>VYXC01000943.1:1564445-1590319 GCA_013397175.1 Platysteira castanea
CGCCCCGCCCGCGCCGCCGGCCCGGCCCCGGCCCCCCCGCAGCGAGCCGGGGGCGCGGAGGGGGCGCGACAGCAGCCAGGGCTGCTCGGAGCATCCCCGCTCCCCCGCGGCCGCAGGGGTTTGTGAGTGACGTCGGGAAATGTAAATCGTCCCGGGGTGATGTCAGCGGCAGCAGCGGCAGCAGCCTTTCCTCCCGCTTCTCCTTGCCGTACCCCGCACTTCCTCCTGCCGCCCCGCATCCGCGCGCTGGCGTTCTTGTTCGAAGGATGCTTGGTTTTGTCTGCCTGCGAGGCTGCTGCTGTTCCGAAACTGAATCCAGTTTTCTGCTGGATTCTCCACCCCCCTCGCCCTTCTTACCCCGGCAGCCTCCTGCCTTCGGGAATTCTGCAAATAAATAATCTGGGATGGGCACAGTGAGTGGCTGGCGAAGCTTTTTCAGCTCCCAGCTGTGTGTTTGTCTCGATTCCTCCAAGATTTCTCTCTTCCAATGCTGCAATGCCATGCCCTGCCAAAAATGTTACTCATTTTTTTTGCCTGAATTTTAATGGTTTCTTGTGACGAGACGCTTGGCAATGCAGTCTGGTGACACATGAAAAAAAATATCTTAGTTGGCATTTTAAATAATCTCAGTGTTGAACACCTGTCAACAAGGAGTTTTTCATATTAACACAGTTAATTTGGCTGCAAGCAGCTGTTCCTGAGTGAGGGGGAATGACCAAACCCTGGCTAGATGATTTACTGTAAGCAGTTCTGGGGTCTGCTACTCCAAAGTCTGTGCGTACAGCACTGTGCTCAGTAGGGTCTCTCACAAGGCATTGTGGCCTTATTTCTTTCAGACATTTCAGGAATACCTCTACAGATATTGCCTATCTTCTCGTAGACTAAAATAGCTGCAAATGGGAGATGCTTGAAATCCACTTGGTCCAGATTTTGTTACTGCATCAAGCCAGATGTTCTTCACAGTCATGCTGTGCATCCCCCTCTGCTGCTCCAGTGACTGTGATTAAATCATGCCTTGTTTATACTGCTGTGTCGAGGATCAGAAACAGGGCTCGGCAGCCTCTCATTGGGCAAGTGATCAGATTATGGAGTCAGTTTACAACAGTTTCACATAAAGGAAGTTTTTTTCCACATGGCTAGAGATTTACTGGAGCTCTTGGTGAAGATCTTTCCCATCTGGCAAAGATTTCATAACAATTGCCCTTGTTGCTTTCTTGCAAATTGGCACAAAATATTTTAAGGGTTTGGGTGTCCCTCCACCCTTCTGTCTACTAGGCTGGCATGCTGGGGAGGGTGTTCACAACAGGGGAGCCCAGCACCCTGAAGGGGTATCTGCAGTGGGAGGGGTACATGCTGTAACCGTTTGCCTGTGCAAAACAAAGGTCTCAGGTCCAGATAAAGCCTTTTGCAAAGAAAAGTCTATCAGCACTCCTGGGGAGCAGAGGCAACATTATAAGAGGGCTACTTAAACCTTCTCAAGGGTCGCAGAGGTGCCACTGGTGACTGCAGAAGTTTAGAGTGGGAGAGAGCTCTGCCCCAAATCACAGGGATAAAATGCTCAGCTCCCTGGGTGCAGTGTGTGAACGATGCATCTCAGATGATCTGTCTATAGAAGTGCTGTACGTAATTCCACGTTGCTTCCAAGTCAGCAACATCTCTGCCTTGCAGTGGTAGCAGAGGCCCTGCTTAGGAAGGAATGCAGAAAGTACATGAGTGACTGGAGAGAGAAGGAAGTCAAACAAAATGTTTTATTTCATTCTGTTTCATGTTCTGGTCCAGATTTTTTTTTTTTTTCATTAAAAAAGAAAGTCCTCTTAAAAACAGTGAAGAAAAACCTGCAGCCCCATTCTGCTGCCCTTCCTCCAGGGCTTTCTCTGTAGGCACCCACTCGCTTTAGGACCAGACTGCCACCACCCCACTTTGCAGTCTCCCTGCCTGGGGTCACGCTTTCTTCGTTCACAAACATTTGGCTTTCCCTCACCTTGATGGTCTGTTGTTACCTAACTGCAGCAAAGAGCTCAACAAGAGCTGGCACATACAAGGCTCTTAATCCAGAATATCTCTCCGACATTCAGTGCAGTTGCTTGAACAACCACCTTTAGTTCTATGAGCCTGCTCACTGCCAGAGCATCAACCAGATGGAAAGAAGTTTGCTGGTCCCTTTACTGGGGGTCTTGTTCTTGCGGAAGGTCTGGTCCATAGCATCCAGCAGTGCTGCTGCTACAGCCATCAGCATCATAGGCAAGGTGGGCTTGCCTTCACGGAGTTGGAAAGGAACTGGGTTTAGAAGCCTTGCACGTATAAAGACAGGCTTATAAACCCAGCACAGCAATTACTGGTTTAGGATGTTACAACTCTGAATCAGGCCCCAAAATGCCTGCGTTAATCCTCATGCCTTTAATGAAAGAAATAATTCTAAAAATGTAACAACTCAGCCCGTGTTCAGATGTTGATCCTGGCCCCTGTGCAGTTGTTTTGAAAAATCTTTCCCACATAAATATGTTCACCTGAAGCTTTTTTCCCCCTTGAAAACTCTGATATATGAGTCAAACCACTGATGATTTGGCAACAAGATAAGAGCAAAATTTGAAATGCCTTTCAAAATGGCTTTTCAATGTGCACTTTACAACCAGACCTAGGTTTCAAGCCCCCTCTGTTTCATTTGTAGACTTGCTTTTATATTTAATCATGGACAAACTTTATAATTCCAAATCAAACACAGCTGACCTCTTCAGCCATGTACCTTAGTGTGAGAGAGAGAGCTCTGAATCAGATGGAAAAGTACAACATGCCCTTATTGAAGGGCTTCGGTTTTTGCCTCATGTACAAAAATGCAAGTTAATTGAATGTATCACATCCATTAGTCAAGTACTTCAATATTTAGACCTGAATCCATACCTGAATTTCATAGAATGCCTCAATCTACTCAACACCCTTTTTATTCAACAAGTTGTGAGAGTGGTTGTGAATGTCAGTAAATTTCAGGAAATTTATACCAAATAAAAAGATATGCTGCAATAATAATTGTGCACCATATTTTGGGACTCCCCTTCTAGGAAAAATCCATTATCAGAGTCATATAAAACTAGTCTGGGCTTGGGCAGAGTGAAAGGATGAGTGATCAAGGAGGAATTTTCTCTGTAAAATATTATTCTTGGTATAGCAAGATGTAGCACACTGCAGCAGTGTAGAATATGGATGGAGAGAACACGAGGTGCCTGCTGGGGATGCCACTGCATCTGCTCCAGAGCTTACCTCTTGTTTCTCTGCTGGTGACTTACAAATCTGCTTCCCCACAGCTGTCCCACTGTATATGTGGGCCTGTCTCTGATGCATTGCTCTGCATGGGCTGCTGATGATTTGAGGTCTGCACGGGTGAACAGGGGTTTAATTTTTCTTCCTAAGCATTTTAACTTTTACTTCCTTCTAGCAATATTTCTGTAGGTTCAGGACCTGGGAGGAGCTATGGATTTCTCCCAGACATCTGACCTGTGATCAAATGCTGGCTGTTTTATTCCACAAACTACAATCCCAAGAACCTGGAATGTCCTCTGTCCTACCAGCCCTCTATCCTGTCATTTCTCCAAAGCATGTCCATCTCATATCTTGCTGATGACAGCCTCTTTTTATTAATGACTTCCTCTTGACATTACCTCTGCAGAAGCACGAAGTGATTGCCAGCAAAGCTTTGCTTACAGTGTTGCTCTAAGTGCATGCCCCGCTCTCGTATCCTCACACACACTGTCAAGGTCATCTCATATCCTCCTTTGCAGCACCCAGTAAAGTTGCCTTGGCACAGGCTTGTTCATTTCTCTCTCTGCTGAACACCATTATTAATACCAGCCTTGACATCTCATTCTTTTCTTTGTCCTGGTCTGTCCTGTCTCTCTGCTTCATTTCATGGGACTCACGGTACCTCTGCCTGCTTTGGACACGGTTTTGTGTTCTAGAATTTGCCTGAATCTAGAATTCAATTTGTGCTTCTCTACTGCAGCAAAAACTGAAACTAACTCCCCAAAGCCATCTCTGCAGTCATTCCTCCATTGTGCCTCTTGAGGCTTTGGACATGTGTGCTTTAGTTTGCAAGTGCTTTGTGATACTCAGAAACCCCTGTGCTGCATCTGTTAGAAAAACCTTAATACAAGAGCACAGACAAATACAACACAAGGTTTGCTGTTGGCACTCGGCAGAGAAATACAATCCTATAAATCACATAAGCAGAAGATCCTTGTGTCTTCCCATGTGTAGGCAACAGTATAACCTTATTGAGTTCCAAGTGCCTTCACACTTTGCTTACTTGGAAACTTGGACTTGGCTGCTGTTGTAAATTAAAAAACAATAAAAATAAAGCTCAAGAAGTATAAAATACAGAACCAAAGGCACACTGGTGTCTTGAAGGAGTTGGCGCCATGCCTGTACATTTGAGCTTGGATTTAAAATACTTCCATGGCCTATATTATTTGGGATGACAATAATTAATAACACTAAAGAATTATTATATTGTGCTCTACATACCACTTCTCCTACACTGACAGACAAAAAGTTTTACATAAGTAGAGTTGCTGTTATGAACAGGAAAGTACCTATAAATGACATAAACTGAGAAAATTTAATCGTAGACTCATATGACACAGTTATATTCAATGCATAGTCCAGAGTTAATGAGACGTGTGAATGGTTTCATTGTGTAACTGTCTGAACTTTAGCTGTAAGCTGTGGCAGTTTCAGAGGGTGAACAGGGTCCAATTCATGACTGCTGTAATTGGACCGAAGTCGGTGACATTGCCAAAATGATGGGTCAAGTGTAGAGCGTGTGCTCGCACAGCCGGAGCCTGGCTGCAGCTCGAGGAGGTCACACACATGGATGGATGGGGGTGACACAGGCTGGAGGAGGCGGCCTCTCTGAGTAGGGTTTGAGGGACACAGAATTCATCTAGGAGAGGAAGAGCCACAGGTGACACTTCTGTCTGACAACCTGCAGCCCTCTGGGGTGGTGTGTGAAGGGAGAAGAAAGATGGGATGGCAGAGAGAGGCCACAGAGAGCAAACCTCCTCTTCTGCCCAAAACGAGGTTGATGGAGGTGTGGGTGTGCGGATGCAGTGGCCCAGGCTCCCACGCAGCTGGTGTGGATGTTTGCAGACTCATCACCTCTCCAGGGAAGAGCTCCCCATGAAAATCCTGTCCGTGAAAACCTTTGGGGTAAACACCTGGTGGATTTGATTCCCAGGTTTCCTTGTGCTGGCAGCTCTGCTGCCTACAATAGGGCGGTTCATGCCAAAAGTGTGAGGACTGAGCTGCTGTTGAGTGACATGGAAGAATCAGTTTGTGAAAGCAAGATGTGGGCATCGAAGTGGGACAACAGGAAAATACTCAAGGGCCTCTCAAAACCTATCTGAAGCAGTCTGTGTCTTTTAGTGGAAATGTTAAATAAACCCTCATTAAAATCAATATAACCACCCCCTAAATCCAGTGTGGCCATATGTTTCCTCTGTATGACCTCATGCTTATTTTTCGTATGTATTAACCTATAATCTGAGCACCTTGGTTCCTTTCTTTTGGTCATTCCTCTTATCAGCTCTTGTCTGGTTTCAAAATATCATTGAGGACTTAGAAAACATTTAAAAATAAGATTATGTATAAGCCATGGGGAGGTTGAGCCAGCTCAGGTAGATGCTGCATCCCACCCAACATATAATTTGCAAAAAGCCAGGTTTTATCCACAGACCTTTCTCTCTGCATTGCCCAGCAGTGAGAGACTGTGACTCCAAGTGTAAATATTTGTCTTCCCCACAGAGCTCTCTACATGAGCCAGACCCCAACATATTGAAGAAAGAAGGAAATGTCAGGCAGGGGAAGAGGCCCACAAGGAGGGCAACCCAACAGGAGAGAATGGAGAGTTGTCGCAGGGGGAAACCCAACATCCTGCCTGTGAAATCAGAGAGGTGGAAAGAGCAGCAGTGGAAGCCCAAAAGACAAAGTCCCCCGAGGAAATGAAAAAGCAATCTGGCAATGGAAGGACACACACAGCAGAGAGGAGCTCCCTGGTTAAGCACCAGCAGTGATAACTGTGATCCAGCCCCAGTGCTGCCATCCCCCACCAGGGCCTCAGCAAATACCAGAGGCTCTCACCAACACTGGCATGGCAGAGGCATAGCAGGGAGTCCTGTGCTGCCAGTCTTTCCCAATTTTAATTTTATGATTCAGTGAAAAAGTGGGGCAGTCAGAGACTATGAAAGACATTTAGGTGACTTCTTTCACAAGCACTGGGTTCCTTGTGGCTCCCCTTTCACAGTCCATCTTTCCTGTACATTAATGCAGTTCTGACTGACCTGACCAAGAGGTGCAAATAACATCTACAGCCCCATCAGCTGCAGCATAAGGGAAACCAGAAAAAATGATGTGCATTTAAGTATAAGTTGGAGTAGCTTTTGATCTCCTTAAAGACCTGCCCTGGTTAAAAGTCAGAAGTCTTCATGAGGGTGAAGTGCTGTTGGGGCAGATCACAGACACACTGTGCATGCAGAGAGAGAGGCCCAGGGGTGACTAAAACTACACTCCAGAGCACATTTGGCTGAATCGTTTTTCCTGCAAGGTGTTAGGTTTATATGGCCATAGTTTTCATCCTAGAGAACCCTAAAATGTTCTGCTAATGCTATACACATAAAAGTCACTTCACTACAGCTGCTAGGCAGACAGATTGCTGGCACACTGCTTCCCACCTAGATGTGGGAAGCGAATAACCAACCCAGGACGCCTCAACAAAACCCTGTCTTAAGGGAAATTACTCCTGGAAAAGGAAGCAGAACTTGAATTCTTAACATTTTGTGTAATACAGAGTCCTCTGGGGGGTCTTGGTCACTCTTTACAAATATAATACTGGAGTCAGAGTGCTGGAGCCAACTGTGTGGCCCTGGGGCAAATGAGAGGAAACACCAAAACTTCAGAGTTGTGCTGGGAGCCTGTGGCAGACCATGCCCGGAGTCACCTGGCAGTGGGTCCATAACACCAACACTGCCATGCCTGGCACCATCTCAGGAACACACAGCAGCAGGGGCACCTCCTGCCCCCCAGTCCATGAGAAACTTCCTAACGCTTGATCCATCTGAAAGGAATAAGGAGACTGAGGATCTGTGGCCAGCTAAGGTGTGCAGGAGATTGCACCATCGTTCCTCCTCTTATCCCATCCCTTGTGTCTGTGTCAATAACTGGGGAGAGCTGGAGGCTGCACAGATACCCTGCAGGGCCATTCCTGCTGGAGGAAGGGCTGGAAGGGGTGAATGGAGGAAGGAGACTTGGAAGGGGTGCATTAATGTCATTATTTGCAGGACTACTCCAGGCCAGTGGAAAACATTCAGTTTGGAAAAGATTCTGCCAATCCAAGCAATGATATGTTCCCTCATTCTCTCTCTTTCCTTCTCTTCCTCCATGGCTAATATTTAGGCTTCATCAAAGCTGAAGTAAAGCTGGACAAACTCCCCTGCAGCAGCAAACTTACTCTGGTTTCAGAGTGATGTAAATCACAGCAGGACTGGGTATGGAAACCATGGGATATGGTGGAGCAGTGGCGTAAGGATACAGAGTGTCCCCAGTTTGCTCAAGAACAACACTCTGAGATCAGTATCTGCCTCAAGCTCCCCTGTGCCACCCTCTCCTACCCTTCTAAGGGATGCCAAGCTCCAGGGACACCAACTGCACACCAGCGGTGGAGGCACAGAGGGTGACTGTGACATCAGCTGTGGGACATATGGCAAGAGCAGCAAACCCAGATGGTGATAATGAAGTGGAGAGGAGCAAATATCCTATCTCATTGAAGTGTTCCCTATAATTATAGAAATTGCAGAATAGAAACACTCTTGAAGAATGGGAAGGGAAATTGCCTGTGTTCCCCGTGGTGCAGCGCCCTGTGAAAGCTGATGTTTCTCTGATTAGTGGCTGTTTCTCTGGGGGCAGCAGGAGAAGGCTGTGGAGGGAGCAGATTCCCAGCATAGCAGGTGCTGTGCATCCAGGCAGGGAAGCAGGCAGCCTGAAATCACGCAGGACAGAGGGACCAGCTCTCCTGACTCCCCTTGCAGGGGACACCCTTTGCTGGCTCAGGCATGGAAGGTGAGCACCCCAGCAGAGAATGTCACTGGCACAGCCTGTTCAGTACAGCTTCAGCAGTTTCTCTGGGGCCTTTTTTTGGCTGAGGATGGACTGGGGGGAGGGAACAGATTTCAGCCTTACTGTAATCACTAAAAATAGACCCTTGTGTGCATTCGCTCCCTCTCTCCTACATTGCATTACCTCTGGGACTTGTCCAAAAAAAGATTCCGGTGGGTAGCCAAGAGGAGATGATGTCTGAACACAGTAGCAAGGACTCAGTTTTCCTTAATTTTCTAGTTTATGTTGCAGCTTTTAGTGGAAAATAAGTAAGGCACAGACAGTGCTGCTTTTGTGTCAGCCCCTTGCATCGAAGGTCTCAGCTGTTAGAAATTAGACTGTGGTTACTTCTTTGACCCCTGTAATTTCTGCAGAGAGCAGTGATCTGGTCTCACAAGCATCCCCCTGGCCAAGCCTTCAGGACTAGGAGTGAAATTTGCTCTGTGTGCCAGGTCAAGGGTGGTTTTTGAAGTATATGTCCAGAGAAGGATAGCTAAAAGCTTCAGCAACCTTTTGCTGCACTAATCCATCATACTTTGACAAACCTACGGCTCAAATGGGCTGGATCCTTTATGGAAGGGGAAAAGAGGTTTCTCATGAGAAGTGGGATTTTAATGGCAAAAGAGATAGGTGAAAGCTTTAATCTTAGTCCCAGCGTGTGTTTCTATTTAAGGAGATTCTGACCTTTTTGTGTCAGGAAAGATTGCTCTGAACCTGGCTTTGCAACAGGCTGGATTGATTGTTTATTTATTTCTTTAAACAGCCACCATTGTTGTAAGCCAGGAAGGTCACTCAGAGCAGCAGCTGCTGAAGAGGCTGGCGGGCGCCCCAAAGCAAAGGTCACCAGAGCACTTCCAAAGGATTAGCAGCCAGTTGGGTGGAGATGCAGGCCCAAAAAGCGTCTCAGAAGGTCCTCGGCCACAGCTGGATGCTGCTCCGGGGGTGCCTCGTGCCAGTAGGGATGATGCTGTTGTGAATGACTCCAAGCTTTTAAACAGCACATGCTTGGATATGCTGGGTTGGAGGGGTTTTGAGAGGGGATCCACTGGAGAGTGTGGGGAGCGTGTTTCCTCTCTGGCTCCCAGCTGGAATCAAGGGCAGTATTGCTTTGAGTCTCTACCATCCTTTTTGCCATCCTGTGCCTCATGGCCTCAGTTCTTTTGGCATCTGCAAAGGCAAAATTGAGCCTTTATTTATCTGTGGTGCCCGTTGCATCACCAACAGCAACACTTACGGAACAAACTGCTGCATAGAGGAAAACGCAAAGCTCAGTTTCGTTGTGGCACTTCCCCCTGGAACAGGCAGCAGAAATCCTTTTCCACTGAGAGTAAAGTGTTGCGTGAGAACAAGGGGGTTCTACTCTGTTTTGGGCTCAGACCTCTTCTTGCCACTTAAGTCACGACAGAGCTTGAAATCTCTCCTCTATGCCGATCCCTGAAGGGGCAGGCCAGAGCATCCTTGTGGCCAGGAGGTCTTTCAGATGGAGCTCCAGGCAGGCTCTTGAAGCTCAAGACTCAAATTGAGGTGAGACACATGGCAAGACACTTCTGAGGGAACAGGGCTCTTCCTTCCCTGCTATGATCGGTCTCCATGGGACTCCAAAATCCTCCTTTGCCACTACAGAAGAAGCAGGCAAGGCAACAAGAGCCCACCCTGAGGGCTCGAAGATGCTCTCAGCCCCTAAATAGAGATGACAGAGCTGTTCAGAGGGCAAAAGGTCAGCACAGCCTTCAAAATTTTCTGAATGCCAGTGTGGAAAATGCCCTCAAATGCCTGAGCCCTGCAGCAGAGTGGGTAAAGAGGCAATTCCTTACATCAGAGGCGGTTCTTCAATGTTTCACGCAACTAGGCAGGGCTCAAAGAGTGACAGAGCCCAAGGAGAAAAGAAATAAGGGATTGATGGATGTGATCAAACCTATGCCCCTTTGGAAGTCTTAATGAGTAGTCAGTCTGTTGTTTTACAGACAGCAATGTATCTTGGGACAAATTATGCTGATACATTATAGGATTTTCAAACACATCTTGTGCTAATTTTCCAAACTTCTGTGAAAAGGAGAGCATATGGGGGATTTTGTACCCAGTTAATTTTATGGAGTGCATTGAGTAAGGGTGGGTTTATTTTCTGAGCTAGACATCGTCTCAAACATGGCTTTGTGTTTCTTCATTGAGGAGGCAGGGTACTGTTTTATTGCCTTGTGTAAATTGCTTGTTGTTTTATAATCTGCTAAAAACACTTGGCCAGGCTACAGCATCCCATTATCTTTCAATCGGGTGGGCAATAATTCCTTAAACAAACACAAAACCTTATTAAACCCTCAAATACCTAGAAATCAAAACAACTTAAGAACAGGGACATCCAGTATGCTGCAGGTAACGAAGAAATGAATGCCATTTTTAACTACTGAGCACAATTAGATCTGGAAAACCACCTTGAAAGCTGAAATAAAAGCATGTCTGATGGTAGCACTGCCTGCAGTGTTTCCTTGTGTTTCTTTCTGCTTCTGTGTCTTGCCTCTAAGCTTGCTACACTGCTGGTTACAAGCACTGACCTTATCCCAAGGAACTGCTGATAATCTGCTTCCAGATGAGTTTGCAGATACTAATCCAGTAGGGAGAGGTGGCAAAGGGGAGTCTGGCAGAGATCCTTGTTTTTGCTCAGCCGCTGGAGAGGGGTGTGTGCCAGTACTGGACTCTGCACCAGGGCTGTTGTGGTGTCTCTTTGAACACACACAGGATGGAGATCAAGCCATCAGCTAACCCCCTTCTGCAGCAGTTCTGCTTCTGTGAGAGCTGACCTCATCTCAGAAAAACCTCAGCACATTCAGCACATTCAGGAATTTGTGAGTCATCCCTGGGAAACTTTTCTCCCTTCACTAACATCTGAGCAGAACAGCTCATACTGCACTGGCCAGAGCTTCTCTACCTGGTGGGGCTTCAGGGAATTTTGCCCAACTTCATGAAAGCAGCTTACAATCAGTTTCCTGCCTCTCAGTGGCACCTGGACTGGCTGTGCCCACAGCTTTTTTCTTCAACTCCTCCATCCCCAAAGAGCAGCATCCTGGTAGAGTTGCAAGGGACAGTCCCTAGGTGGGGGGATGGCTCATGGGCAAGACAGAACATGAGGACAGAAGACAGAAAAATCCAGCTGTGACGACAGTGCTGAGGGTTAATATTGAGATCATGGTCAGTACCAGCTAGGAGCAACCAAGGGCCTCTCCCAGGGCTGTGGTTTTGGTGAGCCACCCTCAATCCCCCCAGCTGCTTTAAAACTGCCATTCCCTTTGGCTCCTATCCTCAGCATGGCACATCTCCAGGCAGAGGTCACCTGGGAGCAAAGAAGTTGGCTTTGAGCATTGCTCCCCTGGCATGAGGGATCAGCAAGACCTACCAGGAGCACTGTGCTCCAGTGCAAGTGAGAGGCTGCAGCAATTTTTCAAGCTTGTGATAGTCAGGTTGACAGGAACACCAAAAGTCTGTGACCCTCTTCTTTCCTCACCAGTCATGGCAGGACATTAAACGTGGCTTTGCAGGGGTCCCAGAGGACCCTGCCCTAACAACTGAAGATATAGGTGAAGACTGGAGAAGGACACATGTAAAAGCATTCTTCAGCCCTGGGACAAACTTGACAGGAAGAAATGAACGAGCAAGTAGAGAACCCAAAGTGAAATAACTCTGTCCATGTTACACTGGGGAGGTGCCAAATCACCCATCAGCTGGTGCTAGATTTTCCCTAATTGATGCTGCATCCATTCCACACAGACTTTCCATGAGGGGAAACGATGCCTGCTAAAGGAGCCCAAGGGAGGTGTTTGGTTTTCCAGGGGAGCTGGAGCAAACATGTTTATGTTAAGACAAACCCTTCAATATCTGAAGCCATTCCCACCTGCAGAGACGGCCTGCTCAGTCAGATGTCTTCCCCAACTGTAGCATTTAGGAAAAAGGAGGCTAATTCCTGCTCTCTGATGGGAGGATGGTGTGGAAGGAGCTTGGACAGCTGGAGGAAATGGCAGTAAAGGCATGAGGAATTCTCATAAATCATCTGTGACTGTTTAGATGCTTCATTTTATGCTTATGCCAACATGCTCACTCTCTGGGCCAAACATCACTGATTTTGTTGGAGTTTCCCCAATGAGGCTTGGCTGGGATAAAATGGGACCTTTTTTCTTTAACTGTGTGTCCACTTTTTCATCACAAAACATCACAGGAACTCATTCTTCCCCATGCTGCACCCCCAGCTTTGCAAGCACACAAACATTCCTGTGCGAATAGAATGAGCTTCTGTGCTCAAAAAAGCAATACTTGAGGTTTTCGTGTGTCCAGCCCAAAAGCTATGTCAAGGCTGGGTTTCTTCTGTCCTGAACAATGAGCAGGGTCAACACAGAAATGGGCAGAATTAGCCCCAAAGAGAAACCAGCTACCGGCTGATGCCAGGAGCACTTCATCTCTGCAGTGGTCTGGCCATTGAGATTTCTGCTGTACTTAGCACAAAAAAACCTGAAGTCTGAGACATTTCAGTGACATTCAGCAATGTGACACCCAGACAATAAATTCTTGCATCTGTGAACTGCCTCTCAGCATGTCAGGGGGAAAGTGCTGGGCAGGCACCCTCAAAATACAGGCCCACCCTCTTCTCCCCTGGGCCTCCAACCACCCTAGCTGTCTTATTTTTGTCCTAGCTATATTATTCTGTCCTTTATCCAAACAGCTAGGAGAGAAAAGATCACGATGTCCTTCCCTTAAACATGTTTTGAGCTGCATTTTTATCATATATCAGTGCTACCCATTTATTTCAAAGAGGTTGTGCTGGTTTCCAGCACAGACTGTAAGGTCAGTGAAACACAGCCAAGATCAGGCCCCCGGGGCAACCACTTCCCGCTGAAGGGCTGAGATAACTAACACTGCCCTGTACCAAAATGATCTCTCACAGTGACTGGTGAGAAAATCAGCCAGAAGTCTCTCCACACATGGAATATTTCAGTGACTGTCAGGATAAACTCTGCTACCACAGGGCAAGAAACAGGCAACTGTGTTGCTTTACACCAGTTACGGAGCTGGTCCAAGCATTAGATGCAAGGTTAATTAGGCACCTCATCATGGGACCAGGAAACAACATGACCTATTATATACACAGGGATTTTTCACAAAATTTATCTGTCATGACAGCGCTCGGGGTTTGTGCAAAGTGCTGTAAAAATCCAGAATAAAAAACCTCATTCCCCCTCTCTCAGGATCTCACCATATAAAAACAGAAAGCAGGTAGACAGAGAGAAAAATGAATGAAATAGAAACTTACGATGCCTAAATTCATGATGAAAAACAAACCTAGGGAACCTCCCCCTTCCCTCATCCCACCAAGTCCCCAGTTATGGAGGAGGGTCCCAGCCTCCTGCTGCCTTCCCTGCCCTCAGTCCCAGCCTGGCATCTTGCATGGGAGAGAGAAAGGGACCCCCACTGTGAGTTACAGGATTAGGTGGCTTTGAGTAATCCAGATTAGGTGGATCCAAATAGATCCTGAACTGTGAGTTACAGGATTAGGTGGCTTTGACATTCATCCAGTAATCCAGAAAGATGAAAAGACATCAATGTTGAGCCTGGGCAGGTTTCTTAAAGAGGCATAGGACCCCAGAGATCCACAGGATTGATGCAAGACCAGGGAAGGGCGAAGAGCCACAGACATTGAAGGCAAACCACAAATAAATGGTTTTATCAGGTCATGCAAAGAAGTTCTCTGTTCCTAAATTGGCTAAGCAAAATGAAGGATAATGTGAAACCTTCTGAAATCAGAGGCTATCAGAGCTGAGGGTGCTTTATTTTGCTTCTTGCTCTTCCTATGAGCTGAGTGCTCTACAGGAGATCTCCAGGGCATATTGTCCATTACTTGCTCTTCCTTCCTCCTTCCCCCTCAGCACTGTGGTTTGCTCACACCACAGAGTAGATGTTCGTGTCATATAAAACAATTTCATCCTTTGTTTTCTCCTCTTCAGCATGCAGCTTCAGGTCTTACTCAGTGCAAGTGCTTAAATGCTGCTCTGAGGACACAACTTCACTTTAGGCGTTTCTCTGACTGTTTTGTGCTGTCTCTAAATGCTGCTCTGGTGTTCATTAATTTCTTTGTGCAGGAAATAAATACTATTAGCTCCATGTTAGCTGTATAAAATTAACCCACACAAAATCAAAATAAAATACAGCAACAAACTTTGGTGTGCCTACTGGGGCATCAATGTGCTGATTTTTCAGAGTATGGCATATTTAATCTATCTAGAACACAATTTATATTAACATCAGCCATATCAGTGAGCATCTACAAGCCCCATCACACTGAGCAAGTGCTACAAAGAGTTTTTCAGACACCTGTAACTTGTCCAGCTTGGGGAAAGCAGAAAACTTCCCACACAAAGTGGGCACTCCCTGCCAAACCTCCAGGCTTGGGCAAAACTTTTGTTTTTGCAACAAACCAGAGGCAAGAATGCACAAAACTACATATCTGTCCCAAATCTTGGCCACAGAGAATAGGACAATTATAGCTGAAACATTCCAAAACCTCGGAAATGCCTGAGATGGACAGACCACATGGAAACCTTTAGCTCAGAGTATTTAACAGAGTCACAGAAGAAGTTCTGGGGGGTGCTGTCCAGAAGTGCAGGTGGGCCCCAGCCCGTGCTTGTGCCCACAGGGACAATCTGCAGCAGTCACCAGGGCTGACCCTGCTGAGGGACAGGGTCCTGCGTCATGGCCAAGCTCTGGCACCTCTCCCAAGCCAGATGTCCCTGCTCTGCTGCCCCTCGCTGGGACAGAGCCTTGAGGAGCATGGCTAAGCCTCATTAAAAGCAGCATGAGTAGGAGATGGCAGTGGAGGCCATGTGCAGCCTCTGCATTCTCCTCCTCTGAGGCTGAACAGAAGCCGGACGGATTATTTTCAGTATCAACAACTATTTACTGGTCTGGGAGGGACTCTGCAGGATTGTGGCACAAGCTTTGTTGTCACAGCATCCAGTCCCTGCTCCAGTGAATAATGAAGGAGTAACTGTCGGAAAGAGGGAGAAAAACATGCAGAGGAGCAGAAGGAGGTGTGCAGCACACTGAGCTGGGGCCAAGCTCCTGGCAGGGGCTGTGTGAGGGTGGCCCTGTGCCCAGATGGTGCTCGATAGGAGATGCACAAACAACTGGGCTGTGCTGAGGCCTTGGCATGGATGTAGAGGGACTGTAGGACTGGACATGCCATTTTCCCCTGAACTGTAAAACCACTTCTGGCTCATTTGAAACAGCAAGTGTTTGAGTGCTGGGCAGATTCCAGGTCAGATAGCTTCATTATGCCTAGTTAAATGGTCATGGTGGGTTTTAATTAAGCTCATAATTCTTTTTGATTGCCTGCTCTAGGCATCTGTGCAACATCACCAGACACTAATAGACAAGTGTGAGATGGAATGCAGGGAGCTCCGAGCTCCCTATGGCCATACTGTAATTGTCATTGTTATGGCACCTTTCACAGCCAGGTAAACTGTCACTAAATCACTTGCACAGCAGATGTTGGCTGCTCTGACTGCAAGCAGGCGCATCTGCCAGGATGGTTAACCCTCTCCAATGAAATCTGAAGGATGATGTCTCTAGAGCAAGCTGTTAGAAATCCTGCTCAGACTGTCCTTGTTTTGGCTTGCCTAGAAGTAGAGAGAAAAGACAGCAAAAATTAAACTTCTGGGCAGGTATGTGTTTGACTCTCAGATCCACTGGTGGCACTTGAGTCCAGCAGCACAGAGGTTCAGCACGGTTTCCTGCACAGTGTGTGTCCTCCTTGCCAGTGTCACTGCTGGGCTGGGTGGGCTGACCCCACAATCTCCTGAGTCACTGGTTGGTTTTACTGCTGGGACTGCCCCAAACAGCCACGCTGGGTATTCCCTGGGCAAGGGGAGCTGCTGCGTGGCACCAGACCGAAGGCATCGCCCTCACTTTGCAGAGCAAGCACGTGACTCCTTCCTGATGGTCTTGGTTCCCATGGAGATCCTAAGAACATCAACACAACAAGGACTTGAGATAACCCTTCCTCCTCCCCATCCTGGACAGATTACAAATAATACAAGTAATGCCCAGCCATTGTGGGGTTCACGGCCCCGCTTTCCAAAAGAAGCCTGTTTGTTGCATGGTGCATTTGGGGTTGTGGAAAAATTTATGAAGTGTGCTTGTGCTTGACAGCTTTTTCCAGGAGGGCTTTAAGCTGTTTTTCTTCCAAGAGTCTGCATTCAGTTACAGCCCGGAATATGTGATCTCACGGTGTTTGTATTTATACCCCTCACAAAACCATTTTTACAGCACCAGTATCTATAGGTTACTGTGAGGCACCACGTGAAGTCATTGCAAGGTCACCTCCAGGGTGACGCCTCCTACGTGCAGCACATCAGTTTGGCTGCAGGACAGCTACAGCTGAAGCCACTCTCTGTAGCTGTGAACTGAAGAAATACACGCAAGGCATATTGAACTGATGAAATAACACAATGTAAGGGGAAAACACACAACAGGGACAACACTCTCCTGGCTGGGGTCAGTTATGAGGATTTGATAATGGAAGGGGGCTTTTCCATCACCTATTCCCACATTAGGGAAACGTGCAGTTCCCTGAGCAACAAGCTCAGAGGGCTGTTGCTTCCGTGACTTCTTTAAACAGCCTCTGATGTCTCAGAATTTAAAATTTCCATAGCAAGATACTTTTGTATCTAGTCCAAGATTGTCAGCTCTCCTGGGAATATTCTCCCCACTACACAGGTGACACTCTTGTTACCTATCAGTGTAACAGGAGGCTGCAAATTGTCATCACCTTGCAGGAGGTTTGGCTCTTGCATGGAGAGCTCTTTTTGCCTCTCCTGAACCCATTCTCAGAGGGAAAAAAGGAACCTCCTTATTGGAAGAAGGGAAAACATGGCATAAAAGAACAGGAGAAGAGATGCAGCAAAGGTTTGAGTTTCAGTCTTTGACTCTGACCTTGCAGCCTTCCCTGGGCAGTTGAGAAGGAGGAGACACAGCCTTTGCAAGCTGGGTGCATGGAACATCCATGATGTGGGAAAAAAGCAGCCCATGGGCACTGTGGAACTCCTGGAAATCCACATCTCAAAGGTCCTCCTGAAATGAGCTCTGCTGTGTGACTCACAGCTGTGTGAGTCTGTGGAGTGGGACTTGGACCTTGTTGTGTCACAGAAGTGGGATAAACACAGGCCTTTGGGGCAGCTTGGCTCATTTGCCAGATAAGATCCCTGCTCAGAACAGAAATATCAGGCTCCACATTCCCACAACAAACTGGGGTTAAGAAACACCCTCATTTTCAAACAGATCACTGCACTAAAATGATTCCCAGTGCTCCAAATGCCCACAGCTTTTAAGAAAATAAAATGTTCCCTTTTTCTCTCATTCAAGACTTTTGGTGCTGTTGTTGGGTTTAGTCTGTTTTTATGAGAGACCTAAGTGATAACACAGCCATTTCTAGAGCTCACTGCTGCTGATTGTTTTATCCTGTGGAAAACCTAAGACCTCTTTTACTCATAAAGGCAATCAAATTTATTCTGCCAAATAGCTCAGAGGCATTCCGGCACCCACTGGAAGTGCTGGTAGCTTTCCCACTGACTTCAGTGGGCACAAAATATTCCCAAGACTGGAAATCCCAAATTACCTGCATCTGTTCTGCACATTTCTGAAGCCTTCCAGCTACTAACAAGACCATTGTGTTGGAAGAAAAAGTACAGCTACGTGAAACATTAGTGAGAATGTGTGTCTCACTCTAAGTCCTGGTCTACTCCAGTTGATTGGAAAACTGCCATAAATAAATCAGGATTTGGCCTCACAAGTGTGCTGAAAATCAGGGCCAGCTTCAGCATGTGCAAGAAGCAGCCCTTGGCTTGGGCTTCATGGGAGGGTTTTAATCAGTGTTATGGTTTCTGTGGCTGCCCCAGGAGTTTGAATGTTTGTCCACAGCCCCTTGTCCTCAGCCACTTAGCTATGATGGGTGCAGGGGGGAGAATGAGGATACAGTTTCCTGTGAACTGGAACAGTGAGAGTGGCTTCCTGTCTCTCCTTGGAATGGGAGGCAGGGCAAGAAGGAGAGTATAGGAGTGTTACAGAGAAAGTATAGGACTGTATAGGCTGTATTTTGGGAGCTGGAGGGTAGCAAGCAAGGGCTCTATTGCAGAAGAAATTTGGGGTGCAGTGAGATTGCAGGCAGAGAATGTGAGGAGAATAAACCACTGGAAAGAAGTTATGGCCACCCTGTCCTTCCTCTAACTCCTACCCCAGCTCCTTGTCTCATTCTGCTGCCCTCCTCCCAGCTCTTCCTTTGTGGCTGGAATGCAGGGAGGATAGCGGAAAACTGAGGCAAGAGCAGAGGAGGGACAAAGATGGCCAAGAGGAAGGTCTGAGGGTCATGCTGAGTGCAGGCAAGCCTGAGGAGACAGAAAACAGACAGGAGATGATGACGAGGGAGCCCTCCCTACTCCTAGGTGTGGGGATGCTTGCCCAGGCTCTCATCCTGGGAGAGTTTGTGCTCTAAAATATACGATCAAATAATATCAGCTCGTGATGGAAGGTCCCTCTCTTTCCCTTCCCATGCACTGCCCTGTCCCTCTAGAGGGCTGATAACCTGTCTGGGTGACATGCTGCTCCTCCTCGCATCCCCCTGCTCTCTGGTATCCCACCCAGGCCCACCAAAACACAGTGGTGCCTCAGCCCTCGATTCATCCTGTCTTGGAGGAGTAAAATGCATCCTTGCCACCTGAAAAGCATCTCATTTTAACAGGGAAAGAGAAAAAGGAAAATTAAATTGGTGGAAGTATAAGGATTAAGTTCACATAGTTCCTGCTACGGGAGTTAAGATGTACAAGGCAAAGAAAAGAGGAGCAATAGTACAGGTGAGGCACAGAGCGGTTCTGCCATCCCATTTTGATGTCTGAGGTTACAGCTGGCAGCCTCTTGAAAGGGACAGTCAGCACTTTAGGGACAAAGTTGCCTGGCTGTACTGGGAAGGCAGAAAACACGCTTTGGGAACAAGTCACGCTTTTTAGTTACAAGTGTGGGCTCGAGGGGATCAGCAGAGCACAGTGCCTTCCTTCTGATCCACCCCCCGGGCCCTCATTCCCTGCAAGACGGGCGAGCAGCCACCCCTGCATTCAAGCAGGGAGGAAAGGGGCAATGGAAGGAAGGTCAGAACCAGGCGGCTCCTGGGCGAATTCCTGCCTCCATCCTCCGCAGGGTCCCCCGGCCAGAGCTCGGGTAACAAACGCCAGTACCCAGCAGCACAAATAAGCAGCACACCTGAGGCTGGCTGTGACACGGCACAGGTTCGGGGCGCTGGGCTCCCAGTAGCGGAGGGCGCGGGGCCCTGCAGGGCAGGATTTGGGGAGGAATCCCGGGATTCCGGATCGGCTCCGCTCCCTCCGCCCGCAGCGCGCCCGGGGCCGCAGCGCCACCTGCCGGCCGCTCCCCGCCACCGCCGCTGCCGCCCGCATCCCCGCAGCTCCGGGGAGCGCTCGGCGTGCGGCTGGCCCCGCGCTGCTGAGCGGCCCCGCATCCCCGCGGCTCCGGGGAGCCCTCGGCGTGCGGCTGGCCCCGCGCTGCTGAGCGGCCCCGCATCCCCGCGGCTCCGGGGAGCCCTCGGCGTGCGGCTGGCCCCGCGCTGCTGAGCGGCCCCGCATCCCCGCGGCGCCCCGGACAGGGATCCTCCTCGCCTGGCCGCCTTCCCCAGCTCTCGGCAACAGCTGTTTTCCCACCGTGTGCTTCTCCCTAACTGCCCTCTCCTAGTTCTGAAACGATCGAGGCACGCTCTGCTCCAGACAGGGCTGCCGGGATTTTCCGAGTGGGAATGTGTAAGTGGATTGATGCTATTTATGTGCTTCTTGCCAGCTACTCAGTATGGAGAGCTTGCAAACCTGCAGGTGAAGCCAGTCCAACTCCAGCACGGCTGTGCCAAGAAAGGCACCAGACTTGGTCCAGGGACCTGAAATCCCAGGTGTTGGTCCCTGCATCAGATAAATGAGCTGACAAAAGAACCGTACTTGCCTGCTAAAAGAAACGAATGGGATCACAACAGTTTATTTCACACAGACTGGTCACGTCAGTCCTGACAAGGTCACGTACACAAAAGGTTGCAAAAACTCTTCTGGGAGTCTAAATGAGAGCAGCCTGCTTTAAGTTCTCAGATGAAGTGAACACTGCTTGCCTGTGTGAAAGGCAGTAATATTAACATCACACTTCAGACACCTACAGCATTTCACAGGGATTAACTAGTTAACCCCCATAACCACTCTAAGCAACTTTTGCTGAGGCATCATTACCTTCCATTTTATATATCACAGGTAGCAGAATTTCTCCAAGCCCGAACTTCACAGCCAGCAGATCCCAGACTCTAGACCTGTGGTCAGCCTAACTGCCCTTGCTGCCATCTTCTCCAGATGGATGGATGAGCAAGGGCTATGCATGTAGGCACAAGAGACAGGTTGCAAAGTACTCATCTGGCTAACAGGAGGACCATGGTCATGATGTCTTAGGTTGAAGGGATCAATACACATTCCAGGAGCAGCCCAGGCTGAACACTTTGCTTCACACAGAGCTGGAAGCCTGATGGACTGACCATCTCCAGCTCATTTCGTTCATGTATGAAGGAAAATTGTCAAGTTAAAAGCCTTGTAGGCTAGTGTTCCTGTTTATTTTATAATCTTGTACAACAGCCTCCTGAAATCCTACTTGACAGTGAGTCAGCCCCGGGCTGAGGACCCTTTTTCTTCCTGGAAAGTAAATCCACAGTCTGTTCCAGTATCTCAACATTCTCACTTGTGGAGAGCCTGCCAAGCTCTGCCCACAGACATCTCAGAGCAGGTCTTTCACAAAGCACAGCCAACAGGACATGAATTGCCTGTGTAAGCCCCTCCTCACTCATGACTGCTCCTGAGGTATCAGTTTGATCTGGAGATGTTTTTTATGTTTAAGGCCTTCTCAGCCCTCATATCCTCTCCTTGTAGATGCTAATCTGACTGTCCACCACCTGGATTGATGCAGAAACCCTGTGACTGGGATTTCAAAGGTGTGCAAGAGCCTCCATTACAACTGCTGCAGCCACCAAGGGAGCAGCAAGAGGTGCTGGCCACAGCCCTGCACGAAGCTGGGAGAGGCTGCCACAGTCCCCTGCACGCCCTGAGGAGCACTGAGTGAAGAGAAACACTGGGATGATGAAATGTTGTTACAGGCCCTGCTTTAACTGCTGCTGGGTTTTGCACTGAGGCCAAATACACCTTCCTGCCTCGGCTAGGGACAGTTGCCTGTGACACAGGGTAGCATGGGCAGATGGGTACAGGAGCCTTGCACACTGCTTGGACCGTCTTCCCAGGCCTTGCTGCCCGTGGCTTTGTGATCCTGTTCTCCAGAGACACCCAGCAGTGAGCAGAAGAGCTGCTGGAGAGTTTGAAAATGTGGCTGTCAGCAAATGGATCACATCCCATCAGGAGCCAGTGTCCCAGCAGGGATGGGAGATAAAGATTCCACCCCACACCCTTCCTCTCCTCATAGCTAGACGATGAATTTCTCATCATTGTCCTAGAGAAATCCTCTCAGGGGAAGATCTGGAGGAGGATAAGAAGGATCTTACAGACTGGTTCAAAGAGTTTGGAGGCAAAGCATGAGAACACACCACGTGGAGAGGCAGACAGTGGGGCAGCCAGGAGGAGCGGCAGCCCAGTGTTGCAACTAAGGGCAGGAACCCGATGGAAGGGGACAGACAGCAACAGACTGTGCAAACCCAGCATGAGCACTGCAGTCTGGTTGGAAAACCACGCTCTGGGGAGCGGCTCAGTGCAGGCACAGCCTGGGTGAGCACCTGCAGATGGAGCTACAAGAGCAGGTCCTGAGGAGCAGCAGCCGCATCCCCTGCCTGCACAGCCCAGTGCGTGGTGAGGGAGGCAGGCGGCCAGGCAGGGCTGGAGGGGGACACTGAGACTTTCACTTTGGCTCGGGAAAGTCGAGGCTCACCAGGCTGGGAAATGGTCCTGTTTGGAGGAATCTATGGTTCTCTGCAACTGGTTTCCTAACTAGGGTGAGAAATCTCAGAGATGGGGATTGGACAAAAATGGCCTGCCAACAGCAGAAGTACCCAAACCAACACACACTAACTCAAATGCCAGGATATTTGCTTAGAAACACAGGCTGAAAATAGTTTTCGGTGCAGTTCAAGACAGGAAGTGGGACTACCATTACATGAACCCATAGAGCCAGCCTTCACCTCGCCAGGCTTTTCAATTAGCATAAATATTCAATATTCACTGACCCAGAAAGGTTGACCTTGCCCCCAGAGCCTGGCCATAGGAGATCCTCCTAGACCTTACTCAGATTTCTGTCTTTTCCTGCAAGAACTCCTCTCAGAGGAAAAGCCTACATGCCACCTATTGTCACTCGAAACACTCTGTGACCTCATCCAGTTTTGTGGAAAAATGTTTATACGAGCCCTCCTCCTACACAACCTCCCTGGAGCAGTGGCCAGAACAACGTCCCCCAGCTCCCCACAGCTGTATCTGTCCAGGGAGGACACAGGGTTCCTGCACGTCTCCCTTTCCTGCCCCATGCCCCTTCCCTGTGCAAGGCCAGCTGCTCCGGGCACTGCAGGGTGCTCAGCACCTCTGCCAAGTGCTTCCCTGGCGCGGTGTGGTTCTCCAGCAGCTCGGCTGGCTGCACTCTCAGCTCCGCTTTGGAAGCAGGAGTGCTACAAGCAGAAACTCATCTTGGAGCCATCCAGGAGCAGCAGGTTCCCGCATTCTTGGTAAAAGAGGAAGAAAGCCTAACAAACCAGCGAGGGAGCAGAGCTGGGGGAGTTCAGCTGTAGCTACGTTTGTGTCAGTNCTTGACCCTGTTTTACCAGGAAAATGTCTATTTTTTGCTGTTATTTGGTGTGAGGGCAGCCCAGAAGGGTGGGGGTGTACAAAGAGATGGTCAGCTGGCAAAAGAGAAATGCTCAGCAGTACAGAACATGTCTGCAGCCCAGTTCACTTCTCTGCCGAGCTCCCTGCAGCCCTCCAAGCCCACGTCCTCGTCCCAGCAGCAGGACGCTGCTCCTGGTGAGATGGGAGCCCTACCCGTGGTTTCATTTCCCAGGCTCAGCTGCTCCGAAGTGACCCCGCTCCCTGGGAAGGGGCTGCACGATCCAGCTATCTGGGAGGCCAAACAAGGAAAGTCTTTCTTGGCAAGGGAGAAGAAGGACCTGGGAGGCCCCTTCGGCTCAGGTGACCCACCCGACCCCCATCGCAAACAGCTACAAATCCTCCCCCTTCCCACTGCAGCATTCCCGGGCACTCCCCCTCTCACTGGAGCTGGGCCTGGCTCTGCAAAGCATGTCAGCGCTGGCCAGCCTCGGAAGGTAAATATGCAGCTGGCTGCCTTACTACTTATCAGAGGGTTTTTCTGGCTGAGAATGGAGCTGACTTTAACCAGCGCATAGCAGCGCTGGGCACAAGCGGTCAGGTGGGCTTTGCCAGGCTCCCTGCAGGACCAGTTCTCCCAGATCCCTTTATCCTGCATCATCAAAGGCTCAGTGTGGCCACTGCCGGAGACCCCGGGGTGTGAGGGTGGCACGGGGCACTCTCAGCCATCAGCCGGGACTCACTCAGGCTCTGCACGAGCTGAGTTAGTGGTGAGCAGTGCATTTCCATGGGCACAGGAGGATAAGGATCAGGACTGGCACCGGAATCCCCCATGGATGGACTACCTGCTCAGCAAGTCTTTAAAGAATGGTTATCTTGATAGAGATTAGCTGAATCTCCCTATCTGCCCTCAGAGCCTCTCCCACCTCTGTTCATTTGCAACAGAAAGCTGGAAGACAATCTGCCTCACTGCCCTTCCTCCACTGGTTTTCCCCCAGCTCCAACCCATCACTCCAGCAAGGCTGCTCTCAGAGTCCCCACATTCCAGTGTCACCTTCTCACCCTACACCTCCACCAGCCTCTCCTCCCCAGCCAAGCCTCCAAGCACTTCCCCCTCTCCAAACGCTCCCTTCCAGGATCACCCTGCTCTACCTCCTCCCACCCTTTCTTGCCGGCTTTTTCTCTCTCCATATAAGCCTGCCTGGGAGGTTTGGGTATTTGCTCCCCACGCGGGGGAAAGCCCTCTGGCAGGGCTGTCACCGTGGCTCCCTGCCACTCAGCATCACATTTTTGGCTAGCCTGGGGCAGGGGGGGCCCCATGGGCATCCCTGCCAAAGATCAGAAAGGTCCAGAAGCTTCCCGAGCACTCTGCTTACGATTTAACAGAGCTCACAGGTACTCAGTACTCTGGAAACCCGATGTTTTATATAAGTGATTGCTAATCGCCACCACGGGGCTTACCCATGGCAATAGCACATGAATCACACCTGGTGCAGGTTTCAGCTCCTCCTCTGGCACACAGAGAAATGAAATGCACAGCTGAGATCATGCCGATAAGGGTGACACAAACTTGCTCCTGTTCCCAAGTGCCAACAAGGGATCACCCGTGCAGGAGGCAGGGCGCTGCTTTAGGGGTGCTGGTTTAGGGGTGCTGGTTTGGGGGTGCAGCTCCGCATCGCAGCTTCTGCCCCGTCCCGGCACTCACAGCACAAGCTGCCAGCAGGGAGATGGCAGCGTCCTGCCCGGGGTCGGGGCTTCGGGGGCCACCAGCAGGGACCCACATGGCAGCGTGGGATGCGGGGTGTGGGTGACAGGGGAGCACCGGCAGAGTCTGGCAGAGCACTTTCCAGGCAGAAGGGCTGCGACCCGTGGGGAGCCAGGGCGAAGCGTCGGACAGGTGGGATGAATCACGCTTTCCTCCCGGTTTCTCCCCATCGATGATGAAAGGAGCCGAGATGGCTGCTACAGATACCAGTGTGTGTGTCCTGTCCCCCGGCTGCCCTGGGCTCTGCTCTGCCACAGCAGCCACGCACAGGAGAACTCATCACCCTTCCGTGACCCGCTACAGAGAGCCCGGCCACTGAGGATTTGTAGCCCCTGACACAGAGACCCAAGGCTTCTAAGATGTTTTTAAGATGTTTCTGGTACTTTGGTTAGGCAACGTCACTACCTGCTCAGCACAGTTTGCAATGCAAACACCACAGAGGGACCACTTCCTCTGGAGCTGCTCGGGGAAGCCAGGACCTGCTAAAACTCACCATCACTTTTTTTTTCCAGCTCAAGTCCTTAAGGCTTGACTGCCCATGCCTTTCTGATTCCTAACCAGCTTTCTGAGATTCAACAGTATTATCTCTGGGAGTTTTAAACTCAAATACATAAAAGAGTCACATGCAGTTAACCTGAATAACAAGCTTAGGGTTTCCAAGAGACAGTTCTTCACCAGCCCAGCCCAGCTACCCGAGGTGTGTGTGCCTCTGAGTGATCACACTGAGTAGCATCTGGATATTTGCCACCAGCACCTAACCATCTTCTGGAGCTGCAATGGTTCATCGTGGTCCTTTGTTTGAAATGGATGGAAAGAGTCATGGCTCCTGCGCAGGGGAATATTCCAGCCAGGGACACATCCATCACCTCTTTATCCTTGTGCAGTGCCTGCGTTGGAGCTGGAGCATCCCAGTGCTCAGACATCCCCTCTTTCTGATTTTTTTTCCTGCTTCAAAAACCATCATTTTCCAGGGGCAGAATGTTCCCCTGATTTTAGGCAAGACCTGTGCTGAAAGTTATTGTTTAGAGGGTGCCAGCTCTCAATTGCTCCACACTTCAGTCAGGAATGCCCTTCTTTCTTTCTTTCTTTCTTTCTTT
>VYXC01000943.1:1590330-1614029 GCA_013397175.1 Platysteira castanea
TTTTTTTTTCTATATCAGGAATGTTGTAAGTAAATTCACAGCTGAACAACAGTGGGAATGGAAACCCTCAGAGCTGAGGGCTGCCTGCGTTACAGGTACGGTAATTCCAAACTGATCCTCCTTTGTGCTGATAACAGGGCTGCCTATTGTTTTCCTGAAGTCCACATGTCTGAAAATACCGCAGGCGTAGATAATTGCAGTGAGCATGTGCTTTTGAATCTGTTTCTAAAACACGCCTGGGATTTAAGCTTTTTAAAAATCATGACCCTGATTCTGCTTTTTTCAAACTCAAAAGCAAAAATTCCCTTGGCTCGAAATGAAGAAGGGTCTAGCTCTTAATTACAACTTACAAAGGGGAAAACGTGCCCCTCTTTCCTTTTTTTTTTTTTATGAAAGAACAAAGCCTGAAAGCTTTCAGCACTTCCCCAGCTTCTTTCTCTCCCTCCCTCCCTTTGATTTTATTTCCATTTTTATGTGTAGAAAGTCAGATCTTATCTGAAGTGACAGGAAAATTTGAAAGTCTCCTGCTCTCATATTTTTCTCTGCTGATGATGCTCATTAGGTAAAGCTTTGTCTTTGGCTATAACGGGTTTCTTTCAGCTTCTGGTTGGGCACTTGGCTCCCAAGGGCCACCCTTTCACCCTTTCATGTTGTGCCACTGGGCAACTGAGACTGGAAACCTCCTACAGCTAAAGAAAGAAAACGAGTGAGAGGTAGCTGAATGAGCAGGATGCTTCCATAGGCTATTTTCTGGTGATAACCAAGGTACTTTTGGGCTTCTTTATTATCTAACAGGGTAGTGGAGGTTTGTGGACCATTTGCTTGGGCTCTGAACTTTCATTTTACTGTTCATGGATGTGAGCTGTTGCTCTGCAGTTCCTCCATCATTGACACAGCAGCAAAGCACATAACATACAATGGAAAATGGGGAAAATTCTGAATAAATTGTTCTTCAGTTAAATATTTCTAGGATAGGACACAGGAAAGGAAAAAAGAAAATTTGACCTATGTACCTGTGTGCCTCTTCCCCATCTGCTCTTACACCCCAAAAAAATTTGGCCTGGCCAAGGTATAAGGTGCTCAGAGCTACATCATTGTGGGGCTGGCTCAGCCAGGATGAATGTGAGGTTGTAAACAAGTTGTTGCTCAGGCCTAGTTCCCCCTAGCAGGTGTAGCAGGGCTGCATGGCTGATGTTTGTGTCGTGGATCCTTCTGCTCCCTGTGTCCCAGCCCACAGGGAGGGATTATAATTACATCTCACCTTACCGATCTTTTTGGCTTGCCTGAATTGCTTCCACAGACCTGCTCGACTTGTTTGGCTGCTGCTTATTATTCAGCACAAGCCCCCACCCACTGCCCTTTCATGTACATTCATGTTTGTGTCTAAAAGCCACAGAGGGACATTTTTTGAGGGGGAAGGTGATGAGTGTTTGCTGCTGCCTGGACCCCCGACTCCCCAGCATCCTGGGGCCAGTCATGGGGCAGGGGTGAGTCCTGTGCTTGTCTCGGTGCACAGAGCAAGGACAAAACAGCAGCTGGCTTGGTGAGAGTGAGTCACTCCATTTCAAAATACGGAAAATTTAATGAGACGCTTCCTGAAACCTGAGTTCTGCTCCCACAAGGCACAGGAGAAAATGCAAACCAGGATACAGCAAGAAGCTAAGGTGAGGGTGTAGGTACAGAATCGATTAGGGACAGAGTGGGTCCCTTCCTGCTCCCCCACTATAACTCCCAAGTGGGTCTCACACAGGCAGACACAGGTGGTGCTGATGGAAACAGCCTCTCCAGCTGAAACTTTGCTCTCTCCAAGGATTCCAACCCCAGCTTCTCACTGGCCCTTTGTGCAACATGGCTTGGACACTACCAGTAAAAATTCCCTCACTGAACACGGGGCTGCTTTTTCACTCTAGGCTTGATCCTACCTGTTGCAATTATGTGTAGAGGAGCCTGATAAGGGTTAAGGATGACACAGGAGATTCCAGACTGCTCTGATTCCACATGAAAAAATGGCTGCATAGCTCCATGAGCAGCAATGAAATGGAGGGGGGTTCTTGCTGCAGGCACTTCACTGACTTTGCATTTTGATGTTGCCCTTTAGACAACGACCTCAGCCTGTGGCCACAGTTAAGCTTGCACTCAAATCCATGACTCCTAGAGTGACTCTTGATCAAGTGTCTGATTCACCTGACTCTGAAGTCACACCATGATTTAGAAGCTGCTCCTCAGTAAGGTCGAATGGGAGAGCTGGGCTGAGTCAGCCACCGAGACTGCTGATCCACTGGTCTCAGCTGGTGGGAGTGGGACAGGTTCCTAGCCTATAGTTCCTCACTCAGTGGTGTCCTGGTACCCAGCAGGATCCAAAGCTGTGCCAAAGTGTCCAAGAGCTGAGTTCCTTGAAGGGAGCAGCTCAGGCCGGACTCCCTGAAGAACCGATGTGCATTTCCCCAGCCTCTGCCCTAGACATGCTCAAAGCCAAAACCAGGGCCATCTTGAACAAAGACAGCCTGTGGTGGTGCTGACCTTTGGGATATCCATGGGAGAGGTGGAAGATTTAATTCATGTTCCTGCTCTGGTCAGTTTGGAGGCTGCAAATATTTCCCAAGGCAGTGCCCTAACCTTGAGCTGGTGGCTTCTCTGGGTGGCTCCCTGTCCTCCGCTCCAGCCGAGGTGTGTCTGGGTGTGAAAACAGTCATCAGGGACTCAGGAAAAGCCTCTCATGCTGCTGGTGAGTCAACGATCACTCTGGACATCTGAGTGACTCAGTACCTGTACCCAAGGCTGGGCTCCAGCAGGTGCCATCCCTCCATTCCTGCTCCTCATTCCTTCGCTGCTGTTGGGCCAACACTGTTGCAGGAAATGGCTACTGGCTTCTATTTGGGTGGCTGGACACGGGCATACGGGGGAGAAGGGATCATTCAGGTTTCATCAGACTTCTGAGGCATTGCTGGCATTGGAGCAAGCCTGAGCATGACTTGAGTGAGGCAGTTGGGACAGCAAATTCCAGGGGAGGAGAAACTGCATCAGAACAAAGGAAGTTTGTTTGAGGACAGAAACACAAAGAAAAGTCCTCATTGTTGCAGCTCTAAGAGAGAGATTAAACTGTTTCTAAAGTTAGGTGACTGCTCCCTGCCTCTAAGCCATTCCTCATTTGTCACCCAAATTATGTTTAGACCTGGGGCAGCACTTATCTGTATTAAACTGAATTATTTGCATCCGAAAAGAGTTGTTAAAAAAGAAGGTTCAGGCAATGCAACTTATCTTGCTTATCTGACCTCCTTTAACATTATGGTTCAAGGTGTTGTATCTGTGGCAGAGGCAGATGCAGAAAACCTTTCTCCACCTGGACGCTGCTGCTGCTGCTGCCAGCTCAGCCTAGAGCTATGACCAGGCACCTGCTCCCTGCTAAAGCTGCTGCTGACCTTAATGGAAAAGGGGAGAGCCTTCTTTGGTGACTCACAGCACTGAATATCATGGTGGGAAAAGAGCAGTTGAGATCAGTAAATTAGCTCGCTTTCGTGTACAAGAGTGAGTGTTCTGTTGGATGGGGATCAGGGAGGCAAAGCGTGGTTTGTTTATCCAAAAGGGGAAAGGACTTAGTTTAAGTTTTGGTGGCTGCTGGAAGTCCAGAGTCAATAGCCAAGGACTGCCTGAGTTCCAGGTCAGAAAATCTGATGGCATTTTCAAACAGTACCAGTCTGGAGAGATTGTGATCATTTCTAGATTTGAACTGATGTGAGCACCCAATTGAAGCAGGGGTTCACCACTGGTTTTGTCAGAAGCTTGTCAACCACATTTAGGATGTTTTATTTTAACTCAAGAGCTTCCTATTCGATCAGCTGCAGTCACAAGCTTCTATGATCAGAACCAAGGGAGATCCTTTCCTAGTGGGGTCCAATACACCCCTTTCTGCTCTAGGAAAGGAAAGGTGAGCATGTTACACCTT
Organism: Platysteira castanea; assembly: GCA_013397175.1. Lineage (NCBI taxonomy): Eukaryota > Metazoa > Chordata > Aves > Passeriformes > Platysteira > Platysteira castanea. Next base: position 1,594,274 of record VYXC01000943.1, read on the forward strand.
CGATCTGCCGCCTACTTAATCCAGTCTAGATAAAAGCTGGCTGTAGCTCATTACTGTTTACTGAATGGTTGCTATGGACAAGCTCTGTTAGTTTGAATATGGATCTCAACCAGATGAGAAAAGGGACATGATACCAAAGGTAGCTGTTCTAGCAGGATAAAAGGAAAACCTCTTCCCTTCCTGTGTTGTTACAACAAACAAATGGACTTAACCTTTTTCCCAGTGGGATCCCCACACAGAAGTAACAGAAATTGCCCCAGAAGTGGCAGCAGTCCCAAGCCTTCATTATCTTATGATGCTGCTAGAAGCCTTTTTCAAGCATATGCTGGAATCACCTCTAATGTTCTGGAACTGCAAACTTAGTCCAGTATGCATGTGTGTCACCTACAGATGTGCATGCTTGCATAAACACACTTTTTCTCCTGCTGGTCCTAGTCAGAACAGATCCCCATTCTCCACTCTCCTGAGCAGTTAAACTTTGCCCTGCTGGAAGGCTCCCTGTGCTGCGCTGGGTTGTGTTACACTGACACACACACACAACGCTTCCAAAAGACAGAATTACTCTGAGAGCCTAACTTCACCAGTCAGCTTAAAATTTGACTGCTCATCTGTAACAGAATCTCGCTAACTGGTTTTCACAAATGAGCAAGAACAGCTACTGCTGCTTTTTTTAATTGCTTCAATCAAGCTTAATGGGATGTTGGAGCTGAATCAGTGTAAGTATACAGAGGCGGGTGTGGGAATGTGTCCCAGGTTGCACCCACCACATTCTTCTGGTCTTCTCTGCAAGAAGATATCATCACTACAGTAACCATCCTTAGCCATCCCACAGGTTTTGGGATGGATGGAGCCCACATCCTTCCTTCCCCACCTGCCCTAGTCAACCAGAGATAAGTTGTGGGAAGCTGACTCTGCGCCCAGCGTGTTCCTCTGATCTGTGCATGCAGCTGCCTCCACAAACAGAATTAAAGCCACATGAGAAACATCCAGCAGGAAAAAATAAATCTCTGACATGGACGAGATTTCACTGCCAACAGGAGCCCCAAGGATCATGGGGATGAAGAGTTACTGGTGTTAGGAGCAGACCCATGCTTGTGGGGAGGGACACCTTCTCCCATCCCAGGCTGGGTGTTACAGCACATCCAGCAGCAAGTGCACTGGTAGTCTCCACAAACATGTGCAGCCACCTATCCTGAAAAGAAAAACACCATTACTGGCACTGGGCAGAAACAGGCTTGTGTAGGAAATCGCCTCAATTGCTCTTGAGAGGAAAAGCTATGACTCTGAGAGGAAACTTTCCAGTTTTTATTAGCTATGTTGTAAGTTGTTTTGCAGTTGCATTCCATGGAAAGAAGGAAGAGTGTGTGTTTAGCTTTTATCAGCTTTTTTTTCCTGAACTTCTTTTAGTTCTGCCAAAAGGTAAAACTCAAATGTTCTGAAAGAATCTCTTGTGGGAAGTCATGGATGTTTTAATCACTGCTTTTAGCTCCCATTTGTCCAAGAGATGTGAATCAAAATTACCCATGTCACAGGGGAGTCCCAAACAAACCTTTATCCTAATCTCATCATGGAAGAGATTAGCAGATCCACTGCTTTACTTGCACATCTCTGGCACATCTCTGCAGAAAGGGGAAGGTAGCAGAGCTTGCCCTGCACTTCATTTGCCATCTGCAGCTGTTCTGTAAGAAATGCTTAAACGAACAGGGACAAGACGACGGTCAGTTCCAGGACCCTCTGTGCTGTATTTGTCCTATCATTTCCACAGGTATCCCTTCTTCATAATTAGTAGGAACAGCCAAATTATGCCCCACAAGGGAGTCCAGGTGCTGCAGGCTCAGGGACATTGAGCTAAATATTGGCTGCTTCACCACAACTGTTACTGCGCTCCAGTCATGCATGAACAAGTTGATTTAAGTGTATATATTTGGTTCTGTCCCACCCTTAATATATTATGTATTTTTCCAAGCTCTGAGCTGTTTGTATGGTACCTGGCACAGCTTAGCTGAAGCCACTGCTCAGAAGAGCTGAGGGCCGACACCATTTCAGTAACACTGAAATAATTTGGGTTAGAAGTGCACCAATGGAAACCTCTGCCAGTTCGTGTGCACTGTGTGTCACTGCCCCTTTCACACAGCACAGATTTCATTATCCAGGTGAATAATAGGAGGAAAGGGAGGGCTAAGTTTTGGAACACCAGGACATAGATAAGCAAGTTTGCCCATATTAGAAAGGGGTAAGCTGGCTTAGAGCAGGTACTTTACAAAACAGTTTGAATCCCCTCCAAAGCCCTTTTTGGGTCCAAACAGACAAAGCAATGCAAGCCTTCAAGTGTTTTTGGTGTTGACACACACTGCTGAGCTCTGTGTATGCCAAGATAAAGAGGCAGCCTCCAGTAGTCCATTATTCAGTGCTAGACAACTTGATTATGATGAAAACAAACTACTCTTTTGCAATATTGACATTGAGTTCTATGGCAACAAGTTCTAAAAGGCCTGTCACATTCTGAACTACTGCTACAGCTGAAATTAATGGTTTTAACTTACTTGGAAACACCTGATATGTCTTCCTTGGAAAAAGGTTCATGCCAAGTGCAATTCTGAAAAAGCAGTTTTTATCTGCTCCTAACTTTGGTCTTGACGCCATCATCTTTGAAATCTGGCCTGAGCCTGGGCTCTGGGAACAAATTGTATGGAAATTCCTATTAAAACATTGTCTTGCAGTGATAAGAGCTGCTCTGCATCATGACTAACTCTTGCCTTCAGTAGAATTAGGTGTGTGCAAGGCAAATTTGGTCGTTTTTCTGAAACAGATCTCCAGGAAGACTTTTCCTTAATGTTCCAGTTTCTGAGGAATTCTGCAGAAAGCCTGGGAGCTTTGCTGACCTGCCTTGCTCAGGGAGCCACCCGTGCCAGAAGTGTGGTCCTACGCCACTGCTCTGCTTTTCTCCCTTGCGTCTGAGCTGCAGGGTCTCAGCCCTGCTCCCTTCCTTCTGCCAGCCCGACCGCCCACTGGCAAACCCAGCAGAGAACTGTTCAGCTCAGTGTTTTCCAGAGATGGCAAAAAGAAGGAGTCAAGAACATATGGCTGGCAAGGATGGAGCAAGGGAGACCTCTCCCTTTCCAGGGCAGCAGGAGGACAGAGTGGTCCATCTTTATCCTGTGCTAGCAGATAGATTTAACTCCTCACGTCTGGGCAGCCCCACACCAACACACAGAGCGCTCCCTGAGCACGTGGTGGATTTGTGGAGGAGGAGAAGCACCAGCACAGATGACAGAAGAATCAAGTTGAAAGCCTCCTGAATCTGTAGGTATTTCACTTGGTTTCAGGCATTTTAAGGTTCAGGGCTACAGCTTGCCTGCTGCCCATGTAAGCAGAGTGTTCCAGCTCACTTGCTGCTCTGAGGATGATGGAGAATTTAGGTGTAAAGAGCCATGTAAGTCTTGTGGAGAGAAATACTTGCTCTGGAGTTAGCTTCAATTTCAAACAAGTATTTTCTGTATCTGCAGGGCTTAGTGCTACCTGCAGTCTTACCCTGAAACACACAGCAGACAGCCTGGAGCAGTCCCATGAGCTCAAGCGCTGCACTGGTTTAAGAAATCACTACTGAAAAATCTACCAGGCAAACACAGAGGCATGTTTGACCCATGACAGTGTTGTATCCCAAAGCAGGACCTGATCACAGAGCAGTAGTTATTTGCTCTCTGTCTATCCAGTATCATCCTGGCACCCCAGTCCACGTCTTGAGATCATGTGTGGTATTCCTGCTGTCACTGTTACTGACAACAATATTCTCACCTTTGTTTCCTGGACTCAAAAAAGCACCAGCTAGAGGAAAAGTTGTAGATGGGGTGATGGAGCTATGTTTTCTGACACTGCAACCAGTGATTTGGGGCCAGTTCAAAAGTATTAAGGAAATACTGCTTGGTCCTGTGCTGACACTTGAAGTCTAATTAACCTGGGCAGTAGTTCTTAACGAAGAGTGAGCGTTACTGCAGCAGATGCTGGGCTGTCACATCCTGCCTGGGTCTGGAGGGTTCGGGGGGCTGCTCCCACCCACAAAAGCCACAACAGCTCAGCCGCAGCTGAGCTCCTGCCCGTTATTTTCACAGGGATGGGCCCCAGCCCCAGCCCTGTGTGGCGTTGTTTTCCATGCAGATGGAACACACCGCAGCTCCAATGTGAGTGAACATGTTAACATCAACACAGCCTTTTCCCCAAGCTAAACATATTACGGCATCAGCAAATTACAGGGCACTGTAAATTAGACTCCCTCTTGTGCAGACTCTGCTTGCTGGGCCAAGGCCGCATCCCTCCCTGAAGGAAGGCGGCGGATGAGGGTTTCATTACTCCTCATCTCCCCTGCTCCATGCACAGGCTGCCTGGGCATGGGCACATTTCTGCTCATGCTCCCAGAGCATCCATCCCACGCATAGTTCCCAAAGGATGCTTTTGTCATGTTACAATATGACGGTGACCAATACACCTCAACAAAAGCGACTGCCTGTAGGTCTGGGTCAGTTGTGAGGCAGTTTTTCTCACTGGAAAAAATAAAAAACAAACACATAGGAAGGGACTGGCTTCCGCTTTCTACCCCCAGTTTCTGAGCACCTGAAGCCAGGAAAGGTTCAGAGAAGACCCCAAAGCACCTGTGTTGAAATCCTGGCATCAGGTAAACAAGCAGACCTGGCTGTCTGACAGATGTGTTTTGGCCAATGTGTTTTTACCAGACCTTTTCTAGAGAATGCCGTGTGGAGAAATGTTATTGTGGGTCTGGGAAAACAATAATTAAAAGGAACCGCTGAGCTCTTTTCCCTGGAAAAACAACAAATGCAGCCCACACTCTCCCATCCCCCTCGCCGCAGCTGGCAGCCGTGCTCGCAGGAGTGACCCGGGGCTCCCAGCTCCGGCTGCGTGTGACAGAGCTCTGCCAGCCCCGGGGCTGAGGTTCTGCCATGCACACCTCAGGGCAGCCACCCCTCCGGGAGCTGCATTTAACACGAGAGGCCCTAAAAAAAGCAGCGAAAGAGGAGCAGACACAGGTAAATGATTATTTACAGCTGCTGCGTGGGGAGTGTTACACAAGGGGAGGGTGGAGCGCGTTCCACCGCCCTTCCACGGCTTGTGGGCAGAAAAGCCGATCACCGCCGTGATGTTTCTACTCCCCCAAGACGGAGTTAATACTGTTTACCTTGTAATAAGAATGCTATTTCTTGCTTTTTTTTCCCCCTTGGCTGAGCTTGTTTTCAGTCTCCTGGGCTGCTGTCCTGCTGGGGCAGCTGGCTCCGAGGGCAGCCAGGAGTGCTGGGCTGGGAATAGCAGCATCCCATGCCTTTCACCTACTGAACCTTGCTGTGTGGTTCCCAAACTAAAAGTCAAAGCCCTTGGCTGCAGAGGGAGGTGAATCTGTGGCAGGGGAGAACACTAGTACTAGCACTGAGCAGCTTTCACATAGCTGGAACTTTTCTGGGAGCCTGGGAAGTAAGAAAGCTTGGCACTAGCTAGTTCATGTCATTCTCACTTTCGGCTTTTTTTCCCTTAAAACCCACCTGCAAGCCATTGGCAAAGGCTGTCTTTGTACCCCTCAGTCCTGATGTGAAAATGCAGTTTTTTATGTCAATCACATCCTTCACCTTCCTGGACAAGAGCCAGTGATGTCGCTTTTGCAGGCATGGAATTTTATGATCCGGTAGGTGAAGTACAAGAACACCATGGTAAGAATGGGGACTTGTGCAATGTCCCAGAATGTGCCACCCAGCCTGGCTGTACGGGTCAGCAGCAGCCTGGTATCGTCAGATGGACCTGCCTGGTGATGAGAACACTTTTCCAAGTAGTCCTTCTTCTGGCAGGAGGGAGGACCTGTACAACCACAGTGAAGCAGGACACAATGGAAGCAGAGCCAGGCAAAAATATGGGAAACTTAACATCAAAATTCATGTTTCTGACATGAAACCTGCCCCTGGACCTGGCTGATGAACCAGATAGGAGTGGAGGGCAGCTTCTGTGCCTCAAGGCAAACGCAGCAGATGTGTTACCCAGGTGGCTTGCCCAAGGCTTGGCCCCCAGTCCGGGCAGGACCCACCAGCTGATGGCTGCATGTGGCCCCTGCAGCAGCAAAGCAGGAGCACCCACAGGCTCCATAGCTCCTAGGGCTCCTGGTGTCCACAGCAGGTCCCTGTAGGAAATGTAGACCCTAGGAACACCAAGTCCCTGACACAGTATGCTAGGAATCCAGGCAGGGCTTTTCTGGAAAAGCTGTAGGAGTTGGGATGTTTTCCAATCAAGCACATGAGGCTCAACAAAGGAGGGTTTTTCCCTTTCTGCTCAGTGATGCAGATGCCGGAGTGCAGGACTTCAGGAGCTGCAGAAAGGGTCAAAAGCAATGTGCTATAGAAGAACAAGCTCCTTGTCGCAGGCTGGACTTCTAGAAGCAGGGAAACAGCAACGAGGCAAATTGAAGAACCAGTGGGAGTGGAGGAATGAAGAGTCTAATGAAGGGGGACAGGGAGGGCACCCTTGCAATGCTGTTTGTGTTGCAATCCAAAGGCCAGTTTGGAAAGCTCAGATCAGTTGCCCAGTTGGATGCACAGCCCCGGCTGAAACACGTGATTGTTGTGAGCCTGTGGCTCCTCTGCGCCGTGTGACACCAGCCATCTCCTCTGCCAGCTAGTAGGAGCTAAGGTGGTGGGCAAACAACATTGTGGGTAGTAATCCTGATGGGATACACACCAGCTGCCAGGGCTTTGGCCACTTGTGAGGTCTGACATTGCAAAATTTATTGAAGATGCCCTCACCCACTGCAGGGGCATGGACAAGGTGACATTTAAAGGTCCCTTCCAACTCAGGCTGTTCTGTGATTTGACTGCAGCCCTGACGCTGTGCAAAGGGCTGACCACAAAATAACTTTTCAGGCAGACTCAGGTGTAAGACCCTGGAAGATGCTGCTACCAGCGGCAGCTTTTAGCTGTCCTTTGTGAAAACACCGAGACAATTTTACACCACTGTCACTTCACTGGCTATCCCAAAGTTACTCCAAATGTCTCCATGCTCAGGACAAAGGCTTGAGCTCTTTCGGTCTGGTTACTCATCTAGATTTGTAAATCTGCTGCTTTTGAGCAACTTCAGAAGGTTACTGACATTTCTGGGGTTTTCCTTAAGCAGAAGTCCTTCATTAACTTCTTTCCCTCAGTAATGCCATTATTGCTGCTTCTGCCTTATATTAAAAAGATTCTGAGCTTCGGTGAGGGTTTCACAAACAGCTGTCAACAGCTGGCACTAGGTCTCATGGCTATTTCTGGGATCTTAATTGTCAGTTTTCAGTGCTTTAATACTCTTTAGCTATGTGTTCAGAGCAATACAGAAAACAAAGCCAAATTTATTACATCACTGAAGTGTGCAAATTAGAAACTGAATCAGAAAGAGGCATTGGGCATGGATGATTTCTTAAAATTATTGAGTTGGAGAAGCCAAGAAATCCAACATGCTGATGCTATTCCAAAAACATCTTGAGGTCTCTTACTCCTTTGAAAAATCTAAGCAATATAAATGAGCATGTAATTCCCACTGACAGTGAAGTTTCCTGCATAGTACACAGAGCTCTGGCACCATGTGAATAATAAATATGACATGGAAGAAGATGCCAAGAAGCAGTCAAAGTTCCCATTGTCTGCAGAGACAAATGCCATCATTCCACTGCAAGATGGCTTTAGCAGCAGGAATGCCAGTCACGTGCAAAGACTGAAATCCAGTGAGAAACTCCCCCAAACTTTCAACCCATGAAACTCCTTTTCTATGCAACCTACAGCAGAGGTGGCCAACCGCCTGTAGAAAACATGACCGAGTAGAATTGCATGATCATGGAAGAAAGGCAGGGGAAATTTAAGTTTGGCTTTGAATTTTGTCCAGCTAAAAGTATAGCAAACAAACGAGGTAGCCTCTGGCTCCTGCTCTGTGCCAGTCCCACGCACAGATCTGCATCTCCTGCACTGGTCTATTTTTGCCAGCTGCTGAGAAGCCCTATTGACCATTTTATAGGTGGGATTGCTTTCCTCTCTTCTTCTGCCACAGAAACTTCAGAATAGAACTTGCAAAAGTCCTGGGAGAGGGAGTGAGCATGAAAACATGGGAAAAAATTAATCTCAATGGAAATCCTTGACTAATTGACAGGTTGGAATAAGAATGACCATAGACCCCGAACTATGCCAGGCAACCAGCCTGCTCCAGGCACTGCAAGCTCACTCAGCCAGCCACATGCCTGGCTGTTTTGCTCTGCCAGCTTTACAAGGCCTAATTAGCTTTGTTCCTATTGTTTGTAATTACAAAAGCAAACAGCCCTTGGAGAGTGAGGGACTAGAGGAGGCAGCTCCTTGACTGAGTTTAAGAAAATGCTTTTAATACAGTTTGCCTCTCATCACAAGTACTTAAAAATATGAAAGGGATGAACTCAAACCCCTGATGAACAGAAAAAGGTTTCCAGGGCAGGTAGAAACAGAGGGGTAGAGCCTTGCTACCCTGGGGAGGTATCAGTGCAGGTTAGAAGACACCATGCCCAGCAGGAACCATTCTCTACCTGGCCTGCAAAAAAGGTTGTGCTGTCACAAGAGGAGAAGCACAGTACACTCCCTGAAGAGCTTTAGAGTGAGATGGAAGGAGTCACATATGGAGCAGCAGGACTCTCACTGCTCTGACAGCAGAGCAGCTCTTCTGGGAACACCTTGGCTCCACACCCCATCCCTTCCCCATTCCTGCAGCTCCCACTCCCCTGCAAGGGAGCCATCTGCCCTCCCCCTGCCCCTTCCTGCTCCACCCAGGGCGCAGCCTGCCTTGCCAAGGAGCAGAGCAGACCTTCTGGTTCCTGGGCTGCAATCGGAGCAGATTACTGGGTGAGCTTCTGCCAGAGGCCACAACTGCCTGACTCACTGCAGAAGATCTGTCTCCACCTATGTCTGCTGTAGATACACACAGCTAAACAAACTCCATCCTGGCAGGCAGGCTCCCAAAAGCCCAAGTCCCACTCTTCACTTCCATGCACACTGTTCCAAGTTCTGCTCAAAAACAAGAAATGAAGTAATAGTCTGATTTTCCTTAAAAAAGTCCATTTATTGAAATTGTTTAAACACTTTGTACAAGTTCCCAATACAAGCATCTGCTCCCTGGCTCAGGGTTAATGCAAATAGAAAAGCACAGACTTCAGCAGCTCTTTAATGTGACCTGAGCTGCCACCTCCCAAGACAAGAGGTCTCCCGAGGCAGCTGCTGTGCACAGGCGATTCCCCATGGAGAAGGGGAAGCCACATGGCCCAGCTCCAAGTACAGGCCAACATCAACTCAAGGCTGAAGCAAATGTTCTGGTTGGTTTCTTTTAGTAACTTTACGCTGCAGGAGTCAGGTAAAACAGAGGTACAAGGCTTGTACAAACCACCAACGTGGTACACAGCTCAGCCAGAGGCTCTCCCTGTCTACAGAAGGAAATTAAGAGATCTGATGCCTCTGATCATAAACACAACTACAAAGCCTGGTCAGAAGCACCAGTTTCCTTCTATACAAAAAGGCTGAGCCTTGGAGAAGTGGCACCATCCCTCTAGGAATTACAAGACCTAACTCCCAGTGTCAGCCAACACCAAGTGACTGACTGGGTGTTTCAGGGGAAGGGGTGGGAACCTTTGATGAACAGCATTATCATTATTTTTTTGGATATGACTCAATATGCAAGGATGGCTATATCTTTAAAATGTTTGTTTCTTCCTCTTTGGTGAGCTTGGATTACAAGCAAATGTCATAACCTTTGGGTCAGTTTTCTTGGAATTTGCCTTCATATGATCACTGAAAGTGTTTACAAGAAATAGACAGGATGGAATGGCAGCATAAGAGGTATCCTTGGGGAAACATCAGGGAGTGGCAGTGCATTCAGTTTGGTTTAACACAGCTAGCTAGCTGCATCAGGCAAACAGAGATGGGGAAACTAATCCCAAACGAGAAAGACTCGAGGAAAGAGGAGAGTGTTAAAAGGTAACCTGTAACACACACAAGGGGATAAAGCTTCAAGCTCAGCTGCCAGGGTGCAAACAGGGAGAAACAATCACTGGCAGTGTTTGGTGTCTAAGGAACAGCCACAGCCTCACCAGAGACACAGTGAAAACAGAAGGCAATCCTTTTCCTTGAGCTCTTCCCTGGCAACCAGGGAAACCTGCAGATGCTTTGGGAGTCTGATAATTTCTGTGTCTCTACCTTACACTGCATCTTCCATTGGCCAACAGCATGTGCACAGACAGTGTGGATTTCCACTTAAGCCACAGCAATGTTGTTTCTGACCCTTTGTCTGCATGGAAAGGAGGGTGCTGAAGATGTTGTCAATAAGACAGTACAAGAGCATTTTACATCTCTTCAAACATTCCTACATGTAAGTCTTTTCCCCAAAATTATGTTTCCCCTTAAGCTATTGGTTTCATCATTTTGTATATAATATATGTTCCTTTAATGTCTACACACACCACTCTGGGCTCTAACTTAATGGGATATGGGACTGAATCGTTACCATCTATTTTTTTTTAAAAAACACAACTAAAAAAAGCACCAACATCCGTCTATAAAAACAGTATCATTTTTCCCTTTTACTCCCAAATACTAAACTTAACCCAAGCTTGGAGGTTTCATCTTTCCAGTGGCAACACCTATGAATCTAGGCTAGCCTTCCTCCACGGGCTGGGAGAGAAAGGAGAAGTTACGTCCAGTAGCAAAGAGGATTACAAAAATATACACATTTTTGGGAGAAGAGGAAGGCAGAACCTAGAGCATGGACTCTGCTCAGGACAGTGGCATTGTAGTGTCCTCTCCAAAATGCTTTCACTACCAGTGCTGGTGGCTCCTCTTCTTTGTTTCATTATACATAATCCTTCCCTGTGGAGGAGGCATTCTTTGGGTAGCCTCGGGTGGGTGGATATGAAGTTTCTCTCCGTGGACAGGAGCAGCAGAGGAAGGATCCGCCCAGTATGGCCAGAGATGCAGCTGCCCAGCCAATGAAGAGAGCCGACCCAAACTCAAATCTAGAGAAGAAAGAAGGGAGAAAGTGAAAAATCACTGTAATCCAGAGGTATTACTTGTAATAATACATTCACACAAAGCAGAAGGAAGCAGAAACTGGGATGGATGTGGCTTCCTACAGGGCAGCAGTTTGGAGCAGTCAGGCTTTGTTGATTCTCAAAACTCAGAGCCAGGTTTGTCCAGTGTTTTGGGTCACCCCACACAGCTGCAGGTCAAGCTCTGTGCGAACCAGGCCTTTAGCATGTAGTGGGGTAAAAATCACAGAAGTTCCACCAGTTAGGTCTCTGGCAGTGATGCTGCCTTAAAACCAAGACCTAAGAGCCACATGGATAATGAGATCTGGTCCCAGCTCTTTCTGCACAGTTTGCATACAACCCAGCTAGTTCAGAAAATTCCCTTCTTTGTTTTGAGCGACTGCTACTCAAAACTAAGCCCTGTGAGTATTTGTCATGCTAAACTGTAGTGTGTTATGCCAAATGGGTCAGTACCTGGTGTTGACAGGGGTGAAAGGGTCATAAAAGGCCCGAGCCACTCTGTTGCCGTACCATGATGTGGCCACCAGCGCTGCCAGACCTGCACGTAAAGAGAACACAATGTCATGCTTTAAGAAAAAACAATCAGCAAAATCACTGTAGCAGAATCAGCATCTGGAGTAAAGCTGAGCTGCTGCTACCCTGGAAGTTCTGAGCTGTTTCAGTTAGTGCTGGATGGGAGAGAAGTTAAGAACAGATTTGAGGCTTCCCACAGTTACACTGCAGCAAAGGCAGGACTGCTCTGCTGACAGCCTTTTTTCACTGAAGCAGGGTCAAACTCAGCTCTGCCAACAGACAGGGGAAGCATGAAGTCCTTATAGAGACTGCAATGCCAGTGCCAAGATGCCTCAGGTGGCCTGAACTACTGAGCCAAAATCCTCTAGGGAGTTCCCAGAACAAAATGCTCTTGGAGCACCACATGAAGCCCTCCCACATCCCTCACAGGATATATGCCACCTAGGAAACAGCACACTGAACGCTCAACACATCTGTAGGTTACCAACCTGAAATGATGAAGATCACCCCACCGAAGACAGCCATCCTCATCTTCTTCACCTGGTCATCTTCCATGCACTTCATGCATTTCATGCCTGTCACAGCAACAAACACTCCAACGAGCCCCAGGAGTATTGAAGCCACCATCAAAGCCCTTGTGGCCTGCAGACTGCCTGGAAGACATTAGGATTTGAGTTACCCACAAAGAAAACTCAAGATACAAATCGAAATTCAAATTACTGGGCTCAGCAATCACGTATCTAAATGTTCCTGCTCCCTGGTACACAGGATACATCCAAGCAGCACATTCCTTTTCAGCTTTAGTCTCAAGACTGTCATGCATCAGGATATGAGGACTCAGCCTCTTCTAAAATGCATGGCAAACAAGGGCATGCAGTGGTTTTTGCAGGAAATGACCTGGGAATTGCCCTCAGACATCTTTTGTTCCTTGATCATTTGAATCCCAATTGGAAGGACATATCTGTTTATCAAAAGAAGTATTCAGATTTAGGCTCTACCTTGACAAAGTACTTAAGCACACGTTTTAATATGAATAGTGACATACATATCAATAGTCCCACAGCAGACAGCAAGGCCCCTTTACTGCTCAACACTCCCAAAACCTGTCTTTTATACAAATAACTCAGTGCCGATTTAGATTTTTTCTTGGTGCTAAATTCTCAGATTGAGTCCCAGAAGGTACAAAAATACAATTGCAAAAGAAACAGCATTTTCCCAGACAATTGAAAAATAAGTTGTTTTCTTTTCTACTTAAAATATTTAGCTTAATTGACTCAAAGACACTCAAATGCTTTAAGAGCCTCTTGTGCTTTTGAAGCGTTGGAGCATGGGGTGATGCCTCCCATAGGCAAGCATGGAATTTGCCCGAGTTCTCAGTAGACAGACTTGATGTACTTTATCCAAGATTTGAGTTTTTTACGGACTCATCTGAAGGCATAGACACACTAACTCTTTTAATGTGAGCTACCGAACTCAGATTTTCTTGATACCAGAGACAGAAAGAAAAGTAGTGATATAAATTAAGTCATTACTAAAAAAACCCTCAGGTGACAAAACACCTGACTAGCAGTGCAATAAGAGCCTGAGCTTTATTGTCTGGGAAATCAGGTTTGTTTGAACAGCATGGATTTTAATATGCAGCCCTGTAAAGCCCCGAGAACAAACAGGGCTGGTTAATAGAAGGAATAAGCTCCAAGGAGCATGCTGTAACCAAGGCACAAGTGTCCCCTGACACAGAATCTCAGGTCTGGAGCTCACCCCTCAAAACACCCTGACTGCATCCTGGTAGAGCTCTGCAAAGCATTTCAGGCTTGAACAACTGCAAGATTTAAGCGTTCAACAGAGCAGCCGTACAGAGCTGTACACTCAGGGCTGGCATGGTGAACCCATCTGAGTCCCTGCCACAGCAATGGGCTCTGTGGCCCAGTCTGAAACTCAAGAGCCCAGACCTGACACCGGCCAAAAGGAAGCAAGGCCACACAACCATCCCCTGCGGCTCCTTTACTACACTTTGTTCCACAAAACTGCTTGTGCAGGAAAACTCCTGTGACCCACACAACCACCACGGCTCTAATTCTGCTTTAAAACAGATCTGAATCTGCCCCTTCACACGGAACCTTATTGTTCTGTAAATTGATTAAGAAACCACTTACATACAACACAATAAAAAGACAATAATCAGAGCAACAGGAAGGAACACACTTTCATAGGATGAGTGTTTGCTTTCTTGGGAAAAAGTCCTCAATCAGCTTGGCTAATATCTCACTTCCTTCAAAGGGGAAGGTGACACACCTCCGCACCACCCATGTGTTAATCAAAACCCATCTGCTGCACCGAGTAGAGAAACCCATTAACAAAGCCATTTGTCACTTTAGCATAAATCACCACTGCAGTATCCAAACTCGTTTTCAATTGATTTATCTCCAGTGTCTGAGATTATACTCCAAAAGTAATTTCTACCTTACAAAAATAATGCCATTGTTCAGAAAGACTTCAACTTACAGGTTGCCACCCAGGAAACCAATTCATCTACCTTACATTTAAGGCTAAATTGTACTCTACAGCAGCAGCTCTGGAGAGGCCCATGGCTGAATACCAGTTTGTACTAGGCGTGGGAAACCGTATTTTCTGCAGAGGTACCAAACCTGTTTAATAACGACTACAGTAAGTTGGGCTCAATCTTGCTGCAGAAGATACTAGTTTATAGAAGAGGGTTTTGAAAGAGTTCTTTCATGAAGCTCAAAATAGGCAATGCTATCTCTAAAAACTAGAAAACCAGTAGTAAGGGTGGGAAGAAATATTTCACCTTCACACACTGTGTGTGAAATACAGGAAAATGCTGGGAAAAGTTTCTATGACCTCTAAAAACCCAACTATGAAACCTGCTAAAATCTCAAGATGTATGAGTATTAACGGGATGCATGCCACGACAGCTTTGCAGAAACAGCTGAACAAAATACATTGTGAGCATTGTGAGCATTCCCCAGGGCTGCCCACTCTCAGCAGACGCTGGTGGGACCACTCCTGGTACCCTCGCCCCCTCCTCATGCATGGCTCCATGGCGTAAGGGGACAGAAACATGTAGGAAACTTGCAATGGGACAGAAGAACAGGTTGGAGCTTTTGCAGAACATTCTGTTCCTTTGTTCCAAGAAGCTGTAATGTGACATGACTGTGTTAGCCAACCATCCTCCACCCGCCCTGAGCTCCCAGCACAGCCTGGGAGGCAGCGCTTTTGTCCTCCTACCCCTTTTGCAATGTGTGCAGTGCACTGGCCACAGTTAATCATCATACAAGCTACCAGTTATTAACTACACATTAACAGACGCGCTGTCAGTGGAAGCTGCACATCCAGGGGCTGGGAAAGCTACTTTAATAATAGTTCTGTTGTTCACACGGGCCTTTCCAGATGCTTTAAAAATCTAAAATTATACAAGTACAATATTGTCTCAACCTGCTAAACAGGACGGGCTACCGACAGCAAGAAGTAATCCACAGCAATTTAACTTTACAACTTCTAGCATATTAGAGGGAAAACAGGATTTCCCCCACACTCCTTGCTGCTGCAACTGTCTCGCCAACAGGAACAGGAAAGCTCGGGCACTCTTGGGAGCCCTTGGGGAAAAAACAGTCCTACACAAGGTGAGACAAACTGGTCTGGCACGAAACAACAGCTGTCAGATGGCAACAATATTTTGTCAATACAAACCAGTATTGACTCTGAAGCCAAGCCTTTTGATTGCTAGTTAGCAATGAGAGACACGGCCTGAAAAGCCTATAGCAAGAAAGCAGCAAGAACTGAAGAACGCAGGCTTAAAACTACTGATGACAGTTAATAACAAATGTGCATTCTGCAAGGAATAAAATACCACTAAAGTCCACAAACATGCTGCTGCAGATCACACAGAATAAACCCTACTTGTTTTAAAAACATACTAACAAACCATTCCAAATTATTGTTAGTCATTTTGGACACAAATGACTTTATTCAGTTTATCTGAAGCCTAAGTAATACTTTTTCCTTCCCACAACTATCAACTGAGACAGAAGTAATTGCTGCTAACTGCTTAGTTATATAAAAAAATACTTCAGTATTTCACCTGCAGATGTTTGAGGGTTTTTTTCTATCACCCTATTTCCTTATTCAATGTGTTTATGTCATTTATATTACAGAAAAGCTGTTGGGAAAGTGCCATGGGATTTTTGTAATGCCTGTTTGTAAGGCAAAATTGCTGTAATGGCTCTGTGTGCAGATTATTCTCTGATAGGGATGCTCATCAACTGCCTTAATTTAAAATAAGGACTTTTCCTTCCCTTCCCATGGGCCTCCATCCAGCTAACTGATGACAGAATACAGGTGAGACAGATGCTGTGCAGTTCCCTCTAATCCTTACGAGGGAAGTTCCCCAGGAGTTACAAGCACCCCTGCAGTATAGGAAGCATGTTCCACTGTCCACCTCCAAGAGAAGTCAGCAGCCTTCAAAGCCTTCCCACCGGGGTTCCACAAAAGCTGAATCCCCTGGAAGGAGCAGGATCTGAGATCCTGCTGGCCTGCCCTGCCTGCATGTGAAAGTTACTTTTGTGCAGTAGGCAGGGAAATGAAGATCTGAGCAAGCAGCTAACAGCTTCGGAGGTGGCCAGCAAACATCTCTCACACTTTGCAGTCGTTCTCACTGCACCCAAAAGCTGCTAGTGGCTTGGAGGCTTTCAGCCTCCTTGCCAGACCCTGCAAAGGCCCACCCTGCATACCCACCAGCATCAGATTCCAGTCTGGATACTTTCAAAGTGCCTCCCTACAAGTCTAGAAGACTGTACAGAGGTATCAAAGGCAGGACAGGAACACTGGGTCCTGTTTCTTGACAAAATGGCAAGGTTGGGAACCCCGCACTGCAGGTCCAGTGCAAAAGAGGCAAGTTCAGTAGGTAAGAGTGGCCTTGTATTCTGCGTATCAAAGCAAGTAAGGTTCAGTGCCCTCCTACACTCGCTGACAAATAAAGATTGGTGGAAGACAAGCATGGCACCACCATTTCCAGATTCCTGGTCAGAGAAGACCTGGGCAGCCTGTTTTCCCACAAAGCCTGGAAATTCCCTTACCAAGGGATTTAGTAACACATAGTAACACCAGCTACTAAAGCTGCTTAGAAGCTGCCTGTAGAGCAATAAAGCCAGTGTGTTGCAACAGACTCCCATCCCCTCTTGCACACACACCAGGGCACTGCACAGGAACAGCCTCGGTGGCATTCCGAGTAACCCTCTACCTTCTCAAAGCCAGCACAAGTGAGACTGTTTTTATCACTCAATCATGATTTTTCATCAGGAAGGAACAGGGATTGAGAAACACAGTAGCAAATTAACCCTTAACCCACATGAAAGCACAGATACCAGCAGGTTCTACCTGCTTAATCAAGATCTAAAGATGGAGAATTGGACACCTGTCCCTCATGCTTTGTCCCTCCCCGGGCCACCCTCTCAGCTCCCCTACCACCAGAACTGAGCAGCAGTAACCTGAGCATGAACCGTTCCTTCCCCCCACCCATTCCCTTCCCCAGCTCCTGGAACAAGCTCAGCCAGGGTGGTAAAGGTGTAGGAGGGAAGATTTCACATTTCAGCGATGTTGCTTGACCCAGAGGGCATTCAAAACCTTGTTTATTTTCTGGGCTAGGGCACAAAGGCTCATTGTCGATGTACTAGGTTTAGTGATGAAGTGATAGATGAGTCTCAGCTTGTCTCAAGCACAGAACCTCTCCCATCAAAACCAAACACGTCGATGAATATCTTCAGCTATAACAGCCTAGACAGGATCCAGAACAACATCTGCTCTGGAGAATGTGGTTGGGTGGGGCTGAAAACTTTCAGAGACAGGTACCAGGAGTCCTACTCCCTCCCGTCTGAGACCATCCCCCTGAGACCCCGAGGAGCACAAAGCTGAGCTAAGCTCCATGGACCATGCTGGAGTGCCACAAGAACAATGCTGAGGCTGTGCAACAAAGCCTTGTTGCAAGGGTGGCATTTGTTGCCTCTATGTCTGCGTGTGGCCACGCACTGCTTTTCACGTAAGCCAGCAAAACGCAGGCTTTCTGTTGCCTGAATAGGAGCAGTGACATAAGCCCTCAGCTGAACACAGCTGCGGGAGAAATGCCAGCATGGGTGCACTCCAGCAGTGTGCCCACACGGGAAGCTGGAGGGCCCTCGGTTGGCTAATGATGCTCATCAGCTTGTGCCAACCCCATCTCTGCCTTGCAGCCAAACACTGACACATCCAGAGCAATGGCAACAGCTACCAGATACTCCAAAGCTTGCTGGCAAAGCCTTCCAACATTCCCACAAACACGAGTTACTGCAGGTGCAAGAAGGTTCAGTCCTTTCTACAGGGACAATGTAATTACAGATCTGAGCCTCTCCCATCAGTGCATGAGGCTCTGACATGTGGCTCAGAGCACCTGGGGCATGTGAAGCCCTGGCAGGAAAGGGTGGCCAGGCAGAAGTTCTGCCCACACAGCTGTGCCACCTTCACCAGGCCGCAGATGAATGCAGTAAGGGAGCTCTCCACTGCACCTGTCCCGGGGTGTGTCTGTTGAATTGGCTACAAACGGTCTGGGGGTTTTGTTTTGTTTAGTCTTTCTTTTTTTTGCACCTCCACCCAAACCAGCACTGCTGGTCCCTGCCCAAGCCTATGTGGCTGTAAGACCTTGAAGGGACACCAGGAGGGAAAACAACAGATAAGGTGTATGTCCCCAGGCATGATCTGGGAACATACCTGGGGAAGGAAGCGGGAAAGGCACAGCCTAAGCAACCTGAGAGACTGCAAGAACGAGGAGCCCTTTTGCCAGCCCTCACTGATTTTCCCAGTGAGGATAACACCCTCTGTGATATTTAAGAATTCTCAGGCATACTGTTCTGCAGAGCTCGGCGATAATAGTAAAGGCCAGCCTCGGTCCCTGTCACCTCCCTCCCCCACCGCCCTGGAAGAGAAGAGCCCGTATTGTTCGCTGGACAAAGGTGAGGGGAGCAGCTGGTTTCGGCGCTCAGCCCTGAATGGGCCGGGTCCGGAGGGCCTGGGGCAGGTTTTGGGGAGTCTGTTCAAGGCGGATCTCATTTACAGCACAAAGGGCTGCACACAGTCCCCGAGGCAAGGTTACCTTTCGCAAGCCATCCAGGGGGTGGATGGAGATTCCTCAGCCACTGCTGGCATCTTCGCCCCCCACCCCCAGTGAGAGATAAGAGGCTCGAAGCTGAGCTTACACTTAATTACCACACCGGGCACTCCGGACTGCGCGCTCAGCCCTGCCCCGATTAGCACAGCCCCGCACCCTGCGAGTGCCAAGTGGGTGCGCAGCACTCCCGATGGGAGCAATCCGCACCTCCGCCAGCTGCAGGGCCCGCGGGGCTTGGGGCAGGGGAGCAGGAGGGACTGATGTGCGCTGGCCGCCAAGGTGGGTCCGGCTCCGCCGCGTGACACACGGGAAGGGCTGGTGGCAGTCGGACTCGGGGACACTCCCCGCGGACCTCGGTTTACGTGAAACTGCCTGCTCACTCCTTTGGGAAAGAGAAGGTGATCAAGGTGGCAGTTAATTTTTTATTAATTAGGGAGGGATGAGGGTGTTCCAGGACTCGGGATGACACGAGGGATATTGAGAAAGGAATACGTTTTTTTAAACTCCTTTGGGTGTCAGCATAAGTTGCCTGCCCCAGCGCCCCAGAAGCAGCCCTCTCTCTGGCTCCAGCTCGGCTTGAGCACCCGAATGACACCCCAGCCAGCCAGGCTGCAGCTCCTGCCTGCATGAGATGGCTTCGCCATCCCAGGACAAGATAAGAGATCCAAAGACTACCTCGGCATACTGGCCTGCCTAAAAACTACAGGCAGTGCAACCTGGGCAGGAGGCCAGCTCACCTGCCAGCCCTCTGCTTAAAAGCCCCACGGGAGCAGCAGCGACTTTCCCACAAAACAAAAGACCAAAACAGTCAAAGGCAAACAGGACCCGTGCTCCAACAGCCCACTTGGGCCACGCTGCTGAGCTCTGCTCCTGCTCAGCCATGCCCAGCGAGGGCAGCCCAGTCCCTGGCTGGACCACCACAGCCAAAAGCTCTTGTTCGCAAACACGGCGCTTTCCGGAACACACGTAGAGAATCTGACCTTTCCTCTCCCCGGGACATTTTTTTTTGCGGGGGGGGG
>VYXC01000943.1:1616104-1671708 GCA_013397175.1 Platysteira castanea
GGTCAAAGGGGAGAAAAGCCACGGCAATCTTGCCCCACCAGCCAGATACAAAGCAAGGCTGTTTTGCTCTGAAAACACTTGCGGCTGCAGGTCCCCAGTGTCCAGGCAGCAGTGCTGGTGTACTGAAATCCACCCCAGTTGCCTGGTAGCAAACTTTTCCAGTCATGTTTTTTTCACTTTCGAAGGAATAGGGATCTGTGACTCTGCACCTGAAGAAATGGTGTTTTCCTGTGTCTCTGTGGACCACAGTTTCATACTTCTGGGAGTGAAGAAGAAGAAAGTAGCAAAGTTTTCTTTGGCAATGCAGAGATAAAGTAGATGCGTTTATCTGCGTATTCATTAAGAACTCTGATACAGGGAGCAGAGAAACCAGCATGGTGCTGGCTGTTGGAGCAGGTTCCTGTGAGGAACAATCCCTTGCCTGGTGAAGAGGCAGGGCAGAAACTCATGTGAACCCGAGGAGAGCGGAGTTAGGAGTGTCTGGATTTGATCACTGACATCTGTGTAGTCATTTCAGTCCTAGAGTGTCCATCTGCAGAGGAATGTGCAGCGTTCCCAGTGCTTCAGAGCACTGAGCTGACTCACCCTTTTCCTGACCCTCCTGCCAGCCCCCACCGCGACAGATTGGGCAGCTCCTCACTGACTCCTGCAGGGCAAGGTCAGATCTGGACAGGGTTAAAAGTTACCAAGACGCTTTTAGCAGGTTTAGATCCTTTGTCTACAGGTTCTGAGCAGCCAGGAGGGGGAACAGAACCATTCTGTAAGGGAAGGGCTTGGACTTCATGCTGAACCTTCTAGGAAAGTACAGGGAGGAGTCCCGGGTGCCAATGGTCCGATTGCACTTGTACTGGGAGGGACATCAAGAGTGGTCTTGGGGAAACACAGGCACCAGGATGTGATGCATGTTGTAGCACCCTGACCATGCTGCTAGCTCTTGGATGGACTGAAATTCATGACCACTCTGTCCCTGGGAAAATTTGACTTAGGATTTATCTTAGAATTCATCCTGGTGACACTTTTGAGACAGTTTGTGCCAAATCTGTCGGTAGTGTGAGTCTGACTGCTTGCTCATACAGTAGGACAGCATGTGTGCTCAGTTTCTTCCCCTTCCAGGAGACCACGGAACTTAGACTGGAGACAGCAATATTCTGTGAGGGTTACTGTGGGATTACAGCCTACACCTGCCTGGAGATGGACGCTGTGCTCCTGAGGGGCTGTACAGACATCCCACTGCTCCTCTGTCCCTGATGGTGCCACACTGGGCAGTGCTACTGGGTGACAGAGTGGCCTTGGGTCAAACAAAGCCAATGAAAAGGCAATAAGGACACACATCCATGTGTTCTCGGACCTCCCATAGTCCTCATAGGCTGCAGCACAAGTTGCCAGTGTCTCTTTGACCACTGAACATCCCTGACAATCTATACACAGAGTTTACACGGTCCCCTGATGCACAGTGCCAGCCTCATGAACACGCAATTTGTATTTTGCTTTCTAGGGACAACTTGAGGTTTGTACGTTTTACTCGTGTTTCATGAAAGATTTCAAAACCCAGAAACTATTTCTGTGGAATCATCACAAGGAATTTACACAGCAAGATAAACACTGAAACTCCACTTTTCCCCTTCATCACTCATCAATGCTCTCAGTGCTCTGGAATTTGCAGAGGATTTTAGAGTATCCCTAAGAGCACCTAGTCTCCTCCGCTGAACTTCCTTCCTTTCTTTGAGGCATAAAATATCTTGTTTCTTTAATTGGATGATTTTTCTGCACTGCTTCAACGGGCAAAATAAAACCTCTTTTTACTCCATAATCACTGTCTTTCCTCCTCTGCCTGAGGCTCTTTTGGTTTTTTTTTTATTGGAAGTCCCAAAGAATTTTCACACTATTTTCACCTAGTTTTTATACCTGACTTTTGGGAAATACCATTTCTTCAGATCATTAATCTCAGCTGAAAGACCTGGGTTTATCCAAGATGTTGCAATCTCCTCTGTGTTCTCTGGGCTAAAGGTACTCTCATAGTGACAGTCCTTAGTGATTGGCCTGCTCCTGAGTAAACATGCAAGTTGAATTTTTTATCCTTTACAATAGCATGACCAAGTGAGAAGAGGCGTGTGCATAGACAGTCCCTGAAATCAAACTGGGATGTTTCTGTCTACAGGTAGAGAAACTCCCCTAATTGTTCAAAGAGATTGCCCTCGTGTGCCACAGCCCTGGCTGCACTGGCCAAATGCTCAACACCTTGGTCATGTCGCTCCCTTGGGGGGTGTGAGTCAGAGAGCAGCCTCAGTGCTGTACTCAGCAGAGATCTGAGCTCTGTGGGTAGTAAACGATACCTGTTTCCTTTTCTGGCAAAAACAAGCTTTAACACTTGCCAGGACTTGCAGGTGAGCAGCCTGGTTTCCTCTTCTCTCAGACATTTCTCAGGGAAGGTCTCACTGTGCAATGCCTCTGATTGGGAGGCTCACATGTGGTTCTCTGTCCTCATGCACACTAAAGCTGGCCCCCAGACTCCCCTGAATTCATCAGTGAGCTAGAACTCATGTATAAGGGTAAACATCTGATTGTAAGTTATTATAAGTATGGGCAGGTGCGCAGAGCAGCAGGTGTGCAGAGCGGGCACAGCTGCATTCTTCTGGTTTCAGAGTGAAGGCACAAGTTCCATAACTGGACCAGAAAATGGGAATGGCCAGACAACAGCACTCCAGCCCATATTTCTGGTGGCAGCCAGTTGTAGAGCCAGGAAAAAATGCACAGTGACCCTTCCCCAAAATGTGTTACAGCCCGCCCTCATCCATGTCTGAATATATCTTGAGCTGGTGCCAGTACTTTTAACTTTAATTTTATTCTCTCGATTTTCCCTCCATAAATTCAGCTGTTTGTTTTTTTAAACTTCTGGCACTTGCAGCATTCTGCAGGAAGGAGTTTTGCAGATTTACTCTGTGCTTCACAGGAAAGCGCAACACCTTGTTTCTTTTGAACTCTGTGACTTGCTGTTTCATTTGAAGTCCCCAAGGTTCTGGAGGAAAATGGCAGACTGGTAGAACCACATGCGTTTAGCTCAGGTTTACATTGTCTAGAAAAACCTTATAAGGACTTTGTTGTTTATCTGCAGGCTGCTTTTTCTTCTCTCTCTCCCACTTACTCCTCCATCCGTCCAGGAGAAACACCCCAGTTGAACCTTAGCTCCAAGCACTGTTTTGCAGGCAGCGCCCAGCTGTCTTTGCCCAGATGTCAGGAGGATCTAAGACCTCTGCAGATTTTCCCTGGGATTAGTCAGGACTGTGTCTGCAGTGAGGGGCAGACTGTGTTTGACCGTGGTAGCAGCCGAAGCAGCCAAAGATCATGGCTTGCAGGGCTGGAGAGGGCAGCAGCACAAGGAAAGCTTAACCCTTCATCTGCTGCCCACTCCTGCAGGGCAGACACTCAGTAAAAAGTTTTGCAAAAAGGTTGTTGGAGAAGTCTTCCTTCAAATGACTCCTATTGCCTAAAAGCCACAGGGCAGTGAACAGCACCAAGACCAGAGCTTTTACCTGCACAGATGAATTGAAATCGTCATTTCCAGGAGCAAAGTTCAGATTTCCTCTTCAGTATTGAAATTTGTGGTTGATGGAGGCAGCATCAGTTGGAGGGACTGACGGGATTTATTTGATACTGACTACATACAGGGAATATATTCTGAAAATACTATTTAAAATAGGCTGTATTAATTATTCCTTCTCAAATTTTGGCGACAGAAACAGCATAAACCTACCTATGTTTGGTCAGCAGACATGACCTGGAATTCCTAATCAGCTGGAGATAAACTAAGCTAATAATCAACCCTCTTCTTGCAGTCATTCAAACATTCATATTTTCTCACCGGTTGTAATAAGGTTACAGTTTTGGGAGTAGTTTAATTCCACTCTTCACATGATGGATTTCATCTGGCTGTAGCTGAAGTGTGCTTATATGTAACACACAGAAATTGTGTGAGGTTGGCTGAACTCCTGACTTCTCCTCCAAACCTCCCTCTAGTGAGAGCTCTGAAAGGAATTGTGTCTCCTCCCCAGCTTCTCAGTTTTCACCTGTTACCTTTGTTTTTTCTTCTCTTCTGAATCAGCAATCAACAAATGACTACAGGGCCCGAGACTGTGCCTCAGAATGCCCCAGAAACACTGGAATCTTTCTTGTCTGTAAGTAAGTGGTTTTGGCATGTGTAAAGCTGTACTTTGTGTGTCATTACCCACAGCTCTCAGATCTCAGGGCTTGCCCGTGCAAGGCAGTGAGCTGCTGAGCAGTAAAGGTGGTCCTGCACTTGGCTGCTCATGTGTTGTTTCCCAAAGCAATACTGGAAGCTCTGATAAAGATTCCATTGCACAAAACCCAACCCTTGGAGGCCAAGAGATTTGACCCGTATGGTAGGATTTATTTTGTTTTCAATTTTTCTATTTTAGTACTGTTCTTTCACTGGACATTCTGTACCAGAGGCCAGATAAAAAACAAAAGTCAGACACAATCAAATTCCTGGAAACAATGAGTTTCATAGTACAAGAGAGGTAATGGTGGGAAAAGCAGGGAGTTATGTGCTGTAGATTGAGGGTAGCTCTGCATCATATCAACAAGAAATGTCACTTCAGAATGTATGAAACTAATAATGGTGTCATGATGGGACAGGTGTGGTGAGGCATCTGGGGAAGTGGTTCAGCAGTGACGTGGCAGATGGAAAGTGTGCCCTGTCAGAAGGGTCAACCACAAAGTGTGGCCACTTTCCCCACCGTGTGCCACTAGGAACACATGGAGAGCAGCAGTTCGTGGTGTCACAGTCCCAGGGCAGGAGAGGGGAAGCAAGGAGAATAAGTGAGACCCAGGCAGATCCATGTGTGTGTATCATAGTCCATGAGCCATGAGATATGTGTATCAAGATCCTGCCAAAATAAAATTCATCCCTAGTACCATCCACAGAACAGTTTTCTAAGTGGAGATAGAAAAACATCTCTCTGATCCTCCAGGAAATGGGCTCTGTGAAGACCTAACCCTTGCCATCTACCCATCCTGTTTGCTCTCATCATGTTCCTGATGCCTCCAAGGTCTTGGTCCTGATCCTCCAGGACCAGTTATAGCAAGAAACACATTTCTGCTCAAACCTCACCAAATGTCCACCAGGAATTCAGTGACAGGTGGTACCCATACTCATTTATGAACTTGATGCCCTAGTTATGAAATTAATTTCCTGGGACTGGCAAGAATCTGATCACCTTCAGAGTCATCACTGAAAAATTTTCCTCTTTGGAATAACCTCAGGTTGTTCTCCCTGAAATCAGATGAAGGAGGGAAGGGGGCATTGGAGTGATATTACAAAGAGGGAGAAAATGCCTAATGACTAGATCTGAGGTCCTCCCCAGGAACCACTGTTCAGACAGTCCTGGAGACAGAGTTACCTCTGTGAAGTCAGAGTTACCACCATTGACATTGCTCAACCACTGACCAAGAGAGCTATCAGGATCAAGTACCTGTGAGTCTGGTTTTTGGGGGCAACCTTCACACCAAGGAAAAGCCCGAGCTGTACTCAGCACTTTATAAATTACTCAAAGATTCTCATCTCAGGGTATGGCTATGTCTCACCTTTTTGTGCCCGGACCAAAACCTCTGCCCTTTTCCTAAGCCCTTGTGACATGTCAGGTAATTGGTGCTGGGAAGATAAAGTGCTCCAGTGTCCTTCCTAGAAAGGCTCTGCCACAAACTCTTGCCAGAGCTCTAGATCAGACTGTTAGGGGCAATGCAAATTTTAGGAGACGAGGTTTCATGTCTTTTTCAGGTTGCTGAACTTTGCCCCTTTCACATGTTGCTCTGAATTCCTCTGGGGATCAATAAGACCAAATCTATTTGTGCTGTCCTTGGACATTGGAAAAATTCAAGATACACAGATTACTGTGCAGTAGGAAACCTTGTGACACACCAGAACCAGTGAACAACTGCTCAGCATCCTCAGAGATACCCTGGCCCTGTAAAATCATCTTCCAACGAGTAGTTGTCTGTGGAAACTGAGAGGAGCAGAAGGAAGGGATTTGTATTGACATTCAATGTGCTTCAGTCCTCTTTAAGACACTCAAATCAGAGCCAGGTATTTCTGAAGCACTTAGTAGCCCCTGCTGTGACACACATGGCTGGATTTATCAGTGAGGAACAGGGTTAAACAATTAAATAAATATTTAAATGTGGCCAGTTATTCCAGTGCCTACATGGGAACGGAACTCTTGTAAAGCCTTGGCCAAGTGCAAGACCCATCTGCACTGAGAGCAGAGATGTGTGTTGGCACAGGAGAAGGGAAGGAGTTTCTTCCCTGGACTTTCCAACACACCCTTTATCGCTAGGACTGGGAGAGCACACTGGAAACCCAAGGTCGTATTTCAGTGCCTGGAGGGAGTTTAAAACCCCAGTTATCTGGCTGGAGGTCAGAGGCTGGGGGTGTTTCTCTCACAGCTGTGTCTGTGCTCGTGAAACTCTCCCTTAAGCCCGATGTACACAGAGGCTTTGCCGATGGGCGTTCCGGGAGCACTCCGGGAGCCCACACCCTGTGCTGTTGACAAAGAAGGTGCAAATGAAGCTCTAAGCCTGAAAAAGGGGGAGGGATGATCTCCTTAGGGAGACCTTGGGTGAGGAACAACACATCTTCGTAAAGAACAGAAACTGGGCCCTACATGAATCAGGACCACCAGGGCAGAATAGGGACAGGATAGAAGAAGGAGGGAAAGGACATGCTGTTCTTTTCTCTCGTAGTGCACAGAGACTCCGACGTGAGGGAGAGGACAGGACAGGGGAGGAAAGAGTAGAGAAGATGAAGACACTCCCTATATAAATGCCTTGGGTGAGATGAGGACTGGAGTCATGTGCTGTTGTCTCCTGTCCCAGGGCTGGGACTGCAACTCTGCCCTTGTAGGGGATTTCCATCAAGGATTAAGTTGTCCTTCCCCTTCTTCTCTCCTTGTCTTCCTCCTCCATGGTTTTGTCCTCCAGCCTCAGCACAGCTTGCCTGCATGATGAAGGTGGGGAGTGATGTGGTTGGTGTATGTGAGCCATGATCGGCTCTGCTCATGCTTATTTGCTCTTCAGTAGGGGCAGAAACATCCCTGCCCTGTCCCTCACCTGCACAAGGAGAGGGCTGGGGTGAAGGGGTGGCCTCATAGGAGTCTTTGTTTGCACTTGGCTTCTCCCCCTTGCCAGAGCCTGTCTGTGCACAGAGGGTACAGTGCCCCGGGGGTGGAAGGGCTGACCCGGGGGTCACTCTGCCAGCTCCGGGCAGTGTTCAGTGTGCGGCTTGGATGCTGGGTGTTAGACAGACGGGGACAGTGAGCGTGTGTGGATGGACAGGTACCAGGCAGGTGGGCAGACACTCATTTTAACAGTCACAGCCCCAGAGCTCTTCAGGGAAACTCCTTGCAGATCCTGTACCCAAACCTGGCCCCCACTCATCTAACCAGATCTCAAAATTCTCCTGTGCTCATGGTCTGTGAATCACAGCAGCAACTGTTCTCTCGGAGCCTCAGCTCTTGTCCTCCTGGGCTTTTTATAGCAGACCAAACATCCTGTTACCAAACTGTGCATTTCTTACACAGTAGTTACTTTCATCCCTTTCTCGATGAGTCTCCTAGAGGGTCTCTCGTCACGCAGATAAGCAGGTTGGTGAGTATCAGCGAGAGGCACAGAGGCCTGAAGCGGATGTTTCTGGTGAAGTGAGTCACAAGGGGGGCTGGATTTCAGCCAGGAGAGCCCTGCAGGGCGAAGCGCACGTACGGCCCCTCTCACTGCGCTAAGGTGTCCCTGGGGAGCAGCCGCCGAGCACAGACACAGCACAAACCCCTTCCACCGCGGCACCTTTCCTCCTGTGCTTTTCTCTGGTACTCTGGAGAGAGCTAAATGCTCACGCTGCTCTCCCTTCCCCTCCTGCACGACTGCTAGCAGTGGCACAGGCCTTGTGCTTCACTTGCATTTAATCACCCTTGTATCAGCGCACGGGAAAGTTCAGGCTCATGCTGGGAAAGGCACGCTTGGATGAGGATGACGCCGCAGGGACGTGGCAGGGCATCAACAGCCCCCGGGGTGCTTGGGGACGAGGGCCGTGGACTGGAACTTGTGACATGCCGAGAAAAGGTGTGTCTGATCCACTACCCAGCTCCCTCGCCAACACACGCCTGCGTGGAGCTGGTATGCAGTGACGGCACCGCGTATTCTCTGGCGGCTTTCAGGAGAGCCGAGTAGTCACACACGTTCTCACTGATAAGGATCTCACCACGCCCAGGCAGAGAGTCCTGCCCCGGTGCTGCAGAGGAGCGGGACTGTGACTCCTCGCTCTCGATATAAAGGCACTTAGCCAGCGCCTCATTTTCCCCAGCTCTAAAATGGGGTTAGTAATACATCACTGAGATCATGCGTTTCTCAGGTGTGGGATTTCATAGGCAGCCATAAAACTAAATTTATTGTACTTTGAGAACATGGTACTTTGAGAACCTGAAAAGACTGTAATGAAATGCTTGTTTGAGCATTTATTGCTTTGGAGTGACTAAAAAAGCTGTTTTAAAGGAGTGTGTGCAAGCATTATACCTGCGTGTATAATACACACACACATACACACAAACACAGTTTTACTTACCAATCCTTTAAGCTCTCCTCTGCCAGAACATGCCTTTGCTTTCCTATTTTCCTTTAATCTTATGTATTCCTGCTTGAAAAATCACAGGTTGCTCAGAAGTCTTACTATTTTCCTTGGGGTCACTGAGCTAACGCCAAGTTAAGTCCCAGGGTTTTGTGACCGTGTGAGCATGGCTGAAGGGGTACATTACACACTGATCTGTAATTTCTGTGTACATGTCTCATGTCCAAGGAGCACTGCTCTGGAGGCGAAGACACTTAGAGGCCATGGATGGTGGTGTGTGAAGCAGGAAAATGGAGAGGGTACAACCAGGAGGGAGGAGTGGGAAGGGTTGGGCAGACAAGCCCATGGAGCAGAAGAGCTCTTAGGAAAACCCCTTCCAAAGCTCTCCATCACCTCTGACCCCTGAGCCCTTCCTGCTGGACAAGCCCCTAGCCCTGAACATGAGTCACCTCACGGGCTGCTTGCCTGTTTGCAGAAAGGTCTCTATTTCATGCATGAATGCACAGCATCACCACTTCCTTCTTGCTCCAGGCCCTCTGCTACACTATATATTAGACGCTGAGGAAGTAAAGGCAGAACATCACCCTTCTGTGCTCATGGGACTGTAACCTCAGTGGGGTGTTGCTGCAAAAATGGTTTTGTAAATAGACTGGTGACAACCAGCTCCCAAAACTGGCAGTAGTTTCTCTCTCCCTCTCTAACATAAATAGCTTGGCTTTAACGGAGAGCACAGACCACCTTGTGTTAATGAGTAATAAAGGCAATCGACCCATGGTGCATTTGTCCCTGAGCTGGGGCTGAGCGTAGTAAAGGTGATAAAACTCTTACACTAGCAAAGTTTTCCTGCATCCATACCAAGCAGAGTAAGAGCCCAACAAGGCCAAGCTCTGACAATCAAATATTAGGATACCCTAATGCTTTTGTTAGTGTCAAAGCACAGTTAGCATATGTAGTAGAGCCTACAAATTTACTGGAAAGCTACTCTGAGTCATGTCAGCCAGGTTTTGGGCTATACAAAGACATCTTGGGAGGTTATTTTGGGAGAGCTGTTTTCTGAAGCTGAGGGGACATCTGTTATGCAAGTTAGGAAAGTAGACCATGATGAGAAACTGCTACAGACTTTGCTTCAAGAAGATGCTGACTTGTTTTAAATAAAGATATATGTATCTTGCCGTTTTCTACTAATTAAAGAATATTGTATTCTTTCTAGTAACTACAGCAGATTCCACGGGACTGTTTGGAGACACGGACCTAAAGAAGGACCAGGTATTGGATTGGTCTCTCCACCAGGTGAAAAATCATAAACCATCTTCATTGTGTTGCACACTCTGCAGCAGTCTTGCACGAGTGAAAACTGTAGGATCCTGACCTGCTCTGCTGTCCGGGCCAGGATGCTCCAGAGCCCCAAGCTAGATGCAAATGGCTGGAGCCACTTCCTGTCCCCAGTGACTCATGGCCAGGGAAGCACTGGCATCCTGCTCTAGGAAGGGTCACTCACCCACCCTGCCCTGCAGGGAAGGTGAACACAGGCACGTGGAGGGAGCTGGGACAGCAACACATTGCTGGGCATTGGGAAAATAAACAAGACATTGCCAGGACTGCAATAACAGCTGTGGAGAGATGGAGCGAAGCACAGGAAGCACTGGTGCCTCCACCCCTTAGTGGGGTTTGCCCCTTGGTCTGACATCCATGGACATTCGATGGGCACAGCTGGAAGAACAGAGCACGATGTGCCCAGCACAAAAGCTTAGAAACACCTCTCTGGCTATTACCACAGGACATTTTCACTTGCCATCTCTGCCATGCTTGTATTGAGACACTTTCATCATGAGCCGAATAAGAGAAAATCTTCTCTTTCTTTCCACTGGGCTTATCCTTTCTGAAAGTGGCTTGCATTTGGGTACAGGACAGGAGAAGGCAAGGAGATTCATATGGCTATAATACATTTCCTGGCTAATCCAGGCTCTGTTGCTGTTAAACTCTGGTCTTTACACTGCTAAGGCCTTAATGCTGATTGTGGGAAGGCTGTGTCAGATTTTTCAGGCCTTTCCTAGCTCACCACACCGCTTTTTCTGAGCTGCCACTAACAACAACTGACTAGGATGCTTTTTAAAAATGGGTGCAGACAGAGGCTAATGAACACAGTACAAGACAAGTACAGGAAGCTGATGTATATTTTCAGTATCTGTCTCACATAAACACAATCTAATCTATATATATGTGGCTAATGAAAGTCGTTGTCCTGTATGGGACCTGTGTGGACACTGCCATGTCCCTGTGAGTCAAAACTGTTGAAAACACAAAGATACCCTTGTCACAGAAAGCCATGAAGTGAAAATCATGAAGGTTTATTTGACTTATACAGACATCTGGATACCAGAAAACTCAGCAGAAAGCATCATATCCACATAACTACACCAAGACCTACCTCTGGGAAAGATGGAAGAAGGAAAGTTCCTCACTTGCCAGCTTCTACACGTGGAATTAGGAAACAGAGAGCAGAAAGCTAAAGCAGCTGAGTCTCCTGCATACCCTGGCTTTATGACCTGGGACTTTTATTCTCCACTTAAGTCTCCCAAAGCATGTGCTGAGGACCTATTCCACAGAGTGACCTCTGAGGAGTGGAGTGAGCCTGGCTTCGAGGGTAAAAATTGTGATCTCTGACAGTAAAACCGCCTAATGAGGTTATGATAGGAATTATACGAGTTATCTATTGAAAGAATAAACTTTTGATTGCTGTGGTGTTAGGAGGGAAATCCCGGAGAAGCGGAAGCGCTGAGCAGTTCTGTAAAGGTGCCGCTTGGCTCCATCTGGAGGTGACAACTGAGATGACAGACACCGCCGGCTTGGGCGAGCGGCTGGAAGCAAAGCTGAATGCAAAGTCTGCTTCTCTGCCCCGTGTCGAATTCACGGCAGGTCTTCAGCCTGTTACTGCTTCTCTTTATATTCAAAAATAAAGATCATCGAGGATGCGATGGTTTCTGTGCATTTGAGCCTTTGGGATGGGAGGAATTTCTAGTCCCATTTCCCTTTGCTTTTCCTGAAAGCTGCTCTGGAGCCTCGATGGCTTTCTCAGCACTGCATGAGAGGAGACATTGAGAAGCTTCTGACAGAGGCCCCAGCCTTCTGCCCCTGACAGCCTGTGTGACCTCTGCTTATCTGGGGAATCCTGCAGGAAAACGGGGAGTTTGCAATCAGACTAAGCAAGCAGGGACATTCCAACCAGCTGAAATCCTCCAGACTGGCACTGGTTTGAAAACGTCAAGATTTCCACATGGGAGTTGTACTCATGCCATGAACAAATTGAGGCCCAGGGCATGAGAGCTATTGAGGTTTGACTTAAATTCAGAATATAGAGCTCCGTATCTGAGCTGGGATGGGGGTTGATGTCGGCTCCGAAGGCCCACGATTGCTACCTTTTCCTTTCCCTCCCTGATGACATTCCTGCATTGAACTAGATCATCACTGCACCAGAGACCAACAGGGTAACAACCACGGGGCCTGGGGTCTACCAAGACACTTTGTAGTTGCTCCCTGCTAGGGCACGAACCAATGAACAGGAATAAATGTGTGTATGCACATGAGAGCTCCTCTCTGTGTCTCTCAGCAGCGCTCAGAACTTCTGCCCTGGAGAACACATTTTGATTCTTTTTTCTAATCCCTATTCTGACAAAACGTGCCATGATACCTGCCCCCCTGCCAGTCCAGGGCTCCAGCTGCCTGCATGTCACTTGTGCACAGCCCCGCTTCTCTTCAGTCAGGCATGACAAGAGCTGTAGCGGTGCAGGGCGGATTGGCTGCAGCAGCTCCCGTGGGCGCTCTCACCCTCCTCCTGACCCCTGGCAGGTGAGCACTGCCCCTGCAGCCATCACTACCAGCTGGCATCTGCACAAGTGAGGAGGTCCTGCTCTTCATGGTCGCTGCGAGAGGGTGGTGCTCATCTGGGACACTGAGGCTCTGTCTCTACCCCAGCTTTAGGAACAAGGCTGGGCACAGGAACAGGCTCTTGTTCTCACCCCCCTGGATGTGCTGAGCACCTGCTGGCATGAAGTTTCTCCTCCAATATGTGGGCTGCTTTTTTGCTTTTTTCTCTGCTGGGTTTTTGATAACATCTACCTGGACAGACTGCTGGATGGTGAATGCTGATGACTCCCTGGAGGTAAGACTGGAGTGAGGAGAGCCTGATCACCAGAACCAATGTGTCCTAGAGAGAGTTTGATTCCTGGTGTCATTGCTCCACTCTCATGTTCTTTCTCCCTGTTGTGCTGGGTGAAACTGGATGAAAATGAAATTAATTACTGTGGCAAGAGCAGGGGAAAAGTGGTATTTTGTGTAATTCTCTTTGCCAGACTTTATTATCCAGACTGTTCTCCCACTTAGTAAGTTCAGGAAAGTTCAGGAAAGATCTACAGGATCTAGTTTTAAATGTGCATGAACTTGAATGGAGTTATCCTGTATGTCCAGCCTGCATGGATATTTTGGAGATGTTTCTAGTTCTGTAGTTCAGACTAGTTCAGACTTTTTGGTGGAGACATCCAGCATGTACAGCTGTGCTCTTCCAGTCTTTTTTGGAACAGCCATTGAGCACTTAGCCTACCAGAAATTTCAAGGGAGCAAGGAGACTCAATATCTCCTGGAACTCATGTGGACAGTAGCACTCTCATGTTAGAGAAAGGTATTGGCAAAAGTAAATTGCAAACAAGGGAGCAGATTGCTGCTTACATGCAAGGTGTGCCCCAAAGACTCCAGGCCCCAAATCATCGCTGTTTTTCCAGCACTCCAGACTGCAAATTTGTCATTTTCTTCCCAGCACAGCCATTCATTTCCATACATTTAAGAGCTGTGGGTCCACAGTGTAGGAATCTGCTCTCTGGCAAATTGGATACTTTAGGCAGCGAAGGTGAAACACCTTCCAAGACAGAAAGTATGTATCAGAAGGAAACTTTCTATCTGCTATGCAGCATACGAAACCAGACGAGCTCCTCTGCACTCAGTGATTGCAATGCAGCGTTTAGCTGCAGCACGTGAAGGGGTGAATTATCCAAGGAAAGAAGGATAAAACTGATTACAAGAAAAACAATTTTTTTTCTCTATGTCACAAGAAATCCTGACAATCTGACTGAAAGGTGGATGTAAGTGCTGAGGTGATCACAGATCCAATGCAGTGCAGTTGCTGGTGGTCAGCGTGCCTGCTCTGTGAGCCTCTTTACAGGGCAAGTAGAGTGCACCCACTGATGCTGGATGGGGTATGACTATCATTTGGGAGATATTTCTAATTCCTTTCAGGAAGCAGCCAGATGAAGGTATTGGTATACTCAGAAAAGCCAAGTGAATCCGATTGTGGGGAAAACCAGAAGAGAGAAACCCAGTTCCTGAGCAAAGTGAGTCCAGTAGAGAGCCAGTCCATTACCCTCAGGCTGTGTAACCTTGTCTTCTTGGTGCAAAGGCAACCGCGATGGGCTGTCCGAAGTGCTCCATTAACACCCAGTTTGGTTCTTAGCAACCACTATTCTCACATTCCGGCTCTGAGTGTGAATACTAAATAATGGAGCAAAACGCCCCCAGCCTTAATACCTGACCACTGATCTCCTTAATGACCCTAATGACTCACTGCCTCTCTAAACAGGGGAATGTCCACGGCCAGAAAGGCGTGGAGTCCACAATGACTCCTGTTTTCAGCTGGAAAAGGGTAAGTTAGGCAACTTCGACTTCAGGAGAAGGGAACTCCATCCTTTAGCAGCTGAAGCTGCTGGCTCTTGGCTGATTGCTTGGCTTTGGCCCCGGCCCCCAGCAGCTGGGGAGGATGAAGCCCTCAACGTGGTCCCACTGGAGAGGAGGAAGAGGCCAGGGAGTGCCAGGAGCAGCCACCTCCAGAGAGGCTGCAGGGGCCCTGACTCAGCTTTCACAGCCCCTCACCTCCCTTCAGCTTACAGAAACTACAGGTTACAGGCACACAGAAAGTTGGTGACTCCTTGTGAAACATCAAGACAGGGCTGGGTCAATTTTTTGCGGTAGTTTGTAGTGGAAAAAGCCCATAATCTGCTTCTCAACGAGTGCTGTATTGTGTAGACAGTCCCTCCCTGATGCAGGTGGATTATAAATACCACCACTACTGTTAAACGCTGCCTGTCTTACTCTCGAGCTGGGCTTGTAATCATTGTCTGCTGGCACGTTCTCAGAGTGCGGTGAAACACTGTGACTAACATCGCTTATGTGTTTGTCTTCTCCGCTTTCCCCAGAAGGAGAAGTGTGTGCTTGTTCTGTAATTTTCTTTTTTCCCTGCATGAGAATTATTTTAATATTAATTATACATTGTGAATAGGATATAATTATATCTATTACAGTCATTATGCAGTTCATGTTTTACATGCATACTTGTGTTAGGGAAAGCAGGTCGTGGCGACGTGTTTCATAATCGAAGTGGGAGATGAGGAGCATGGCTGTGATGTTTGGCTGCTCAGGAAGTCCTTGGCTGGGCCCGGGGAAGCTGGAGCAGATTTGCAGTGGGGGGAGAGAGCTGATGGGGAATTAGTGCTACCAACATGGTGCACAGGTCCAGCCATGGGATGGGAAATCCATGTCCCCACATGATGCCGCATGCCCTGACCCCTGTTCCCTTTGCAGCAGCGAGTTCCTGTGTGCCTGAAGGTCTGTGCTGCCAGCACAAGGGAAGATGCCCAAAGGTGGTTTGGGAGCAGATTAACAACCAGAAGGACCAACTGTGCACAAAACAGAGGGGAGCAAGGGTTGGCCCTTAGGAGCAGAAACCAGGATAGCTCAGAAGTGGCTGAGAGCAGCCACAGGTCCCCGCACTGACACCCTTTCCCATCCCTTCTGAACCAGGCAATGGGACATTTATCTCTGGCTGCACACAGGCTGTGTGGAGATGGTCCAGTCCCTGCTTTGCCCATGCTTGGCGCTAGCTCTAGCAGGAATAGTGACAACTGAAACATCCCAAGAAATGCAAAACATTAAACAAGATTCTGTTAGTCTGGGAAGGGGGTTATTTCACAAGCTAGACCGTAACTGTTGCGCTTAAGGCCTCTGTTTTGCTTGGAGGGTGACAAAGCCTGGAATCCTGTTAGTCTCTTTATAAATAATTTAGATGTAGATGCTGCTTGTAAGATTTAAAAAATAATAATAATGTGAGCTGACGTTATAATAAAGTAACATTATTAGCTGAATGCAGAGCAGTATGAATAAGCCTATGGTGGTTTAGGAGGAAAGAGAATTATATAAATACAAGCGGAACAAAATGTAATTTAATAAAAATATGCTAATTTCAAGTGCAGCCTGAATGGTGGTGAGTTAAGACAGAAGAGGATCTGCAACTGCATTAAGAGGGCCATGGTAAAAATACATCAAATGTAAACATGGCAAATTGTTTTACAAGACACTGTTCTCTTGAAAAGCACAGAATCAATTAAATCAGTTTTTTCCATCACTGCTTCTCATTTTTCATCATATTTTTCATTACACATGCCCGGAAATTCTCAGAAATGCTAAGCACTCTTCATCTGCATGAAACAAAACATGTAGATTATTTTTGTTCAAATATAAATAGGATCTCTTCTGCCAGTCTAAAGTAGTGAGCCATTTTTACTCACCTTTGATCCACAGAGCAGTATCACAGAGGAGTGCACAGTTTCGCTCAGACATTGTATTGTGCAGAAAATACTGTGGTTGGCTACAGACTTCAATACATCCTGAATAAGACTTTATTACATGGCTGAGAAATGTTATTATCTGCTTTGTGATTTACACAGTGCAAGAAAAATGAATTTATTGCATCATTTAAGCAAGCCTGGTCCCCTTCCCCCGCGTGAAACTCATTTGCTGGAGGAGTTTCTTCTTCCATTAACTGCAGCGGTTGTCGCTGGCAGCAGCGGGCAGGCTGGAGTCCAAAGCTGCCCCGACATTAACTCTGCTTCTTGTATGAGCAATTCCAGGAATAGTTTAGAGGTGCTTGTTGCCGTATTTGCATTGGTAATGAAAACACCTCCCGTATTAAAGTGATTTATGGAAGGCTAGGCTGGGAATGATATCTACGGCTTGAGGACAGAGGAGACGATTAACCATGATGCTACTGCATCGTCTGCCCCAGTCTGGATGTCTCAGGGATGACTGTGGCTTGGGCACGCGTGGTCCCAAGGCTGGCAGCACCCAGGGAGCCCCAGGGCCAGGATCAGCACCGGCTGCCTCTCATTTTCCAGCCAGTGTTTACAGCTGAGTCATTCGGGGGAAACCTCCCCCAGGTGTCTGCAGCAGGGCTCACATCCAGACTCCTCTGCACTTCTCTCCCACTCTCTGAGCTGCTCCTCCACTGCCAGGAGGATGGTGTAAGGAAGGGGAGCATGGGCAGCAAAGTCTCAGGTTGTCTGGTCCATAGCCTGGCCCAGCTCAGCCTAGACAAGCATTTGGCACTGACTGAGCAAACCTGCTCTTAGATCCTTCTGGTCAGCCACCCCCCAGCTCCTCCCAGAAATTTCCTTCAGAATTTTTATCCTTACTAGTAGATAGGGGTTTTTTTTCTAATGTCTAGTCTGATTTCTTTTTGTTCTAATGTAAAAACATTAGTAGGGACACAGAAAACAATGTTCTTTTCCTCCATCCTGCTGCTTTTTCTCTTCTTCAAGCTAAACCCTCTTGTTTACTGTCATTGTAACTGGACCAGGCTTTCTGTTGAAGGGCTAAGATGATCCCCTGCTGAGTTGGTGGATATTTTAACTTATGGTCTTCCTCGTCTCCTCAATCCACAGGTGAGTACAAAATGCCGTGGCCTGTGGTGGGAATGTGTCACAAATGTTTTTGATGGGATCCAAACTTGTGATGAGTATGACTCCATCTACGCTGAGCATCCTGGTATGTAAGAGTCAGAGATGTTTCTACAAGTGGTGGAGACACTTGAGTGTAGACTAAAAGAGTATCTGTTTTACTCAGTGATAGATAATTAGAGGCATATTCCTTTTCTCAGTAAGGTGTTACACCCAGGGGAAGCTGGAAAAAGCTGAACGCCAGAAAAAATGTTCCTATGGGATCTGACCCCATTACCTGTCCACATTTCCATTCCTTGTGCACTGGGATGATCTGCTTTTGTCCTGCAGTGAAGCTGGTGCTGACCCGAGCCATGATGATCACAGCAGATATCCTGTCAGGATTCGGATTTCTCTTCCTGGTCCTGGGACTGGACTGTGTGAAATTCCTTCCCGATGAGCCGCTCATCAAGCTGCGCATCTGCCTGGTGTCTGGAGTTATGTTGCTCATTGCAGGTATTTCCCCACCGTGCTCCCATTCTGTAGAACACCCTTTAGCAAAGTGGGGAAGTGTTAAAAGCCTTCTTTTATTTTGGTTGCTGTTTTTCTGTAGGAGGAAGGATCTTTATTTGATTTATTTGTGCAATACAGCTTCTTCTGTTCACCACCTGCCTCTAACAGCACGTAGTTCAGGTTATCTGCTTTCAGTTCATGTTTTGACCAGGTGACTTGGCTTTGAGTTGACTGACTTCCATTTATTGCTATTTCACTGCAGAGCAGTCATTGTTGTTGATACGGAAAAGAGACCTTGCCGTAGGTCTCTAGAACAAGTGCTGAAGGACTAGAAAGTCCTGGCATCCTGGTTTGGTTCCTGGCTCTGCCACAGATTGTGTGACCTTGGGCAAGTCACTTAGCCCAAAATCTCTGCAGCTGATCTCTAGTAAAATGATAATAACATGTCTGGCCCTTCTAGGTGATAAATAACCAATTGGCTCAGGTGCTTTGCTGTTACAGCCAGTGGGAGAATTTTAAATACAAAAATAAATAGTCAACTGGGTACCAAATAATATCATTTGACTTTATGCCAGTATCAAGCAGCTATCTCTTCTTCAGCCTAAGCAGGTTTAATACATAACTCACCTCAGCCACTGGGAGCACATGTAAAACACTTTGAGAGAGTGTTTTAAACATCTTACATTCACTTCTCAAAGTTTGTCTGAAAAGCATCATCCAAGTTCTCAAAATCAAAACAGATTAGAAAATTAAATTCTGGAGACAACTTTACAACAAGCTGAGAAGGGAGGAGCTTTCTGCCTTTTGTTACAGAAACCTGAGTACTGCCAGTGTGCTGGAGGTGTGTGAGTGCCAAGCCACGAGGTGCAGCCTCTGCCTGGCAGCACAGGGTATCAGCAGGAGCCAGGGTGAATCCGCCAAAGGCTGAGCATGGAGAGGGACCAAACCCTGGCCCCTTCCTGTCCAAGGAAGGTCTTCCCACCCTGAAGTCTGAGCCAGCAGACAGCAGCTGTAGCTTTAGATTTGACCCCTCACGGTTCTGTCCCGCCCTGCAGGTCTCCCTGGCATCACGGGCTCCGTGTGGTACGCTGTGGATGTCTACGTGGAGCGCTCCTCTCTGCTCTTCCACAACGTGTTCCTGGGCATCCAGTACAAGTTTGGCTGGTCCTGCTGGCTCGGTATGGCGGGGTCACTCGGCTGCTTCTTGTCTGGGTCGCTGCTCACCTGCTGCATGTATCTCTTCAGAGGTGAGGAAGCACGGCTGAAGCACAGTTCAGGGATAGAGGCATCACTCAGGCACACAGGGTGGGGAAAGTCCCTTGGGGACATCCTTTGGGGTGGTTGCTCATCTCCAGTGGCAATATTTTCAGCTGTAAAATGGGAATAGTCTTAGTTAGGCAGCTCTAGAAAGCACATCAAGGTCTTCAAGTGGGAGCTGAGGTGTAAGGATGACATAAAATGTGTTGTTATTATGTCACATCTTGGAGTGCTGCTTTCCCTGAATCACAAAACTTTGCTGCTGAAAGTCACCAAGCATTCATCATCAGTTCCTATTTCTCTCCCTGTGCCTCACAGAGACCAGTTCTGGAAGACTCCATTCTGCTTACTCCTTGAGGAAAGGCTATTCCTCAGCTGCGACCGTCGTAACAAACGTGCATTTGCCACCCTCGCAAACAGCCACCTCCAAAATGTATGCGGTGGACACAAGGGTGTGAGGAGGAGGTAAGTGCTCCAGAAAGAGCTCTGCTTTTATTTGTAGTGGATTGCACAGAGACTCAAGCTCTTGTGGTTGTGATACAGATGCAGTTACATTTCAAGGATCTACTGTATGCTACAATGTTTGCATTATGAGAGCTTCAGAAAACCTTTCTTTCAAGAAAGTAAACTCTGAGAAGATCCTGCTTTATGGAATCCTGTTGTCTTGAGTGCTGAGACCACTTGCATAAGCACGGACTGAAATAACCAACAGAAACTCTTCCAGCATTTGTCTCAACACTTGGTAGAAGTGAGATAAATCAGCCATTCCTGAATCAGAACGAGTGTTCTGCATGAAGATCCCCAAACTGCAAGGTGGATCTGGTCCATGTCTGGCAATGTGTTGACAGAGTGTACAAAGGAGGAAATACTGGCAAAGGGAGGGACTGACTGACCGACCAACACCTGGACCCTGTGCACTCAGCATGGGGACTGCCCTCTCACAGGCTGATGGGGAGCTCTTCAGGAGATAAGAGCTGTGATAAATGTCTGACCCTCTCTGATCCATGAACCTCTGCACTGAGAAAATATTGTAAATCCAGGTGCATTCTTTCCTGAAAAATACAGTCCTTCTCAATCAGTGTTAAAATGTGCTCTAGACTCACTGAAATCTGGAAAATGCCAGCTGCTTTCTGCTTAATAAAAATGTTGCTTGGACAAAATGAGTGAAGATCCAAAATCTGAACTTGTGCATTACAATATATCTACATTAGCTAGAAGCTAGGATAAATGATAGTAAGATCTATCGTCCCTTTCCATCAAAAGGTATTGAAACCCAGTTGCTGTCCCCTGCTGCAATCCAGGCTGCCACAGGCTGGATGAGGTTAGAGCATCAGCCAGGTCTTCACCAGGGTGGGGGAGGAAAAACCCTGTATGGTTTAACATGTTCCCTAAGGATGGATGTGAACAATCTTTCATGCCTTTAAGAGAAGGAGAAGCTGAGACAGAGTTTTCTTAGGGTTGGTAGGAGCTGTCCAAATTCAGTCCTTTCTGACCATGGGCACCACACCCTATCATGGGCACCGGGGGTTGAGAAAAGGCTCCCAGCACAGAGATTTGTCTTCTCAGGGGCAGTGGAGAAACAAAAGTGAAGTCTCAGCTGGGTGTGCACAGCCGTGGGTGCTGAAGCACCACCAGAGGCAGGCTTCCTCCGTGGACTGCTTGATGGGGAGGCCGGATTTCCTTCTCCCAGACATTATGAAGTGAAACCTTTTGTAATGTGGGCCAGAGGGAGGTGGGGTAGCTGAGGATGGAGTGGGCTGTATCCCAAGCAGCACTTCTGGTAACTCCTATGGTGGAAAATGAAGGGTTTGAATCCTCTGATGAATTATCCCGGAAGCACCACCTTGTGCTGGAGCACAGAACTGACCAGCAAGGCCCAAACATAACCCAACCCTGACAAGTCGAGAAGCACTCAGGGCCTGGAACAGACAGGACAACAGCAGGTCCATAGGGCTCTGCTGCAAGCCCAGGCACCTCCACAGGGCTCAGACCACAGCACAGCCATCTCAGCAAGAGCCCTGGTGGCAGCTCTGCTGCCCGGGCGAGGGAGGCTCGTGCCTGCAGAGCTCGTGCCTGCAGAGTTCATGCTGCTTGGGCTGGCAGACGTTTATGTCAGCCAAACTGAGAGCAGGTTACTGCCAACAGATGAGCTGTATTGAACAGATGTAAACACAGTAGGAAAGGTGATGGAGGCTTTTTTACAAGGTCCTGAGAGACAACGAGTACAAGAGTTATGAGCGGTGTGATGAATTCACAGATTATACCAAGAATGCACAAAGAGATCTGCAGGTGACAGGAATTTTTGTCTGTTATTGTGGAAAGCTGCATTCAGAGCTTGGTGTTTTGGGTTTTTAAAAAACTTTCTCATAGCCACATCAGAAATGTGTTTTCCGTGGGGCTTTGGGACAGGAGAGCTGACATTGCTGATACTCTCTGCCACGGCAGGGAAACTCTGGGAACATTTTTGGGTCTGGTTCCTGGGCTGTGTCCCTGCTTCCCTGCTCCTTCAGAGACACACTGGGAAGGAGGTGGCGGGTGAACACACCCCAGAGGCAGAGCTGTGTTCAGTGACCGCTCCACTGCCCCCATCCCCGCTCCTGCCCAGAGAGGCAAATGCTCCCTCAGCCCCCCTGAGGGAGGAGAGATGCTGCAGGCAGCCTCAGCCTGGCTCACCCAGCTCAGAGATGCTCCTGGGGAGAAGATACCGAGCACAGACATCATCAACTCTGAATCAAAACCTCCCCAACCTATGCAAGCCAGGACATTATCCCTCCCCACAAACACTCAGGGATGCCTGCCAGCATCCTTGTTGCTGTTTTCTATAACTTTTTCTGAGCACAAAGGTTATTTCTTGCCGTTAAGATTTATTTCTTGTTTAGCGGAGAAGAAATGCAGGTGTAATTGCAAATCTCAGATCACTGATTTCTCCTGTTCAGCACTTGAGAAGAATTCCGGGCCTTTGTCCTAATTATGTTCTGCTTGTTTTAAGGTGGTGGAAGCTGTTTTGTGACCTGCAACAGGTGGGTCACACCAAGCAGTGGCTCAGTGGGCACTGAATGTCTATGCCCTCATCAGGGGTGAATATAAAAGATTCGTTTCTTTAGTCCCTCCAGCCCTGTGCTCCTCCTTGGGGTACACAAATAGAGCAAACACATACCCCAAATACTACCTTAACTCATCCTCCTCAAATACACTTCACATGCAAAGAATTCATGTGCAAATATTCTTTGCAGATAAAGAAGAATATTGCATCAACACTTGTGAGCCTCTCTTCTTCAGCATCTATATAGAATAAAGGTTAATTCTTTAATCATGCTTCTGTTCTAGCCAAACTTCATGCTAGTTTTTGAGGATCTATCTCCTGCACAAGATGACTAGGAAAAGGTCACAGCAACTCTTAGTTTTGCAAGGTTAATGTTTTGTAACCAGTCCAGTACTGCATTGCTTCATTATTCAAATTCTGCTGACAGTCGATGTTTTGATCAGCTGTTAATATTTAATTGTTAATCCCTGTTTGATTTAATACTGACATGGGTTTCATGACTGCAGGATTCACTCCTCATTAGCTCATTATCAGGCCACAATGCAGATCTATTCTAGTTTAATTGTATCTTCATTAGCAAGAAACCTCCCAGAAAGTAAACACTTATTTTTTCTTTCAAAATCACAACCAGTCCCTAAGGCTAAAGATGTATCAGGTGAGCTCAGTTATTAAGGTATTTCCTTAATACCTACCTACATTCCATTCAGCAGCAGCTCACTAGGAATGACAATAGGCTGATTTTCCCCTCCTGATGGCCATTGATGGTTTACCAAGGCTTTTTGCTCAATTGCAATTTCCAGCTGAGCTGAAGCTCAACATTTAATCCATCAGTTCCAACATCTTTTTCGGTTTCTCCATATTTTCGCTAGCTTCCAAGGGGTATTTTTATATGTTTGGGCACCTCAGTCTTCATTTCCCAGGGCATAGGGAGAGTCAGGGATCTAGCTGAGAGCTGGGAGTAGCACCTTTCCTCCCTGTGTGCCTGCCCCGGGGTGCTCCCTTGAACTGGGGCTCCCCATTGTCCTCTCCACTGACAGCTCCGTGCACTCTGCCAGGGACCCGGCTGGTTGCAGGTTATGGAAAACAATAAGATGTTTAGGTAAGATCTTTGCTAAGTTGATTCCATGCCTTACAGATAGCTATTGATTTCCCATTTTGATACAGCCAAGGGAGAGAGATAATAAAAAATGTCATCTGCAATAGCTGTCCTTTTCTGTATGCAGCATTTTGTCCTCTCCGTGCCTGGATCAGCCTTGCTCATGAGGGCTTTTAACAACTCCTGCTGTAATTAATGCTCACTCTTACTGTGACCTTGTGAACTAGGCTCTCTCCTACTGCAGCTGCATCAGTGTTTCCCAAGTATGGATTTCCTGCCTTTTCATAGACATTACCATGTGATTTTGGTGCGAATTCAGTAGATCTGAACAATTATTTCCAGTAGACAGGAGCATTAGTGCAGAACTGTGTTTTTCTTACAGGCTGTAGCGTCAGTGGGATCTAATAAACACAATTGCCTTTGAGTGTCGCGCCTCTCTAACCCGCATCCAGGTTTTGTTCAGGAAGGTGTTTTGCCAAGTGACCTGCTTTGACTCCTGTCGGGGGAATCACTGCTCTCCTGCAAGGACACACAAAAGGCAGCAGCACAAACAGGACCAGCCCTTGGGCATGGAGGAGTGATTTTGGAGGCTGCCTAGACCTTTGCTGGTAGCTACAAACCTCAGACCCCGGTGTGCACCTGCAGCACGGCATCTTCAGCAGCTGTAGACTTTATCCTAGCTTAGACACATTTACTTAGAGTCATTTCATAAACTTTTCAAGAGAGAAAAGTAAAATTCCACCAAGAATGCAAGGTTTTCTCTCTCAGTAGGGGCTGGACTCCCACAGTTTGCTCTTCTGCATCTGTTAAATATTGTGGGCAAGTGATTAATGACTGAAATACTCTGTCCAACCGCCGTTACAGGGAGTGAAAACAATTTTCTCCCTGTAGCTCCTGGGTTCCTGCTGTAAAATGCCTTTGA
Source organism: Platysteira castanea (assembly GCA_013397175.1). NCBI lineage: Eukaryota > Metazoa > Chordata > Aves > Passeriformes > Platysteira > Platysteira castanea. Next base: position 1,640,318 of record VYXC01000943.1, read on the forward strand.
GCGAGGAAGGAAAGAGCCAGAATTGTGCCATCTAGTGACCCAGAGAGAGCGGGCATCTGTCCCCAGCCCCGTCCTCATCCCGCCTGGGCAGAAGTCTTCAGCCCATCATGCAGAATTTTGGATGACAGTTAAAAAAAAAAAAAAAAAAGAAAAAAGATTAATGAGCGTATCAATTATTTTCCCATCTTTCATGTCCAACCCTCCTGGCATTACAAACTGCTGCCCTATTATGACTCAGCTGCCTCTGGTTTTGCTCTATTTTGCCTGAGAGCCAGTTTATGACTATTATTCAGTTCTTAATCTGCAGAGGTGAAAGTCCAGCCGTGTGCCTCACCACGGTCCCTTTGTGTTTTGCTTCCAGATGGTCACCAAGCAATTAGCTCCTCTGCACTGCTCCCGTTTCCCCCCACAAGTCTTGCTGATGACAAGTTCTCCCGCAAACACATCTGCCTTCTAGTGTTTTTTCTGTTTTTTTCTAGAGCTGTTGGCCATTTCTTCTCGAAGTCAGCAGGAAGTATAAGTCAGAGGATGAGTGGCAGACAGATAGCCACAACAGGACAAGTGCTTTTCCAAGGTGAACCCTATTCCTAAGGTGATGAATTATAAGGAAATGGCTCTTCTTTCCTTGCAGTTCTGGAAACATCAGCCAAACTGCATTAACTGCCCTCATTAAGAGCTGAGTGCTTATAAAAATATCAATTACCCAGCAAAACCTCTGCTTGTGTAAGAATGGGAACACAGGTCTGGAGAGACCTTGTCCATTCTGCTGGAGCACATGGGAGTGAGGTGGCAAGCGTGGACAAGCAGCTTTCTTAGGGAATAGTAGGTTGGTGCGGCCACCCAGAACACTTACGTAGAAGGAAGAAACCCATCCTCTTCTCCATTCCAGTGATCAGGAAGCCAAGGACCAGGGCCCTGAGCCCCTTCTCAGGGTACTCTCCTTCCTTACCCCAAACCAGCAGCAATATTAGTTTATGTCCCTCCCACAGTAAACCTACACAAGCTCTTTTTTGCAAATACCTCCTGGCTCTCAGCAGTTTTTGGAAGCTCCCGTGGCTCATGTTGCACAGGTGCCACAGCACACAGGTTCTCCCACACTGGTGGCTCCAGATGGAGCCTGATTTTGTGACAGCCAGTAGCTTACTTTACTACAAGCCACTTGTCACAATTCTGATGGAATAATTTGATTCCTTTTGTGCATAATTAAAGCACCTCAAACATGAAACCGAACGCACTTGAATGCACACAAGTAGCAGGGGAACAAACTTGTTTCCTCGAATGTTTCTCTGTGCTGAAAGCCTTGCTTGCCTCTGTTGGGTGGCTGGGGAAGCTTTTACCACCTCGGGAACCACTGGTCCTTGAGAAAGAGGGATTCAGAGGGACTGGAGGCATTGAAACTGGAGCAGTCCTTGCTTGTTAGCCTCTCCAGCCATCTGATTAGAAGGTGACATTCAGTGAAATTAAAGGCAGCAATTTATTTAGAGCCAAGCCATTAATAAGCAGGAGGCAGTAATGTTTTATGCAGCACATAATGCAGACAACCTGTGGAGCTCACTGCCACGAAGGGGTCACTGAAGCAAACACAGTGTGTAGGTGGGAATCAAGTGACGGCTGATTTAATGCCCACTAACAGGCTATGCAAGCTGCAGTGACAAACATAATCAAATCTCATGCTTCAGGGCATAAATTGAAGGGGCTGAGTGGTGGAAGCAGTTATGTACATGAAAGATCTGATCCTGAGACATGCTGATTACCTGCAATTCTTACTAAATTCAGCCAGCAAAAGGACACTCAGAAGTTGCTGGACTTGTCCCCTGGCTGAGTCTGTACTTGCTAATTTCCCTTATTAATAAATCCAGTAATATTTTAGCCTGCTGGCACAAACATTCATTTGGCTACAAGTAACATTTATTTCCTTTCACACAAGAGTCAAACACTAAAACTGCTTCTAAAATAAGATTCTAGGGAGATAATTTGCAGTGGTGCTGGCAAGTAATTTTCTCTCAAAATACGCTGCAATTCCTTATCTAGAGAATGTACTTACATAGAATCATTAGGAGAATATGATAACCTTTAGTGGATTTATCTTCCCAGTTTCCTTCCTGAGCACAGGAACTGGTGCTAACCTCACTCTGCAGGGGGGGAGGCACTCCATGAGGCAGGCTCTGGGCTTCCATGAATCTTTTGGGATTATAATCCCAGATGGATCCAGCTGCCCAAATTGGGCTCAAGGCTCCATGGGAGTACAGAGTATGGGACCAGGTGTGACGTTACCTTCTTCAGCAGGAGAGGTCTGACTGCACCCGCAGCCCTTGCCACTGAAAGAGCAGAGCAGAGAGGTCAGGCAGGCTGAATTCAACCTCCAGTGACCTGCCCATGACAAACAAAAGGAAATCTTTGCTTTCATCTGGAATCCAGCTAAGGGGGAAATTCAGCATCTTTCTTCAGTAATTTGAGAACTAGTTAGGCTAATACCTCCAAGGAATGATTTTTGTTGAGCTGATCCTGCTTGGGCACAAGGCAGTCTGGATGGCTTCTTAAAGTATTTTTCCATCCTGTCTCCAGTGATCACCTCAAAGAAAATGGCATTCTTTATCCTAATAGATTTTTGTAGCTAAGTACCAAGTACCTAAGCCCCTAATTCATGTTTGTGGGGAACTTCCACATGGGTGCTGGGCCATTCAAAGCCTGCTAGTCTGCAATGCTAGGGCAAGAGTAGCTGGGGACAGTCACCATGAAATTAAGAACAGCTTAAATGAGCAAACTCACTTTTTTATGCTCTTTAACCGGCTCCTACCACTGCTACTCCTCCATAGTCCCTGTCTCTTGTTTTCTCTTCCCTGGCCATAAATTTGCTGCCTTTTGCACTAGACAAATCTGATATGCTGTGCTAAATATTTTAAATGTGGCAAACGATCCTTCATCACAGAGTAGGATGATTGCATTACAATGTATTAGAACAACATGACTTTGCCAGAGGGTGTTTCTTGGCACAGCGCCGAGTGAAGGAGGCAGCCCCAGTTTGAGAAGTAACTATCAAGTAATTTATCAACATTTGGTCCTGAAACACGTTGGGTTGCACCAGCTCAAGCAGCCTTACAGGGATAAATCTAGAGGCTGAGCCAGAAACCCCAAATACAGACAGGCCTTTGAGGAAGCTTCTTGAAATCCAGAGACATCAAAATGTCAAGCTGAGCTCTGGTGACAGATTCAACACATACTTTTGGTATTTATTCTGTTGCATTTAGTCTTTTTCAGGTTCAGATGAAATATGTGCTGCTTTTCAGTCTCTCAGCCAACCTGTGGAAAGGGCTGATTTGATCTCACACTCCTTTAGCATGATGGAAGATCTCTGATGAACCAAGCAGGATCACTGAAAGCCAACATGGGGTGTCTAGAGCTTGTTTTCCTTCATAACATCCTCATAAGATGGAGGCAATTCAGTTCCCTCAAGGGTGAAGCGTGGGGCAGGAGAAGAGGAAATCTCTGCAGTCGTGCAGGGGCTCAGGGATCCGGAGAATGGGCACGGAGGTGCTTCAGTAGCTGGGGAAAAAGCAAAGTCACAACTGTACAGCAGACAGGCGTGAAGGGCAAGCGTGGGAGTGAGAGGGGTGAGCCCAGGAGGAGCTGCCAAACCACTTGGAAACAAGAAAGGCATGGATGTAATTTTTGAAGGATGGCATCACAAAGCCTTTCACCACAAACTCCAGATACAAGAAGTTGGGACAGAGGAATTTGGGTGGGTTTGGGGCGGGTCCTCCCTGTGGAGACACTGTCCATGACCACCCAGATAGCAGGTGATATGTCCTCTGGGGAGGGCTTAGCCTAATGGCAGGATTAGCTTTATTTTTCTTGGAGGGATGTTGTCTGGCCCAGCCTGCTGATGCTGCTGGCCATACTCCAGCTCAGTTCCGGTTGCTACACAAAGTTATTACAGCCCAGTCCTGAAAATCTAGGTGCTTCTGGGGGAATGTTGAGAATGGCTGTCACAGTGAACAGCACCCACCAGGCCAATCTTTTGACAGACCCCAGGGTGTATCAGCCAGTTGAGCTGTCTGCTGGGGTGGCTCAAGTTAGACTAATACAGTTTTGCCTGAGTGAGAAATGAAGGACACATGCTGGAAAGGGCTGCCTGACCCCAGCGCCTGTGGCTGCATGTGTTGGGCTGCTGAGTGCCCTGGCACTGAAGAGCAAGTCACGCACACCTCCAGTGTTAGCCTGGCCAAGCCCCAGCTAGGCACCTTTGGGACACATGGACACACAGGGCAGCACCAAGGTATGGCTTGGTGAAAATGGATGTAGCTTCAGCCCTGCAGTCCACGGTCTCGACGTGTCCCCAAGATGCCAGAGCTGGGCACCCCACTGTTCACCAGCAATACAGCTCCCGATTGCATCCCAGCTCCCACTCAAGCCTGACTGCCTCCAACTGGGTTATGGATGGGCCACAGGAAGCCCACCGGGGCCAGCAGGACCTTGCAGCAGGGACAGGACTAACCACACAAGGCATCGGAGCCGCTGAGGGCAAAGACAGCCACGGCGCGCCGGGGGAGGCAGCTCCGCCGCTTCAGCCAGCACTGCAGGCAGCAGCACATCCCGCAGGACAGGAGCACGGCCAGGAAAAACAACATCAGGAACCTAAGGCAGAGGCAGCAGGGGAGGAACAGTACCATCACCATCTGCGGGCAGCACTGACAGATGGCTGCACGTCTTCAAATTAACATATTCATTAACATCTTTTGCAAATAGCCGCTAAATGTTGCGGTTTCCCCACCAGCACACTGGACATGATCAAAGTCCCCAGAAACCAATGTCTCACTCCTGAGTACTCAGCAGAGAGTGCTGGCTGGAAATTCAAACATTCCTCCCTGAAATCATCCATCGTTTTTTCCCAGCTCAGTTGTCAGCGTACAGTGAGGAGGATGTGGATAAATGATTTCCATTAGTTTGTAAAGACAGAACACAGGGACAGCCCAGGAGCAATGCTCTCTAGCTATCAGTCTCTCTTAATGCCTTTCTCTCCATATATCCATCAAAGAATATTATTTGCCAGTTTTTCCCTCTAAAGCAGATCTGAAACTTACCACACATACCAGCTGCTAAAGTTTTCATTGCTCTGTCCAGCGCACCTAAAAAGGGAAGAATGAAAAGGACTTCCAGTCCAGGGTGAGGGGGCTGCTGTACCCGCCCAGCACATGTCTACCAACACAAAGAGAGGCACCACCAGTAAGCAGAAGACTGAGAAGTTTTCTTCCATGAAGGGAGCCCTATTAAAAATTTCTCTGTGTGGATGGGAGCAATGAAGATGATGCAAGAAGCAGAGTGCCACTTGTTTGCCTTCCAACACGCACCCGCCACCAGCGTTTTTGCTGAAAACCCAAAGGGTTGCCAGCCTCCATTTCCTCTTTTGAAAAAATCCCCCTAAATGGCCTTTTTCTGGAAGTCCTCATTCCTCTGCTGTGCTGGTGTGCCAGGCAGGAGCACGGCACCCCTGAAAAAGCCTGGGGTAGGGCAGCCACGGGTGAGACGATGAAGCCACACTCACCTCTCGCCAAGCTCACAGTCCGACCCAGAGTCTGCTAACTGAAAACACACACGTAAATCAGAGAGGGCAGGTATGTATTGGTTTTGTACAATTTACCTGTGTAATTACTGTTGTTAGAGTGGGAAGTTGGAGAGGAAGAGCCGTGCAAGTGCTGGTCCTGCAGGGTTGAAACCAAACCTCTCCTTAGGGATCTGCCTCTGTGGGTCTCTGCTCTGAGCCAGCTCATATCAAAACCAGCAGAGAACCTCGCCAAGAGCTCAATACATCCAGATGTATCCAGATGCAGATGACAGCTAGGGTGCGGAGAAAGCATTCCTTTTGATGTGGAAGAGGCAAAGACAAGAGCCGGGAAACACCAGCTGGAGTCGGAGACCTGTCTGGGCTTTGCTATTCAGAAATATCTGCTGAAAATGCCCCATAACCAAATTCTTGTTCTGTGGCTCATTTTTTTGGGAGCTAATTGTGAATGCAGCTGTAAATTGGAGCTGTTTTGACCAGAAGTGTGCTCTACCAAGCATTTTCCTGTTTTCAGATGGTAGTGGTGCATCATTCCCAGAGTCAGGTTTCAGGTATTGCAAATACGTGAACCTGAAACTTGTTTTTCAGGTATATTTTCTACTCTCAGCTCATGCCAGTTTATTTTTGCAAGCCTTGTTGATCTTAGCCTCAGTTTCATTTTATCTGTGCAAAAAGTAACCAGAGCAGTTCATCAGTATAATTGAATCCAATTCAATAGATTTTTTTGGCTGACTGGTGTTAGGTGTGTTATTACAGTTGCCCAAAGTTGCTACGAAAAAATTCAGATCAGGTATAGAATTGTGGTGGCACTGGAAAGCAGAATGAACAAGATAGAAGAATTTAGATTCATTTCTCGGAAAAAACGATTAGAATGTAATTTGTAAATAATTACTTTGGATTTCCCTCTTCATATATCCAAAACATTTAGAAATTTCTGACTATGAGTCAAACTGGAAAGCTCTGTTCTGAATTAGAATTTGTATCAAATATGCATAACTGAAAGATCTCATTTTAAATCTCTCATTAACAGGACCTCTTTTTGTTATGCAAAGCTTGAACCACTGTAAACAGCAAGAAATCCCCCCACAAATCTCTATGATGTGTCTGATCCTGTGCACACACTGACTTTCAGTCCCTAGTTTCACCAGAGATTTTGTATATAGTAAGTCTTTCACATAAAGCATGATCTGTGAAATTTCATGAGTGGCTGAAACCCAAATGAGGAATAGAGAAAAAGACAGAAGCTTCAACCCTTCCAGACGTGTCCTTTTAAAACTGAGCTAATTTTCCATGTCACACATGCACCCTGGTGCAGAATATTTTAATGCTTTTGGGTTTTTTTGCACTTCAACTGATTATTAAATAACAGGTCAAAAGCAGATAGCTGATTGCTGCGATTACCTGTATCCTGAGTATTCTTCGTGGCTGAATGACAACCTCTGGACTCTCTCTTATCATCTTTCAAACCACCTCAGCAGAGCCACCTTAGCGTAGTTAAACTGCAGCAAAGTGCATCTGCTCTGAGGCAGGAATCTGTCAGAGCAGCCAAACACCCACCCGTGCTGCTGAAGCCCCAAGCTCTCCCATTTCAATAGCCACAGACAGAATAAAGAACTAAAGCAGTCATGTGTTCTCTGCATTAATTGGAATTTTTGTGAGCGTTAAACCTTCCCCAAATTCATTAGGTCCTCAAAAAAATCCTTCACAAAGAAGAAAAACAACAACAAAAACTGACATCTAAATTCTATAGAAGTTGGAATCTTCCACCCACAAAATCCCTAAAATCAGCCTGGTCCCAGGGAAGGGTTTGGTTACCTGGAAGAAGGTTACACACAGAACTCCAGTTCCTGCTGTGATCCATGAAGTTAAAAACAAAGCTCCAGGTCTCCGCATTATTAGTGTGAGAAACATTGGAAGTGCTTTGTTTGCAGCAGTTTTTTACCCTCTGTAATTTGGTGCTTTTAAAACTTCTCTGCACATCGTGCCTGCAGCCAGAGAACACGTTACCCAATGGCTTCCTGCGCCTCAGAAATTACCGCTAGCCAGGCAGTGAATTTGGGTTTGCAGGGACACAAACAGCTACCAGAAGTTAAAGGAACACTGGTTTAAGGTCAGCACCTTGCAGTTGTTTCAGTATTTTCATAGCTGTTCACAAATTCCTGCTGCTGAAGCTTAGTTCCATATTAACCCACGGCTGCATTTAACAGGACCAACTACAAATAAAGAGTCACTGGAGTCCGTGCAGTGGGGCCACACTTTCACTGCGTGCTGCCTTCCCATGGAATTCTGGCATTACAGAAAAAGCAGAGCTACCTCCAACCATGTCCTGTGCACTATGCCTATCACCTCAAACCTGCACCAAGGATGAAGGAAACCCTTCCCATCCTGTGACCACCACCATCAGCATCACTACTGCTGTTATGCAGCTGCCAGGGTTTGGTTTGACAGGAAAATGCAGCCGAAAAACCCCATACATCCCCAGTGGTTCTTACAAGGGACACAAAATTTCACTGCACATTGGTCCTTTCCTGAGGATTGATTCAATTGCTATAGATCCATCCAGCTGATGTGGTTAAACAGAGGTAAAACATGGTTTGCACCATAGCTCTGATCCCCTCAGAAGGGACAATCCCAGTTTGTTCAGCAGTCAGTAATAGGTTGTCACTGAAGTTTACAGCCCGTGGCTGAAATGCACCATTAACTGTGGTTCTTCCAGATTTAACACTAAGGGTGTTGCCATGAATATGTTTAGTTGTCACTCCAGAGTTAAGCATTATGTTGGGATGCCATTACTTCCGTAATGATTGACAAAGCCGAGCTGCTCTTGAGATGTACCTCTGTGGCTTTGCTTCAGCTGAAAGGTCAAGAAGTCTAACCAGCTGTGATATACATGCACAACACGGGTGTGTTACTTAATGTTCAAGTTTTGCATAAACCCAGGCCAAGCCCTGGTGCTCTCTAATGTTTACTTTCAGCTCAGCACTAATGAAAGGTGAGTCCCTGAAATGATGCCCGCTGAGAAAGCATCTCTCATGATGGTGCTAAGTGCATGTGCTACATAATATAAATGGTCTGAACATGCTGTCCTACTTCAGACCAATCCTTTTCAGTGTTGCTCAACAGTAAATTGCCAAACCAATTTCTTAGCTGTTTTCTTAAAAGAAAAAGCTCCTGCAGTATAAAAATGTGCACAGCCTTGCTGGGAACTGTGTGACTCCTACAATTTCAGGCTTCAGTGAGGTCATCCATCATTGAACTAATTTCAGTTTTCTTCCTCTCACAATTACTTCCCTCATGCCAGCACACAGGGTACTTTCAATTCAGAGCCACCAAATGGACCAACTCCAGTATTTCATGAGGCAGGTATCTCAATGAGCTCCTGGTACTGAAAAATAGCACATAGCACCTGTACTAGGTCTGTCTCCAGAAGAAAAGGAAAAGGATTGAATTCTGTCACTGCTTAGCTCCCAGCCTCAAGGCAGACATTGATGTTTTCTGCTGGCTGGACCCATAGAGGGATTCCAAGGGATGATGGCAATTTGTGAAGCCTGTCCTGCATTCTCTGCAGTGGTGTCAAGAGCTGAGAGAGTTGGCTTATTGGAGCTCCACGAATAGCCCTGTGTTTTGCTTCAGGAGTGATTCCAATACTGAAAAGAGCTGCTGCTTCAGCAGGAAAACTCTCCCTGTCCATGATCAGCTGGGCAGCTTGAATTCATGAATGTCATGGAGGGCCCCAGCACTTGCTCTAAGACAGTCAGGACTGGACACCAAAAACCCAAGGGGAGTGTTGCACTGAAATTCATGGTGGGCTGGGATCCCTCCTGCTGCTCCTTGCCTGCTGTGGCACCACTGCCTTCAGGTTTTGCAGAACTGAGAGACCCATGTTCTGGATAACTCTGTGTCCAAGGGACAGCTCCAGTCTCAGGGATTTCCCCAGGCTTTTTGTCATCCCCTCACAAAGAGATATATGCACACATACTTGCATACACACATGAAGATAGCTCCTCCTTCCTCCTCCTCTACTTACTGGATGAAAAGTTCAGGATCTCCTTCCTCCTCAATTAGGGCCACCCCATCGGTGGACTTGGGAGGCTGCTCCCTGGTAGATGTTAACTCATGGCCATCAGATGAACGCGCTGTTATTTCCTCATCACCTTATGTCGTTGCTAGGTGACAAATGCATCTCCCAGGCAGCAACGGGAACTACTGAAACATACAGCAATTTATGGCTGCCCATTATTGCTCTCCTTAAAGTGCCTGGGCCTTTCAATGGGAAGAAGACGTGTAGTTCTAGGATCACCCAAAGGGTGACTTTTAGAGTTCCCTCAGAAACCACCTCCACTGGGGGCTGGCTTTTGCTGGGTTTCATTAAAAGCATGAGAGGGAATGCAAGATGGGGAGACAGGAGGAATTTGGGAGGACGTATCAAGTTTGAGAGAGCCAGGGCTGGGTCAGGGGTCTGAACTTCAGGAAATAAGTCCCAAATTGTATTTATGTGCACAAGAAGTGATGGCCTATGTTTGCCTGAGTGCCATACAATTAATTTCAGACATGCTTTTAGATTGAGCCAAAGTTTCAGGGAACATCCTGGGGACTTCTGGATTTTGGTGAGAGTGGGAGGCAATTGACTGGCAAACAGAAGCCTCTAAAAAACCCCTGGCAGCTTGTAAGCATAGCTAGCAGCTTGAACTTGTTTAAAACTCTTCCTAGGCTGGCTTCAGAGCATTTGGTGGCTGCTGGGTATGACCTTTGCAAAGGCAGTCACCCTGCTAGGCTCAGACCAGTCTCCCAAAACAGTCCAGAATGAGACTGTCAATGATGCAGAAAGAAAAAAGAGGGAATGGCAGCAGGAGAGGTGGGACATGGAACAGAATGGAGAACACACAAAGACATGGAAGGAAGAGAGGGAATATCAGGGCAGTCCTGCTCTCTACACTGGGGTCAACTGGCAAGCGTTAAGCCATGTTCGCTTTTTTATGCTGCAGTGTTTTCACATCACCACCACAATCAGTTCTTGCTCCAGTTCAAGGCCACTGGGATCTCTCCTCTCCCTACTTGACTTCACCACCACAACCATCTCAGTCTTTGCTTTTGAAGCTGCATCCTTGGCATTGAGGCTTGGCCAGGCTGCCACCATCCCTCCTGGCCTGGCCTGGGAAGTCTCAGCAGGTAAATTCACTTTAGCCCAAGAGAAGAGCAGAGTAAGAAGGAGGACTGAGCATTTCCTCTCAGGAATGGGAGAACTAAAACAGCTTTGGTCTCACCCTCCGTAAATGGAAGCCACAAGGAGCTGCTCATTCCCTACACACACACTGAGATGACTAAATCCAGCACTGGGGAGAGCTTTTTAAGCTAATGGCCAGTGCTGGCATAGGAACAAATGGGAACAAACCAACCATGAATAAATTGAGGCTGGAAATGCAAAGAAGGTTCGCCCCATCCGGAGCAGCAAGGTTGAGCAGCAGCTTGTCCGTGGGAGGAGTGTGGGCATGAAACCAAACGGCTCCCGGGACGCAAGTCAGCGAGCTCCCACACGAGATGTAACCACTTCAACGGGACTTGCTGACCCGGGGAGCCCTTTCCCACCCCATGGAACCACCCCAGTAGGTCCTTAGGCCCTCAAACCCTTCCATGTGCACAGGAGTCAGCCAAGGTGGCCCTGGGCTTGAGTGAGCGAGGAATGATGAACATTTTAAACCAAGCCCTGGTAGAGCTGGCACGGCCTGTTGTCTTTCAGAATGATTATAACCAGTTGCTGCTCCCTGATGAATGTGGCCCTTTGTGAGCCTGTGCGGGGGACGTGCTGCACAGGGGGAAGGAGGGACTCCGGGCACGGAGTTAAATGAATGCAAACAAGGATGACATTGTTCTGCTGCATCCTCCCCAGGAGCGAGGCTTCGGAGGTCACCCCTCAGATCTGAGGCAACTGCAGCTACCTCGTCATGCTGGATGGTCCAGAGAGCCCTTTTGTTTGCCTTGGTGTATCAGCAGGGAAAAACCAGCAGAGAATGGGGTCAGTGATGGCTTCTGCCTGGCAGGAAGCTAAAGGAAAAGGAATCTCCTCTAGGTTATGCAAAAGAGATTTCTCCCATACTGAGAACTACAGAAAACTGAATTCAGTATACAGGTATTCATACATTCATGGAAGTCAAAATTTTAAAACTACCCCAAAGTCCCAACATTGAACTTTTGTAAGAAATTGCTGTGAATATCCAAATACTGCTGCTCCAACCCTATAATGAACACATGAAATAAATACTGTAACAACTGAAAAATTAAGTTTATCTGAAAGGACTTAGGCAGGAGCTTTCTTGCTCTGGAATTTTTGTGCTTTGGGAAGTGAACATTTCCAGCAAACATCTTGTGTGTGCTTATGACTTTGGTGCTGACCCTGCTCTCACCGTTAAATACACAAATCAGTGTGCAGTGATTTACTGAGAGTTGTGTTGCAGTGAGGCAGGGTGAAGCTGCAAGGGTCTGGAGAAGTGGCTATTTATTTTCCTCTTCCAAGTAGAGTTTTGTCTTTAAGACTTAAGTTGGATCCTTAAAAAAAAAAAAAAGGTTCCAAAATAACAGGATTTGGGCTTAGCCTAGCAGTTGTTTCATTGTATGGGGGAATTCAGAGCTCAGAATTACATTTTAATATCTTCTGCACCTGAGAAACAAATGATAGTTGGGGTTCTCTTATTTCTGGCTTGGACATTAGGACATGACAATTCCGAGCTCTATCACTGACTTCCCAAATACCCGTGAACTTCTGTGTGTTACAGCTCACCTGGAGAAAGAGTTTAAGAGATCCTTCATCTCAGTCTCTCCAGATACCACTGTACCTTACGCAGAGCATGTCAGAAATCAGTTCAAAGGGCTGGATAACCCTCAAGAGTTAAGAAACAGAAAAGCAGAATTAAGATTAAAGCTGATAAAATTAAAAGCCGCTTGAATAAAGAGAAAGATGAAGTATACCAGAAATACAAAGCTGTCACCAGGAGAAATTTTTCTCTTTTCATTTCCTAATGTGAAATTGAAGCTGATTACAACTACTTGAACCCTAAAGTCTGCTGCTGTTTCTTTGTATTCCAACAGGTCCTCTTACTTTTAATCAGTTAAAATTTTATGTGGATTTAATAATTAAAAATGATAGTTGGGCTTTAGCACTTTTTCATAATATCCCTTTTTTTGTTGTTGTTACTCTGTTGCCAGGCACTAAGAAATTACAGTGAAAAAATTAAAAGCCTTTAGTATTTTCATCCCTGTAATTTACTTAGCTGCTGGATGTAAAAAGACAAAAGGAGAATAAATTGCTTGAAAGCAAATAGAGGCTTCATTTTCCCCTGCTTTTGAGTTCCTGATATCACATTGGACACCACATGGGAGGTTTTGGCTGAGAAATTAGCATGAGACTATCTGGCACATCCTGAAACACATTTTCAAGGCAGTTTTCCAGGCAGAACCGTTTAGCAATGAATGCTGAAATACATCGTGATGCTGGTCATTATCAGCTGGCACATGTGCTTCTTCAGCAGGAAACCCCATGGGCCAGGGGTTTCTTGCTCTGCAAGAGGGGCCACGTGGGCTCAGGGACATGGGCATGTACCTTGTGCCTCCTGCAACACCCGAACTCCAGGCACCACAACCTCCATGTGCTGTATCCTTAAGTGAAGGCAATTGCTAACATTTCAGCCTAAGGCTTTCTCAGATGATCCAAACACCTACTTTTACCACACTTCATTGCCTACCACCCTCCCATGCATCTTGAATTCCTTCCAGGTGCCCTTTCTGGGTTTATTTTGAATTGTTGGGGGCCTGAGGTGCAGCCTGTCCCCTACCAAGTGCCCCCAGCCCACTTGGGCTCCATGCAGGGATGGGCACTGATTTCAGACTCTCATTCCTTGCAGGCAGAGTCAGTTCAGAACAGGCTATAGCCATGCTCCTGTGTGCCCAGAATTAGTGAGGGCTAATACCAGCACTCAAGGATTCAAGAAACATGGGATCAGCAGGCTGCTCTCCAGCCTTCCTCTCATGACAGACAAAATGCCAAATGCTCTGCTTGGGAACACAATGAGCTGACACTTGGGGTGAGATGCTGTGCACATACCCACCTTGTGCTCCCCCAAGGATGCTTCAGAGGTGAGAGTAGGATCAGGGTAAGGATGAGACAATGAGGGTCCTCTGGGTTTGCTTCCCCTCCACAGCCCTGTACCATCAGCCAGGCTGCCCTCTGGCCACCCAATTCAGAGCTCACCTCCTCTTCAGGCTGGTGCCAGGAAGAGAAACAACGTCTGGAAGACCAGATGGAGAGCTTGTATCTTCCTCCCCGCTCTGCAGGAGTTTTCTGCATGTATAAACAGAGAGAGATATGGGGGATGCTTCCAGGGCAGACAGGGATTGCAAATAAGACCACGCAATAGGAAGGCTTAGCTTAGCCCTTTCTCCCCCTCAACAGCTTTCCTGTTTTACTTCATCTCCCACTTTTACATTTTCCCCAAGAATATATCTGAAAAACACACTCCTGTTTATAATTTCAACACAAACAGCCAGGCTCTTCACACTCCTTTCTTTTAACTCACCCTTTGATTTCCCCACTGACTCCTGCTTCTGCTCTCTTGATTTCCCTCTAGCCAAGCAAAATTGTCCTAACAACCTGACTCTTCCCAAGCTCATTTCCCCTCCTTAGAGACCTGCCTAAATACACCAAAAACTCTTATCTTACTCTAAAGCAGATTAATAACCTCTCCATCTCCCACAGGTCTTTGCAGCTCTAGAAGAAAAAGGTGCAAAATCTCAGAGCTGCCCTTGGAACAGGTGAGGTTAATCCTGTAGGACCTACTCAATAGGAAGGGAAAATGAATCCCCCTTCCTCATTTGCTCCAGTGAAAATCTCCTCCTTCTAGAGCAAACAAAATCCAACTGGCCACCTCCTTCCTTGTATTTGTGGGAGTCCTTTTCATGCTGCACCAGCACTTAGATGTGCAGGGTGCTGTGGGCTGTATAAATGTAGGGCTCCTAATACATATGAGAGTCCAGATGTCAGAGAAGGGACACTTTCCAGTTTCCACCTGGATGGCAATCAGCCATTAGATGCAGACCTATTTTTTAAATCTCCGCATTGTTACGAGGTATTACTCCTGCATCACCTCTCCACTGTGCCACAGGTATCAATGAGCTCTAATCCTATGACAGAGGAAGAAAATATTTAGCTTAATTCCCAGCTGTGGTCCTTGGACACATGGTTTGTGTGACAGAACAGAGTCTTCCAGGGTCTTTAGCCCCACTGCTGGGGCTAGAACCCAGCAGTGCTGAGGGTCAGCTGTGTTGTGTTGAGTACAGCAGCTTCCACTCCTAAAAGGTATCCCTGAAGAAGGTTTTCTGGAGAAACATCCTTAGAGCAACGCCTGTACAAACACTGAAAATTGCAGCTCAGACACTCACCTCATCACCTCTTGTTCCTTGATGTGCTCATCCACACTCTCATGCTCTCCTTACTCTTGCAAGCCCTGGTGTCAGGGACAGACAGAATGGGCCTAATCCTGTGAGATTCAGAATTCCCAAAGTCTGCATGCAGGGTGGATGGTGCTAGGCCATCCTCGGGGTGAAACCTGGGCAGTCCAGTCCAACCAGGCAGGATGTTGTACCAAGGGCCCAACACTGATGCACCGTGGGCCCTGAGTGGAGCACGACCATCTGTGAATTTACTATTCCTTCTCAAATGCTAATTAGTTATTTACATAAAACTTTGGAACATTTTAATTAGTTATGTTAATTTAGAATTCACAGAAGAGAGCTATAAAAGTCTATTATATGGGACGCTTATTCAAATGAAGCTTGAAATGGCACATGGTGATGTACTCACAAATCTCCTGCCAACACAGTGAGAAAAACGAGAGGGTGGCCAGGCTTTGAGTGAGACAGCAGGAGACTGGCATTTCTGATGCACTGGGTAGAGCTGAGAGGCTGGTCCTGGTTAGGGAGATGGTCCTTTCCCACTTGGGGTCTCAGTCTGACAGTTACAGATTCATATTGTCCCGATGTTGCATTTGATGTGTCCTCCTCCTCCTCAGGGGAGGATTAACAGTTCTCTCTCTTCTATCTTTTCTACCTGTCATCTATTTTTAAAAAAAAACTTGTAGGAAGTCCTGATTAGGTTTGCGTTGGTTTGAGATGATTCAAATCAGGCTAAAAATGGCCAGGAGTTTATGGAGCCAGAGGAATGAGGTAGATGGACATCAGTCCATCAGTCGTATGTTCACACCATTCTGTTCCTTTAAAAGATTAGGTGATGTGAACAAATGCACTTCAAATCAGAGAGATTTACCAGGTCTAGAAGCTCCCCTTGCTCTGCTTCACCTCAATCTCTGGGACAAGCACTACAAGGCAGCAAACCCCCCTCCTGCTCTGCACAGGCTGTGACAGCACCCCCAGACAGCATCGCTCTGCCATCCCACTGGCAATAAAGGCAGAGTGCTGGTCCTGCCTCAGCTGAGCCTTTCTTCTCAAGGCAGGTGGAAAAGGCTTTCCTTCATCAAATTCATCTTTTTCACAGCACTAAACTCAATTAAAGTAAAGACGCCTGTAAGTGGCTGGACTGATAACTCTGTAAATCCAGCTATATCAGGTTGCTACAGAATCTAAATTACCCCATGGCCATTAATCCCAAAATAGAGAAATGTCCAAGCAACTGTATAAAATGAGGCACTCTGCCCTAAGATTTCATCTGGCAGGGAAAACCATTTTCTGTGTAAAATACAGCCCACTTTACCTCTTGAGGTTTAAGACTTAATTCAATAAATCTAGAATTACGCTATGGAATATCGTCTTCCTTGAAGGAAGGTAAGTTCCAGCATCACATCCGATTGTGGCAGAGCTGCTCTCTGTCTGAAGAGCTCGAGGACAGCAGGGAGCGAGGGAAACACAGTGGTCTATCCAAAATGTTATGAACAGAATTCATGGGTGGTGACATTAAAAATGAGAGGAAACAACAAACTCTTATGCAGTCCATGACAAAACACCTGTTTTCTTGGTGCTCGCAAGATGTGTAGGAATGTTCTTATATGATTTTCTGAAAAACAACAGAACAGCAGGAGCACTGTGCTAAAACAGATCCACTCCACTAAAATCAGTGGGTTAGCTGGGCTTCCTGAACTTCTCTGGTGGCCCATAGTCTGGTGTTTTGCAGACTGTTGGGCAAATAATGTGAGAAAGGCCATGTTTTCAAGCCAGAAAGAGGGTTTGGGCTGCATAGATTCCATGGACATCTATTATTCTGCACAAACGCTGGAAAATGTGATTGTACATAGCAAGGAAAGATCATAGAGGACTTCCACGAGAGGGCAAGAGGAGACTGCCAGGAGCAAATGACCTGTTCAGTTGGTCTGTGGGCTACGCTCGCAGCATAAGAAGCAGAGGTAAGCCCTGCTATAAAATCCAGTAAGAAGGAGAGTGGAGAACATGTGGTAAAGTTCAGCTTTATGTCACCTGGGAAAGCAAATGGACCAACCTAAGGATGGACTAGTTCACCTAGAGATGAAATAACTGACCTGGAGGTGTCTGCTTCCATCTCCAATGGCTTCAGGGGAAAGGATCAGGACACACCTCAAGACTGTGCAATCCCATGGGAGTAATTTGTTGATTTGATGGAGTCCAGACTGAGGTTGTTTAGTCTTTATCAAGGAAGAGTCTGAAGATACTTTGAAAATCACTGCCATCATCAAGGCAAATCAGAAATATTCTCTGGGCAAGAATTTGCTTGATAACAGCAAGAGAAGGGAGTGAAGCTGGAAGGCACTGTCAGCCAACTGGCAGGTAGTTCACGGGTGTCAAATCCTTTAATACAACCTTTTAAAGCTCATCAAAAGATTTTACAGCAAGTATATAAATGCCCTGTGAAATCCAAGGCTGCTGGAAATTATTTAGGACAAGAGCCAAACATAATTCAGAAAAAAAATTGGAGATTGCTATGGAAAATTTGCAGAACAATATTTTTTGGAAAGCTTTTCTGTTATGATGCATAAACTAGATTCACACTAACAGAGGTGCAGAAGAAACATAACTCATAATTATTCTCTTACTTTCCTCTGGCTGTAGTGGGAGCCAGGACACCAGAATTATGCTCAGCAAAGCAATCCCTTTTTCCAGTTTTGAGCTCTTGCTGTTTATTCAGAGCTCGCCCATTGACCCATCTTCCTGTCACAAACTGATTAAGTGCACATGTCAAAAGGATTGCCAGCAATCTACAGCAATCACTGGAAAAGAAAAGGGAGCTGGAGGGTAAAAACAAGCAGCTTTTCACTAGTGACTTCACTATGAAGGAGCTGGAAGTCACAGCAGGCCTGTGGCACATGTCAGGATAGTCCAGAAGAAAAATGGACATGGTTGGGGAGCTCAGTCAAGAAAAAGTGCCCACAGCCTTGCCTTGACCTTGAGCATTGATCCTTTTCTCCATAAAGGCAGGCTCCCAGGGTGTGCTTGGGTTCGTAGGTACAGCATCACTTCACTGTGCATGTGATCCACCCCAAACCTCACTCCTACTGCCTCCACCCCTCACAGGTGTCTCAGCACTGCCCAGCATGGAAGCCTGCATGGAGGAGCAGCTTGTAGGAGGCAGGACATGCTGCCTGTCCCTCTGAGTGGACAGAGCAGGCACTTTCTCATCATCAAGAAATGAATAGGCTTAGTCTCAAAGTCTTCCATCTGCTGGACTAAAACTGTGGTTTTAACTAAACCAAGTAGGAAAAGACAGAGAATGAATGGTAAAACAGAGTTTGGGGTGTGGAGGTTGTGCTTTTCTTTTGTTTGTAAGTTCAGTATTTTGTGCATGAGAAGAAGTGGCCCAGCATGGTAGAAAATAGTGCTGGGGTGAGGTTGTCCATAACATCAGGGCTGAGGCATCCTCTCCTGATGTCCCAGACCTGATGCCTGGCCCGTGCCTTGAGTGACAGCTTTGACACCTCCCAGACTGGCCAGGACTTCCCAGGACTGCAGGCAGGGTGAAAAAAAAAACTTGCACAGAGGGGTAGATCTTTCCTCATCAGCTGGGAGGGGTGAGTAGATCTATTCTACACTTCATCAGAAAACAGTTTTGCAAAGCTTGTGTACCCAGCTGATGAAGAACTGCACTTGGCAGATAGAAAATGCACATAATATCCTGTACACCTTGCCTAAAAGGGCATCACAAATTAATCACTCTGATTAAGTTCTTAATACTTTTTTAGAGTATCATTTATCAGTCTAATTTAATGTTACTTCTGTTGCTAAGGAGCTGTGATTGCAAACCTACACCAAACTGGAGTTTTGAACACTAATGTCTGGTCATCTAATTGGAAAATATTACAAAACTCAAGCTGAGATCTACCCTATCCAGCCACACTACACAGTGAGACATGGAAGTGTTCTGTATTATATAAAATAACACTGTTTATTAGTCAAGACTTGTAACTGTTGGAGGGAACAGCAAAATCACAAAAGGCTCAGTAGAAGAGACTTGCAAATTAGTCTCATTACTCTTGAAATTGAACCACTTTCCATGCTCCTGGCAGAGATACCTCAAGGATACTGAGATTGCCTGTGTATTGCATTTCAGATCATGATCGTTCTGCTTTGCACTGTAATGCACTAAGTCTCCATCAGTCCAGTGATGGGAAGGGGGATGTTTACTTAGTGATGTGTGAAATGATGAATAAATCTTCAGGAATTATTTTGGGGGAGAGGGCAGTGAGGGGAGAGCTTTATTACACTCCTGGATCACCACCAATTCCAGAAATCCAGAAATTTTGCACGTCTTTCAAATAATGAGCATCAAATGGGAAAAAAAAAAAAGGAAGGTTCAACTCTGGTTCAAATTTCTGCACTACCAAAAATGTTCCTTCATTTCAATTAAATCTTGACCTATTTTTAATCAAAAGAGCCTGCTGTGTCTTTCTGCCTCAGAAGACTGACATTGCCAGCAGGATGCTGCAGTCTCAGGTCCCAGCTCCCTGGGGAGCGGTGGAGGCTTTCCTCGGGGCCACGGGGTGCAGGGAGGTTCTGCTCCACAGGGCCATGGACTGCGTCCCACGTCATCCAGAGCACCTCTCCCCACTGCCACCCCTGCAGGGGACTTACCTGGTGTCACACAGCAGGTCTCAGATGTACCAGCAACTGGAACCCTGAGAATGAATCAGGCCCTTCAGCTCCCAGCCCAGGCCTGGCACAGGCTGGGCCACTGCACTGGACCCTCTGCGGGGTCACAAAAAGGGACCTGAGCTGGCTCTGAGAGGGACAAGGCGGAGAGGCAGGTTAGCAATTTTTCTAGATGAGTATTTTCAAAGAAAAAAGATAGAGCAATGTTTTGAATAAGCTCCTGTGACATAAATAATAAATAAGCAATATAAACTCTATATACAGACGTATACACATACATGCATGCATTATGGAGAGCTTTTCTTTACTCATTAATTCCCAAGGGAGTTAGAAAATCACAGCTAAAAACAATCATTTGTATGCAGAGATAGACTGCACAGAGAGACAGAATTTTCTGTTCTTACCAAGACAATACTTTTTGGAAAAACCCCAACAAATTAATGTGAGCCATACTCAATGATTTTGTCTAAACAAAGAGCAGAAGAGATATTTTCAAAAAGTAAGGAAATAAAAAACTGATTGATTTTTATATTTGTAATTTCATAAGCTGTAATTTTATAACACTGTTATCAAGACCTGAGCAATTCAACCCTTGTATGACACTTCTAAAAAACTGAGTGTTTATTGCACTAGCATGAAACAGGGGTGAGGAGTACTTACCAGAAAAAAGGTACAACTCCACAAATTTGATTTTAAGAGTGTTTAGAACAATCTTTCCACTTTTTTGATTCATCATCAAAGCCAGAAGGTTCCCAGTTCTCCCAGGGAAACTCGTGTGTCTGGCAGCTGGGTGGGTGAACCATGAGCCAGCAGCTCTCCTCGTCCCTGCCATTCCCTGATCTCACCACCAGCCACGGTGGGCACAGGCAGTCCCACTTCTGACCCAGCGCTTCCAGTTCATGTTGCATCTTTAAACCACAAGGCATGAATCCCTGAGCAATAATATTCAATCTGATATTGCATAATCTGCTGAGCATATAAAAATTGGGAAGATTAGAATAATGTCTACCACCAGAATGAGTTTGGTGATACTGACTGATTTTAAAAGAAGTTATTAAAAAAATAAATGCTTTCCCCGGACTTTGAGAGGATGAGATGCTCCCTTAACATTTGATGGGACTTTCAATCAGTATTTCCTGCTTTTTCCTGGCCTTTTGCAGCATCCCCCTGACTTTATTTCTGATCTTGAGCACTGAAGGTTTAATCAATCATTGCTCCTCCTGCTTCTGGAATCTAAGTGGTTCAAAGCACTTGTATTTACTGAATGTCATTAGGCCATGGTGGTGAAGTAGTTCTGCTTGGATCTTTAATCCACTCTTTGTTACAAAAAACATAAGATAGAGCTGTCTTTACCTGGTAGCATTTTATCAGGTAAAGCCCTGGACACTACCTGAAGGGGAAAAGGGCTGATCTTCCACATTTCTCTAGGCTAATCTTAAAGTTAATAGAAAGAGGACAACAGATGCCTTAAGAATTATTGCTTTGAAAAAAAAATTTTGAAGCCTTTGTTGAAGGCAAGGCTGGAATGTTCCTTATTTTGTTGCAGTAGTTGATTGGATCCATGGTACCATCAAATTTTATCTACTGCATACCCAGAGAGTTGTTTCAGGAGCAGATGACAGATGCTACCAGCAATAACAAAGGCACAAGCCCTTTGGATATGTAACTGAAATGCAAAAGAGTTGCTTAGCTACTTCCAGAAGTACACCTGGCTACAGCGGGAGAGGAAAATTGGAGAGCTGCTCCCTGGGGTCTTGCTACAGCTCCCTCTTCTGCAGGCAGGCATGCAGGAGGCCTGTGGGATTCACAAGCTCTGCTACACTGGGTGTCCATGCTCTGCTTTAGGCAAGTCTCTTCACTGCAATCCCCTCCCCTTGGTATTTCACTGTATAGAACAAACCCCAGAGAGGACTTGTGCCATGGTTTTTCAGAAACCCAGTTCCACAGAGCCACAAAACTTGGCAGTGCCAAACACTCCCATGCTAGGGCTCATCAGGAGTTAACTAATGGTAATATCTGTCATAAATACTTTTGGGAATGGCAAAACATCACCCTGCATTGCAGTCGTGCCTCATTCTTTGTAAATACATGCTGAATATTTTGAACAAATAATTATTACATTTCAGACTCTCCCCTTCAAGGTATTCCCCAGTGACAATTTTTGCTTCACATCGAAAGAAACTGGTTCTTCATTCAACAAATTAAATGTTTGCCAGAACAGCATATTAAGAATCATAGAATGGTTTGGGTTGGAACAGACCTTAAAGATCACTCAGTTCCAACACCCCTGCCATGGGTAGGTACACCTTTCACTAGACCAGGGTGCTCAGAGCCCCAGTCAACCTGGCCTAGAACACTTCCAGGGATGGAGCACCCAAAACTTCTCTGGGCAATCTGTGCCAGTTTCTCACCATGCTCACAGTAAAGAATTTCTTCCTAACATTCAGTCTAAAAGAAACTAAACTCTCTGCCCCTCTACTGCCAGGCAGGACATGGCTTTACCAGCCAGTGGAAGGGACCGACCAGTGCATCAGGCAGGAACTGCCTTGAGCCTTCCTTGGATCCCCAACGAATAATCCTGCAGCCAGCATTTCTGAGGTAACCATGACCCTTGGGGACTGGATCTGACATACACAGAGCAGAGGTGTCAGCCCAGAGTCAGAGTCCAAAACACATTAATTCCTTCACAAGCAGATGCAACACCTTTGAGCTGTTTTGCCTCGAACTTACTATACTTGGGCAAGTCATAAGTGTTACCTTCCCTATGTGTAAAAAAGCACTTAAACTTTTCCTTAATTTGCAGATTCCTATTTAAGGTTAAACTCATGTTTAAACAACAAGCAATTCTTCTTCTTTTAATTAAGATTTATGCAGCTTCTCATAGGTAGATGAAGCAATGAAGTCCTAATGAGCAGAGTCTAATTATGATAATTCTGTAATTGAAATAGTGGTGTGCCTCAGAATAAGACTGTTATGTTGCCAGATGATGGACTAATGAGCACCAGAGAAGTAGTAAAAAAGGTCTATAAAAGACTCTTGCAGTTCTTGTGGGGACAGGCCTATGTGTGAACACCTCCATGTAGTATTCAAACATGCATAATGGAATATATAGTGCAATATGTCCAAAGATTTATATCAAGGTGTTGGAAACGGCTGAAAGTCAAGGGCATACCAAAAGCAATGGAATTAATTATTAATGTGAGACAGAAGAAAGTAAGCCAGAGACAGCTGCGTGAAGTGATTTGGGAGACAGATTAAAAATATAAAAAGGGAAGTCAGTGGGAGGCAACACTGGGAAATGATCAACATCCACCACAATATTGGTCCCATCGGCTGAAACCAGCTCCCTCCACATTCTGATTGATGAAATATACCAGAGTCCGATATTTTTTCTTGCCTAAATGACCAGCTCTAATCATGAGCTCTACACATTGCTGCGTTCTTCATCGTTCAGCTGGTCAGGAAAGAAAAGATAATTACAGAATGTTTGTTTAGTAATTGTCTGCTTCTATTTTGGAGTTGGCTTCTGGTGCTAACAAATGCGACTCCATTATGTCATTTATCATGTGAACAGTCAGGTTGAGGAACATTTTAAATCAGGAACTATTTTGGTTTGCATGAGAAATAACCCCACAGAACAACTGACAGCATGTGTGAGCAGAAAAATTCCATGCTTGAAAATGATAGGTTAGGTGATTTCACCAGATAAAAAGCTTAAGGAAATATCTTTTCACCAGCAGAGCAGAGTGTTCATGGAGAAGGGAAGAGTTGTAGCCCCATATTTTTCCTCACAGGAAGTCCAGATTTGAATTTATTTACCTGGCTTGCTAGGTAATGTTTGTTTTCTATTACCTTTTCTCCTATCACCCTTTGCAAGGGAGAACTTTCATTTCATTGAATGTGTTAAAAATTGTACTTTGAACCTGACTTACGTACAGGTAACACAAGTTGTAATTATATCTCAGGTGTGGCAAGAGCAGAAAAGTGGAGCTAAAGGGAAGAAACAATCAGACATTACCCTCAGATATATCTGGAAAGTGATGGGGAGACACAGCTTATTTATAAGCAGCTCCCTCCCCATGAACCTGTTTATATCCAAAACACTAAATTTCCTGTGTTATACTGTAACACCAGGTACTTGACTTTTTTTTGACTTAATTCAGCCCAACCCAATGAACTTGTCCTTTAGGGTGGGATGTCACACATATTCCCCACCCTATGGACAAGTGTAATTCTTGGTGAACCTGAACATGGTGGCTTGGGCTCAGTCAAAATGTTACTGGGAGCACACAACCGTGTGAGAACAAACTGGAGATTTCCTCCAAGGGTATTTTTCAACCTCAGTTTACTAGCTGATTTCACAACTGCAGGTTGAAAAACCTGTTTGAAGTGACTGGCCAAAGAAAAAAACATCCATTTAATAGGGTGTCCTCCCAGTAATAGTGGAACAGAAGTTGTTTGACAATACTTTGGATAATGTCTTGAAGACTGTAGATGACTAATAATAGCAGCGCCTTTTTTCCAGAAATATGAAAGTCACAAAAATGATGGTTTAGAGGGACCAAAACTATTTATAAACTGAAGAAGAATTCAGTGAAGAGTTTTGACTAAAAAGGAGTGGAGGGGAGAATTTTAATGTGCTTGAAATAGAAGTCAAATCTTAAGGAAAAAAAAAATGCAAATCTGAAGTATTTTAAGTGGTTTAAAAAAAAGTTGAGTGGCTCAAACATGAAAGGACACCTTTTGTTTCAGATCAGATGAAGATTTTATGTTTACCAGGATGAACAACCTTGATTTGAAATGTCCTTTAACTTCAGCCTTCTAAGGATGGGCAGAGGACTCCAGTTCACCCAGGATCTTTCATCCATGCTATATACAGCGAACTAGTAATACAGAGAATGTTAACTGAAAAAAATTAGAAGTTCTCAGGAGCATTGACTTCCTTCATGGGGTTTATTGTTCTTTTCCTTTTGGCCAATTACTCTCTTCTGAAACGTCTCCTGCATATCATGAAGACTGAGTGTTAAACCTGGGAGGTCGTTTCACTTGCAGCCTGTCGAGAACATCTTTACATTGATGGTTAACGACTTGTGAACTTCATTGTCAGATGCTGCTCTGCGATTTTGCATCTCCCAGCTGATGGCTCTGTGCCATGAGCCGAGCAACTGCTGGGGTTCGAGGGCGCCTCTCGCCCTTGTGAAATTCGAGTTCATTCTTTTTCTGCTCCCTGCGCTTTCTCCCTGCAAATTTATGACTTGCTAACAAATGCGTTGCTCTTGATTCCCTCCTCTTCAGTGATCTTTAAGATCTCTCATTTCATAAGGAAGAGGCAGGTGGGTGATCTGCTTCCAAAAAAAAAAAAGAAGTTTCCATAAGCATGACTTGTGGAGTAAGGCTGCCTGCATATCCATCCAATTTCCATTGACTTAATTCAGTCTTTTTTTGTCAAATTACATAGCAGTAATTAACTGCCCTAACTAAAGTGTTTTCCTCAAGATGCCCACATTCCTGTGAGAGCTGGAGGTTTTACCCACACATGCAGGCAGCAGCCTTTCATTATTCTTCATATAAATTGAATGTTTCCTCTGCTTGCCTTTACAGCTGTTCTCTGAACACCATCCACAAAACTAATAAAATATTCCTGTGGCTCACCCATTCCTTCAAAAACCTTTGTCTAAGCTTGTTATATCCTGGGAGGTTAATATTTTTTGCACCTTTGCAGTAGCACAGGGCTGCATTGAGCTGATCTGGCACCTGGGAATCAATAGGAGTCAGGGTGGGAGGAATTACAGCATACTCCTAGTAATTGTGCAAATGCAAATTTATTACTCCAAAATCCTCTGTAATGTAAATCCAGTGAGGTCAATAGAGGTAGAGCAAAACTGGCCATTCTGCTTCATCTGTTATCCCCATTTTTATAAGGATTGATAGCAGCTATTAAGAAAAAGGAACTTTCAAATGCCTGGAAATACACTAACCTGGGAAAAGAGGTGCAAGGATGCCAGAAATCACTCTCTGTGAAGATGGGTATTCTGCCTAACCAGAACAATCAGCATTGCCAAAAACCTCCACCAGTTTGAACTGCTACATCTCCATTAGCAGTGCTGACTGACAGGAGCAGAGAGTCCTGCCCTTGGTTAAAACATGCCAGCCTGTTACAGAGGAATTCCCAATTTTGCCAAGTAGCAGCATCTCCCTGTACATCAATGTCTTGCTAACCTGTAGCTGCCCTTTCCAGCGATTGTGTAAGGTTTCCTGCAGTTTCTTGAGTTTCCTCCTAAAATCTTCTGTTGCTTGTGTAATCTTTTTATGAGCTACACAAAAGAATTGTTTTCCTTAAGAAATCCTTAACATATGCACAGATAAACTCAGAGTCTAAAGGTTAATGTTGCTTCATCACTGCTGAAGTGAAATCAAAGATTTTAAAAGTCATTCTGCAGAATGATCTTGCATCTTTAGGGGAAAATAAACTGTTATTGACTATAATAATAGGATTTTGGAATATGCTAATGGAATTTTTTTCATTTACCACACTTGATGCTCTCTTTTTTCCCATAACCATTGCAGTTCATCAGCAGACAGTTATCCGGAGAAGCTGTGTTTTGTTCAGAAAAAAAGGCTGTTGAAAAATTATTAAAGCATCAAAACATTGGTACAAACTTATGTCAAGACAGGAGGAGCTCTTACAAATAGGTAGGATAAAAAGACACTGTATTAAGCCTTTTCTTGCTTTCTTAAGATCTTTTAATTGGCTCCATTTAGCCAGGAAAGACAGTGCGTTAGTTCAGTGCCTTTTCCCTTCTGCAATGGTGTCAGCAAACCATCAGCCAGAGAAGCCAGGAGTCTGAAATCATCTCCAGGGACCACTCCCTGTAGAAACACCCATCAGTAGGGAATTGCCTCGATGCCAAGGCTGTATTCAGCCTACCTAGCTTTATTAATCTGCTGACAGCCTGCCACTTCTCACTGGCATCACTGAGCAAGCGAGGTAAACTGCAGCCTAATTAATGGCCAGGCTAGAGGCTTTCTTCAAAGACTGCCTGAGACAGATGCTGGTCTTGCCCAACAGAAATGCCAACCCAGTTTAAGTGTTCCTGCAACCTCCACGGTCAGGCAATTTATACAAATTTGGTGTGTTTGAATACATTGTGCAAAAAGATGTTCAGGCATCCTAAACACAAATGGTGTCCAAAGTGCGTGTACTTGTGGGTCAGATACCTGCCAAAAGCCAAAGCCTTTAGAAGGATGAGATGATATTCCTCTCCATCACTGATTTGAAATAGCTTTAGTTTGTATTAAGCACAGACTCACAGGACTGGAAATATCTCCGGCCTTAGGCTGTATCAAAACATGTGTGACAGAGATTTAAATGGACTTGGATGCAAGTCATGTAAGGTCAAATTTCCATTTAAGAACCATTTGCATTAGCAGTCCTACCACTGTGGTAACACAGGGGAAGAGACACTAACGATATTTAGCACATTAACATGGACAAAAGCTATTTGCTACATCCTCAGGAATAAACATAGATAAACTCATAACAAAGCTGTGCTTCCAATCCCTCCTCATTGTGCAGGGCTCTTACAGAGGTTCACACAAAAGGCTGCACTGGGCAGTGAGATTTGAGATCTGGTTTGGACATAGTCAGTACAGCAGAGAATACACAATCTGTGTCAGTCAGGCTCACCTGACATGTACAATTGTGACTCCTCATGCATTTTGGTGAACAAGCAGTTCATACCTGTCTGAAAGCCATGCTTGCCTGCTCAGCCAGGCACAGGTTCCTCGCTGGAAAAGGGTCTCAGCAGAACATGTTCAGCCCCATGTGTGGGTAACATCAGCTCCCTTGACAGAAGCAGATGGAAGGTCCATGTGCTGCTATGTCAGAAATGTCTGTCATTCTCCCCTTTTCCCTGTGTCCCGTGTCTTAGGTTATCAGGCGTGCTTCTCTCAATGCCAGTTAAAAGGTAGGTGTCAAACACAGAAGGCACGTTCATTTATAACTACACAGACTATAATTATATGTAGTCTAGGGCTTATTTCCTGAACTAGGAAGGAGGAAAAATGGGTTAGGTGGGTGTGAATAACAAGCAAGAACATGTCTTTTAGAGGTTATGAAACTACCTTGATCTCCCAGTATCAGAAATGCTGGCTAAGAACAAACAAATCAGAAAACTCTGTGCAGGCTGAGAGTTGGGACAAAAACAAGGGAATTGGGAACTGACAAGGGAATAGTAACAAGTTTCTGATCAAGGCTGGGAGCTTAGTATTGCCAGCAAAAATGGAGGAGAAATATGAGGTCACCACTACAGCTTATTTGCAGAAAGATAAGTGCAATGCTGGGATTACCAGGCGAGATATTTCAGTGAGAAATGGGGACTTTAATGTCATTTTATGAAGCATTAGTGAGACCTCCTCCCATTTAATTCTCTAACTACTTTTGGTCACCCATATGAACTTTAAGATTAGTGGAAACCACAGCAGATGGAGGGAAGAGGTCTGAGGTGAACTGAGAGTCATTTAGGAAAGAAGATTGAAAAGCCAGTCCTGTGTAGCTCAACGAGAAAGGGAGATGAGAACCATCTCCATAAAAACACCTGAGTAAGGAGAAGTGAGCGAAACAGCTACTGAAATGAGAGCCAGTGCTGGGGCCAGAACATGTGGGAAAAGGTTCCTGACCAGCAGGAACATGGACAGCCTGGGAGAATCTCACAGAGGAGCAACAGGCAAAACCACAAAACTCTTTTAAGTCAGAGCATGGTCCTTTCATGAAAAGGACCATAAACAATATTCCTGGCACAGCAGAGAGCTGGACTCTGCAATCCAAGATCCTCCTGGGCTTGTAACTTTAAACTGCCTAACGGGACTAGAACAGCAGCAAAACAAAGCCTTTGGCCACTTGTTACTGGAGGTCTGCAGAATATTTTCACAGCAGTTGCAATGCCAGAAGCTCCAGTGTCCTGGCTCAACACCAACACATTCCTCTGCTATTTAAGTCCCCCCCGTGGTTTCACTTAGTAATGCTACTCTTTGCTCCCTGCCCAAAAATTGTGGAACAATGCTGCCTTTTTGAGGTTAAAAATGTTTTCTATTTACTGAATTGCTCTTCAAAATATAGTATAATTCACGCTAGGGTGTAACTGTGTTGCATTTTAACCTGCACAGAAATAGCATGTGCAAGTGTGGAGAGAGGATGGGAGAAAAAATAGCAATACAAAAATATCCTTATGACAGCACTGAGCCCAAGTGAGCAATATTATCCTTATTTTACAGTAGGAAATTGTTGACTCTTTTAATCCATAAACAAAAGGATTTGAAATCTTTCCCATGGACACACAATAAGGAGCTGCGGTTTGGGGCTTTGCTATCAGCTGTAGCTTTTAACCAGTCTCTGGAAACTTGGTCTCAAATCTTATTTTATGAACCTTTCAATGAAGTCTAAAGTTGAATTCTGGCTTTTCATCAAAATCAGAGAAAATTAATGACCCTGGCCTAAAGACCCTGCTTTGCACTGGCAGGCTTGGAGTTTGGAACAGTATGAACTTCCCTGGGTGTGTGTGTTGGTGACTGCTAACCTGCATTACCAGTATTGCAACAGTGCCTGGATCCTCCCAAACAAGAATAATGACATGTCCTATCCCAGATCTGTATCTATGGATGGCAGATATTACACAGAACAAGGAATCATTATTATTATTATTTAAGTCTTGTAACAATCACCAGAGTAGCTGAGCTACTCCCACAGCTGCATTAAGTATCACGACTAAAATATGCAACCCTTTTGTTATTTCATCTTCTATGAGAAAAGTGGACTGTCGTATTTCAACAGACAATTTTAAGCACATATTTTTCAGTAAGTATGTTGGAAAATACAGCTTATAAAATGTGCCTCGCTATTCCAGTTTTGTCTATATTCAGTAATGCAGCCAAGTTATACAGACACCTAAAGTAGCTCCAAACAAGATTGGGTCCTGGAGCAGCGCAGGTAGCATGAAGCAAAATACGCACTGATCTGCCCTTAGAGTGGGGTAAATTAGTCTCCACAGAGCTCTGCCTTAACAAGTTGCTTTAATATCTGGATGGAATTGGGTTAGAGATGGCTTGAGTAGAGCTGATTCTAAGCACAAGCCAAGTAGGCAGATTTTCAAGGGCATTCACCACCAGGACACAAAAGCTGCTGAGATAAGAAACTTTCTGCCTAATTTTGCTGTGCCAGAACCCTGGGAAGGGAAAGAAAGAGAGGTACAGAAGGAAGAGTTTTCCTGCTGGAGCTGCAGGAACAGCACTGGCTTCCCACCACAGCTCCTTCACAGCCAGTGGCACAGCCAGGCTGCAACTCCTCTTCCTCAGGGTGGGGGGGAGCTTTGGGTGTGCCCACCTTGGTGACCTGGAGGGGCAGCTGAGGGCAGGGACCCCCTTTCACAGCAGCCGTGTGTGCAGCGGTGTCTCACGCGGCCTTGCAGAGGGAGGGGGAGATGGGTGCTATCAATGGCTATGATGCCTTAGCCAGACCCTGCTCCCCAGGACAGGTTTGTTGCAGAGGAGCTTCACGGGGTGGGGTGAAATTTGGTCTCCTAGATATCCTGGAATCACCTTCTGAGGATAACAACTGAGTTGTTGAACCCTCCGCTGCTCCTGTAGCCAATAGTGCTAAGAAGCACTGCAGCACTTTGAGCAGACAGGAGTTTCCTTCACACAGCCTTTGTGTCCAGCCATTTCACTCTGCTGTCAGCCTGCCAAGATGTGATAAAAGTACCAACAAGGGCAGGTTTCTCACTGCCAGGATGGAAGAGACTCCAGGCCAACCCGAGAGGACAATGAGCTTTCCTCACGGACTGGGGCAAGGGCACTCCCACACTAGCACTGCACTGATAATCGCTGGCCACATTCTCCAGGAGCAGGTGCTAGCCCAAACCTCTGCAGATTTTTATTCCACTCCTCTGACTCACTGACACTGCCCTTGCAGTCTTTTTCAGGTGCCCACTCCTCATCCATCAACAATTTCAGCCTCATCCAGGCTGCATCTAAAACGTAAAAACGGTGCCACTTCTCTGGGACGAGAAGGCATCAGAATGCCCAGGGATCCCTGTGAAGAAATTACTGGGAAGGAGTCCCAGCACACCAGAGGGGAGAATGGGAAACTTTACTTTCCCGGGGGGCAGACGGCGCGCAAAGCGCGCAGGGGCTGCAGCAGCGGCAGGGCTCTGTGCGCCAGCCCGATCCACCCAGAAAGAGGCAGCGGGCCGGCTCCAAGGGCTCCGGGCCGGCTCCGAGGGCTCCGGGCACCTCTCGGCCCCGGGCAGCTGCCGCCGGCACGACGGCTCCGGCCAGGAGAGGGAGCCGTGGCCCCGCGCACCCCGCCTCGCACCCCGCCTCCCCCGGCCGGAGCCGCCAGCTGCGGGAGGGACGGAGCTGTGCCTTCCCCGGCACCGCGCCCGCCGGCTCCGACGCCGCTGCCCCGCAGTGACCGCCGCGGGCGGCGGGACCGCCCCGAGCGCGTACGGAGCGCGGCCGCGGGGAAGGGGGAGGGCGGGGCGGAGCGGAGCGCGGGGACGCGGATCGGGGACGACGGCGAGGAGGAGGAAGAGGAGGAAGAAGAGGAGAGCGCGGCGCGCCAGGCACAGCTGTGCGCTCCCCGCGTCCTCAGGTGAGCCGCGCTGCGCGGGGGTGCGCGGGGGACGCCCGTGTTCCTGTAGGCGTGGGCGGGGGCAGGGAC
>VYXC01000943.1:1671773-1708077 GCA_013397175.1 Platysteira castanea
GGAGGAGGTGGATTCCAGCCCCGGCGCGGGGTGCGCGGGGGGAGCCGGGCGGCGGCAGCGCGCAGCCGGCAGCAGCCCCCACTCCTCGGCTGGCACGGGGAGGAGATAGGAGAGAAAGAAGAGGAACAGCTCGGGAGAGCCCGAGGAGCAGCGCCCGGCGGCCGCGGGCGAGGGAGGACGGGTGGGCACGGTGAGAGCAAGCGTGCGGGGCCGGGGCTGGGGAGCGGAGCGGGGGCGGCAGCGGACGCGATGGTGCCGGTGCCACCCCGGGGCCGGAGACCCCCGCGGACCTCGAGGGACCCTCGGCGATCCCTCGGTATGCAGGGACCGAGCCGAGCTGCGCGACCGCGGATTTGCCTCCGCTGCTCCTGCAGCCGCGCTGGCCATGCCCCCCGTCCCCGACATGCGGAGGGGTTTGCTTTAATTCGCTCTCCTGGGCCGTGGAGATCTGGGTATTTCTGGCTGGAGCGCTACACGCACTGAGAAATGCAACTTTAATTTTCACCCGTATTGCAAATTCGTGAGCCTCTGATACCTGCTCTCTGCCGTCAAACGGGTCTCTGAAATGGAAGTGGGGAGAGGAAGGGGTCAGGCTTAAGCCGTAGCAGGGAAATAAAGTGGAAGAGACATGTTCAAGAAAATAGACTGGAAGCGATTAGATGCTGGCAGCAAGATGGCCTTTGCTGTGCTTGTTGGGGGCAGCTGCCCCCTTATGTGAAGCAGTTTGGGAGGGTATCTGGAGGGAAACTGGATGGTAGGAATTGTTTCCTGAAAAAGAAGGGGAAAAGGGAAACCGTCAGGGCTTCACTGCTTCAGGTGTCCCTTTTCTGTGCCAATGTCGCTTTCCCCTGTTACAGTGGCAGTGCTTGTTCCTCACTCTGGTGTGGTTTCTTGGAGTGTGTCTGTGCAGTGCTTGGCACAACAGAATCCTGATCTTGGGGCCTTAGGATGTCACAGTAAACTGGATTATAAATGCCCTCTCACATGCACACTCTCTCTTTTCATCCTGACCTCTGTTTTGTGAATAGCTGGTTATAATGCTTGGATAAAATTCTGGTTGGCTTTACAGATCTTTTTTTTCTTATAAAATGATGGATTTTGTTCCATGCATTCAGTTTTTTGTCCTAGGAAAGGCTTTTCACTTCTGGAAATGGGAGATTGCAGCAAGCTCCTTATATTTAAAAAAAACCCTATCTCCTTTGTAATTAAAAAGTATTATTTTCCTGACACTTCATTTTTAACCATGCCCCTCTCAGGCACGCAGAACTGTCACCCAACATATGCTTCCATACCTGGAAGGATTGTGAGGTGTTATTTATTAACTGTACTGTGGAGAGTCCATATCTCATAACTTAGAGGGTCATTTATAACAGGTTGGTTTGGCAGCTCTGAAAGATTTACTTTCTGTCTTGTATTCCTTGCAGGAAAGGCATCCGTTGTTTTCATGGAGAGCATCACTCCAGGCCACAGGCTCTCGGGTGGGCAGGCTTGGTGCTGGAAAGGGTCCTGCTTTCTGTGTCCATTGCCTGCCTGTGGTGAGCAGGAGAGGGCAAGCAGAGACGATTAAATTCTAATACCCAGATAGTCTTCTTCCCTGGAAGTATGTTGGCATCGTGTTGCTTCTGGGAGCACCTTGTCTGGAGGAGCAGTTAAGGATGTAGGATAATGAAGGACATGGACAGTAAGCCCGTGAGGGCCTGGGGTGGTGGAAGCCTGCAGGGCACTGCAGTGACCGAGCAACGTTGAGCTGGGAAGGTGGGAGCTGCTTCATGGAGCTGAAGGAAGGGCTGTGGGTGAGAGGTTGTGTTTCTAATTCTATGCCTCCATGCAAGGCAGGGGGCAGAGCTGCATCCACACAGCCCTGGGGTTACTTCCCATGTCTCTGCTTCTAGCTTGAGTTCAAGGTGTCTGCATATGATATGATGCTTGCTGATGTGTGTCCATGCCTCCCCAGAGTCCAGAAGGTCCTCCGATCCCTCCAGAGTGTGTAAGAAAAGCTTGTGTCTGAACATTTCTGGGTTCTCCCCTTCCAGACTCTGTTGGTCTGTGCAGGCATTCCGCATTTGAGCATGAGCACCTGCAGTGGGGATGAATACTGCCCTGTTCTGGGCTCCAGCAGCCTTGTCCCCTGGGTCAGGTAGCACTACCCCAAAACACCTGGCACCCCAAAGCACACATGGGTAAGAGAAGCTTAAAGAGGGTAGGGAGAGTGGTGTGGCAGCAGGTGGGATGGTGCCTGGATACCTGGAGGTGTGGGAAATGCCTCCTTGGTGGCCTCAGAGCTGTAATTTTAAGCTCTGAAATAAATATTTAGGAAGAATGAGGCAGAGAGCTTTTGTCCCAGCCTTATTCCATCAAGACCTGCATGAACCAGGTGCCAGCTCTAGGGAGGAAGCATTATACTCCTTCAGAATCAGAGGCCAAAATTTGTGGGTTTATTCCTTCTTCTCACTTAAGTTTGGATTTCTGTGTTGGTTATTTTGGCAGGCACATGATTCATATTTCTTTCCCCATCTGTCCTGGGTCCCCTCTCTTGTCAAGTGTCTTCCTATTTCAGCAAGACTCTGACTTGCAAAAACTTGCCACGAAGCCCTTGTGGCTGGTGGTGCGGAGGAGGAGGTGCCCCAGCTTGGCTCTCAGAGCACGGGTTGCATTAGCCAGGTGGACAGTTAGAAGATTATATCAGCATGTGAATGCATTCATGTCTTTTTTTTTTTTATCATCCAGTAACGGGGAGTGCTTTGGGAATAAAAATAGAAATTGGGAAAAGCCTATATAAGCTGAAATCTGTGAACAGCGCCACGTTATCTGGGAACTGAAACAAGTCCTACAGTGGAGCTCACAGTTCAGACATTGCCTTGCTCTCCTCCTTCCTCCCCTCCCTTTCTCTTGAAAGCTCATGGATTTCACTGCCCCCGTGAGCAGAGCCTGTCTCCTCTGTGCTGCCAGGCTGATGCAGCCTGGCCGGTGGCATCTCTGTACCCAGCAGGTGGGAGCTGGAGCTGCTCTGGCTGGGCAGAGTGGGACAGAGACAAAGGCAGAAGGAAGGCAGAGCTGGCTGTCAGGTGTGCCATGCTTGAGCTGACCCTTCTCCACACCCCGTGTGTGCTCGGGGGCCCTGTGCAGGTGGGGCTCTTCCATCCATGGTTTGTAGCTGCTTTGTTCTGCTCCACCATCAGTGTGGCTGAGATTCACTGCTAAACTGGAACAAAGCAGCTTCTTCTTTTGGGAGGTATTTTAGGATTTCTCTCCCCACAACCAATGCTTTTGCCAGGCAGAGGGCTAATGTGACGTTCCTCAGCCACAGTGCTGGTCGTGTGGGGCTTATGCACATGACTGAGCCAGATGAGCTCAGAGAGAGTGCAGGAAGGGAACTGGTTTGGGGAAATTACCTCAGATGGTGCCTGTGCTTTAGAGAATTTCGATCTTGGCCAGTGTGTTTACTGTGTTCAGTCTCAGAGGTCCCCATAAGACACATGCACAGAACATGATATTCATAAATTTAGAGTCTTATTTTGCAGAAAATAAAATACAGGAAAATGAGTGTACAAGTGTATGTATTTTGTTATAGGGTTCTCTAAAATTAATCACTTGTAAAACAGTATTTTCACTGCAAGTGAAGAATCGTGTCTTTAGTCAGTCCTTTGTTAATTTAACAACTCTCAGTTTCATCAAATGGGAATATATCCCCAGGAATTCCTCTGACACAGGTTTCCCCTGAGTCTGGATGATTATCCAATTACAATTTAAAGAAAATTACAGCAAGGATAATTGGCTAAAGATAGAAGTATCCGAGAGCGTTAGGGAAAGAGAAGGAGAGAGTGTGAGAGAGTGAGAGCTTCACTTTCTCATGTGAATAAATGAGAATTATTTCAGTCCTTAACTTTTGCAGTGAGTGGATTCAAGGTCCCTGGTGTTTGGATCTCCCTCCCTCTTCTCTCCCTCTCTCTTCTCTCCCTCCCTCTTCTCTCCCTCCTCTTCTCTCCCTCCCTCTTCTCTGTCTTGTTATGTGTCGACTTGATATTCATATG
Organism: Platysteira castanea; assembly: GCA_013397175.1. Classification (NCBI taxonomy): domain Eukaryota; kingdom Metazoa; phylum Chordata; class Aves; order Passeriformes; genus Platysteira; species Platysteira castanea. Next base: position 1,675,805 of record VYXC01000943.1, read on the forward strand.
AAAAAGTTACATTGATTCTTATGGAGTCTTTTTACATTTACATGTGTTAACAAAAAGAGACTGTTAACTTAAACGCTCTATTTGCAGCAGAGAATAAGAGATTTCCAAGAATCCTGGGCTCAGTCAGGGAAGTGGTAGGTGTCTCCTTCTCCTGGGAACACTAGGAAGGTGCCAGCGAGCCATTAGCTTGGAAATCCCACTCACAGTAGGGCCATCAAGAGCTACCAGCTCTTCCCGGCTCTCTCTAGGTGCCCACAGAAGGAGACCCATTACTGTGCCTGGCAGGAGCACTGGATGGTCCAGCACTCCCATCCCATGTCCATCACGGGAACGGAGATCCCTCAGCTGCCATGGCAGAGTTTCCAGTTGGTTCAGAAGCATTTGAGGCTGCCTTCAAGCCCGCTCACTCTTTTTTTTCGTTGCTAACAGCTTGTTTAGGCAGGGCTGGGCAAACTCTGCTCTTTAACCCTCGTGGCGCTGGCTGTGGCCGCCGGTCAGGGGCTGTCTGGGTGCAGGTGGGAGCTCCGTGGTGCAGCCTGGCAGTGCCACGGCCCAAGGCTGAAGCTGGACTCCCCATGCAGCTCCCTGGACAGCTTTGCTGTGCTGCAGCTGAAACACGAAGGTACAATGTGAATCATGCACTTACACAAACACTTAAGGAGCCTCTTCAGCTTTACTAAGCCGAGGTGTTATCAGAAGTAGAAGAGGGCTTTAAAAAAACAGTAAAGAAAAAAAAAAGAGTAAGTTTTAATACCTCTCTCTTTATCGGGGAAAGCTGCTGGGTTTGCTGTTTTTGTTTGTTTGTTTGCCGCACAGTTTTGTTTAATCCCTTGCGTGACTGAAATAAAAGTGTAGTGGAGTATCTTGCCTCTCTTAGGCCTGATGCTATTCATTTAGAGGGATGTGAGATTTTTCCAGTGTTCCGAGGATGATTATTAGATATTTGATCAATTTGTGTGTAAAAGCTTGCAAAACTGTGACTTAAATGTTTATCCTTAGTGCCGACAGGATGTTGTGGAGTTGTTTAACTGTATATTTGTAACAATTATGCTGCTTGGCAAGAAAGACATGTTTTCTTCTCAGAGGGGATTTTTGTTGGTTGTTGTTTTTTGGCCTTTTTCTGCCTGTGAGTTGTGGTTATGCTCGCCTCTCTTTATCATTTTACTTTTTGTCTTAGATGTAAATAAAGAGCTAATTACAGTTAATTTCGGTGCAAAGGAATGAAATTTTGAAGAGTGAAAAACAACTCCCATCTGTTGGATTTGCAGTAACGTTTTGGGGTTTGCCTTCTACTTGGAAGGATGCCAAAAGTTATCTTGCTCAATTTAAAGTTTTCTTTGCACTATTTAAAGTGGATTTTTAATAATTTATAAAAACAAACAGAAATGGAAATAGCTTTTCAAATTGTGTTTGGTCATGTTCTTTATGTCATGGTTGCTAAAATGTGAGCAGCTCTAACTGAAAAGAGTTCAAATCCCACTGCCAAATTCTATAGGAACAGGTTGAAGCCCTTCTGGAAAAGCATCTATTTTTCATTTCTCTGTTTTTTCATTTCTCTGTTTCCTGCCTGCTGGGGCTCTACATGCCCAACTAACCAGCCCCAAAATTACTTGTTCCAAGGGAACTGTTGCTTAAATAGTTACTGTATAAGACAGGCTCAGAACCCCAGTTTTTTTGTGGTGGGTATGTGTTACTTTTAGCCCCATCAGCTCCACTGCCTGTTGAGCTCAGGGAATTAATCCATGCTCTGCACTCATATGTTATCTTTCATCTCAGCATCTCTAAGCACTTTAGAGACATTAAGATGCACTGCTGTGGTGTGAGGTGGGGAGAGGCTGTTCTAAATGTGGCTGGGGAAACAGAGGCACAGATTTCAGAAGCCTCTACTAATGCACTCAGTTCAGGGGACAGCCATTTATAAGTTCCCTAATGCTTGATTATCAGGGAGGTACTATAATTTTTCATGCACTGCATTTGATGATTGATGCCTACATATGGGTTTTGCATACATTAGCCAGAAACTCATATTTCTAGCCTAAACTAGAGACTGTTTTAAAATCTTCAACCTTAGAGACTTACAGGAGCCTAGTAAATGGCAGTGTAAGGAGTCCAAATTTCTAGTTATTTATTCTCAGGTTAGTCCTGTTGCAAAAAGTAAAACCTCACCTCCCTCCCACCATAGTAACATCCAGGGCCCCACCTACATGAATTTATTAGCAGTCTGTTGAGTCAAAGCTCTGAGATGTGTAAAAAAATACTTGTTTTGACAGTAAGAGCCATGCACATTCCCTCTAATTCAAGTAATGGGATTTGTTCTGTTGAGAAATAGCCCCTCTTCCTTCAAGCACCGATATCTCCCAGCCCTTGTTTTTAAGAAGGGATCTGGGTAGTGGGAGGAGGATGTTGCTGCCCAGCTGGCACGCTGTGGAGGTCTGGAGGGCACCCAGCCTCTCTGAATGAACACAGCTGTGCTGCTGGATCCCGAAATGGGTTGCTCTAGCAAATTGTGCTGGTTGTATTTGAGCTGATGTGTTGGAGTGACTGAAGGACAGAACTCAGGACTAACATCCCTGTGGACTGGGATGGGATTTCCTCCATATCCATTCTCCTAAAAAATAGCCAGAGTCTCAGTGCATTTACCTTTCTCCTCCTTCCTTGTCCTCTCTCATGTTGCTGGGTGGAATTTAGGGAGGCTGTTTAACTCTGCCTCCTTGGGAGGCTTCACACACACAGACTCCCTGACCCTAAGCCACGGAGAGATAGAAACACTTTTCTGCAGGCTTTCATCCTTTTCTCCCATTGCACAGGGGAGCTGCACCTTGCATTTCAGCCCTGTTGAATAGTCAGAAGGGTATGTTTCCCTCTTGAAAACTTTCCCCCCCTTATCTGACAGGTGCAATGACTCTGTAGTTGCTGACATGAAGTGTCAAAGAGCAGCAGGGAAACTCAACCCAACGGTGTTGGTTTTGCACGGCCTGGTTTTTGGTGGCAGGGGGCCACAGAGGTGGCTTCTGTGGGAGGCTGCTAGAGGCTTCCACCATGTCCAGCAGAGCCAATCCCTGATGGCTCTGAAGATGGTCATGCTGCTGGCCAAGGCTGGGCCACTTGGAGAGGTTGGTGGTGCCTCTGTGATAACATATTTGGGAGGAGGATCAAGACAAAGTGGGGCACATGCAGTTTTAATTCCAGCCAGAGAAGAGGAGGCGGTGAGAACATGTGAGGGAAAGAGCATGGAGACACCAAGGTCAGTGGAGAAGGGGAAGGAGGTGCTCCAGGCGCCGGAGCCAAGATTCCTCTGCAGGCCGTGGTGCAGCCCATGGTGAAGCAGCTGTGCCCCTGCAGCCCAAGGGCCCACGGGGGATGCAGAGATCCACCCACAGCCCGTGGGGATCCACAGGGAATGCAGAGATCCACCCACAGCCCATGGGGGTCCACAGGGAATGCAGAGATCCACCCGCAGCCCATGGGGATNCACAGGGAAGGACTCTTCTCCCAGAGTAGAAGAAGATCTCAGGTAACGAACTGACCAAAACCCCCATGCCCTGTCCCTTGTGCTGTTGGTGGGAAGGAGGGAGAGGTTGGAGGAAGAAAGGTGTTTTTTAAGGGCTTATTTTACTTCTCATTATCCTCCTCTGACTCTGACTTCGCAATAAATTCACTTTGTACTTCTAAGCTGAGCCTGTTTTGCCCTTGGAGTGTTTTCTCCTGGTCCTTATCTCATGAACCCTTCGTTAAATTCTTCTCTCCTCTGCCCAGCTGTGGCAGGGGAGGGTGAGCAAGCGGCTTTTGTGGGTGCCTGGCATTGGGCCAGTGTCAAATCACGACACCAGCTTTCCAAAGACACTCAGTGATTACTTCCTCTCAAAGCAAAGAGGTGAGCCAGCCCAGGGCTGGGGTCTGCACAGATTTGAGAATGTGAAGGCTTCCACTTCCTGGCATTGAAAGTGCTCAGAAGTGAAAATTTCAGAGGCTTTTCAGATTTTTGGCCCTTTGCAGCAGGGCTTTAGTGCCTAGCAGTATTTCCTTGTGTCTCTGCTCCTTGTAGCCTTTGGAAATGTCAGCAGCGCATGTATTGCCTTTTGTTTGTCATTCAGCTGAAGAAATGAATTCATTACCCTTGTGAGATCAATCATATTCTCCCCAAATAATTAATATTGATGACAATCACAGCATACTGCTGCCTTCAGCTCTGTCTCAGCCTTCCCACTGTGTGGGTACTGTGGGTCACAGAGCAGACTTTCTCAAAGGAGGCTCCTGGACTTCAAATTTCAGGGTGCTGTTCTTTGAAGGTTGAATTTCGAGCTGCACTGATGGGGCCAGTGCAGGCAGAGCCTGAGAAGTTCCCTGTGATGGTGCAACTGAATATTTGCAGAGGAAAATGTTAGAGACATGGAGAGCAAAAGCAACACACATCACAGGGGGGGAAGGATTGTCTCACTCTTGTTTCTTTCTTCCTCCTTTTTTCTGTGTGCACACAGCTTTTTCTAGTCTCCTTTGCAGAATGCAGCTATGCTATGCTGACCAGAAAGGGACAGATATGCCAAAGAAAGTTGCTCTGATAGTCACCAGGAGGACCAAGTGGGTGGGTTGGGAATGTGGAGGGCTGGAAGGACCTCCAGAGAACTGCTTTCAAGTGGGCTGTTGTCCTGGGGGAGGCTGGTAGCTCCTGGGCTTTCTATTTTTATATTGCTTTAAATTGATTCATGTGTAAAGCACACTTGGAGCAGCCTGTCTGAGCTGCAGGACAGGGATTGAAGCATCTTGATGTCTTATTCTTGTTCGCTTTTACTTATAAGGTTAAATGGGATTAAATTAACATGATTTATATAAGTACCAGGTGCGGAAATGCTGTGTGGCCCAAACTTGAAAAAGAAAATCTCATCTGACTTGCTTTTACCCTTGCATATGTTTCTCATCCCAGGATATTCAGAGTCACTTGAGGAAATCATTCTCTTAAGCCTCAGGAAGAGCTGGGGCTTCCCCACTGGCAGCAGCATGGGTAAACCTCATAGTGGTGCTGGAGACACTGCAGCTGCCTGAGGAATTTGTGGCACCACAGGAAAGCAGATTCTTGGGAAGAGAAGTGAAAGACAGTGAGGATGTGCTCTGGAGCGTGGTGGTGCTTGGAGGATTTTTGCCTGTTGTGTCCCTCTCTGGAGGAACAAGAAGGGAAAAATGTTTGAATATAGAGCAGCCATCCTGGGAATCTGGTCCTCCAGCACTTAGTGCTGTAAGGGGAGGAGATGAAGTGAAGGACCAGGTATGTAGCTAGCAGCAAGGGCTTGAACTTAAGAAAAAAACCTCTTGGAGCGTTTTTTACACTGAGAGCTTTTTTACACTGAGAGCCTGTTGCAGGTAGTGCTGAGCAGGGCTGGGTATTCGCCCTGGTGTGACAGGGAGGATGTGGAGTGGGGCTGCAGGGTATTGGCTGGACCAGGCTGGGCTTGCAAGGAGACACCTCTCCTGGGAAAGCTGCTCTGGGATTCGAGAGTCCTGGACCTGTCCTGAAAAAGGCATTAAGTCCATCTGAAAACGTGCTCGAAGCTGCATTGTATCCTCTGGAATTAGAGACTTGTGCTGAGCTAGCTTGGGGCTGCTGCTGTGCAGTCTGTTGCACAGTGTGGATGTGCTGCTGTGTCCACTGGGGCACTGGAACAACCTCCTAGGGAGGGTAGTGGAGCTGCTTACATTGCAAAACCATTAAAAGGTCAAGAGGCAGAATGTATAAATTAAAGGCTCGTTGTCAGATATCTCCAAGTGTTCCATGACAGTTAATTGGAACTTTTCCAGCGAGGGAGGGATCTCACTTTGGATTCCTTAAGTCTTCTCAGGTCTTTGAGCCACGCTGATTGCAGATTTCTTTTTTTCTGTGCAAAGATTAGCCTGTCAGTTTATTTCGTGGTAGCACAATATGTGTGTGTTTCTCAGAACTCTCCTTTCACTATAACATAGCTGTCCAAAATAGAAGCATTGTGTCTGGCTTCATGGAAGATCTCGGCTCTCTTTGAAGCACTGTTGGAAACTTTTCATTCCCTGGCTATTCACACTTGAAAAATAGACTATCTTAGTTGGGTACCTTTTGCTTGAGCACAGAAGTGCTCTTGTAGCTTAGTGTTTGAACTGCTCGGTGGCCAGCATGGATCCATCTGTAATCCATGCTGTTTGATTTTATAGCTGTGGCTCTACCTGCCCCTCTCCAGCCCACTCCACAGATCTCTAGGCAATAGTCCCAGCTGCTTATTTGACTTGTCCAGGTGTGCATATTTTTTAGAGGTGACAGAGAGCTTGTTTATTTTCCATGTATGAAGTGGCAGGGTACTCTGCCTGTTAGATTGGTGGCAGAGTATAATCAGCGGCACCCTGGACTCCAGCACAGCAGTGTGCAAGATCTGTAGCATTTCTGCTTTTCCAAGTCCTGAGAGGACCCCAGGAGAACTGCAAAGAGAAGTAGGCGATGTCAAATTTCTTCAGGTACATTTTCAAGCCCCCCCTCCACTTCCCTCCCTATGCCTAGATTGCACTTTCTTCTTTTGAGAGGGAGAAAAAAGGCTCCTTCCTCTGAATTCTCATTGTTAACATTAAATCTGTTGAGCCAAAAGGGTGCCAGGAAATGGCATCTAAATGCCAATAGCAAATCACAAATTCCCTGCCTGGAAATCTTGCCTCCATGTCCCAAACACTGGTACTGGCAGACGCAAATCTTGCACTACCAAGGAAGCTCCCAGGAATGACTCACTGTGAATGAAAGTCTCCACGCTTTTCCCTGAGCCTCTGAGCTTGAGGGGAGGCTGCTGCCAGCTCTGCCCTCGGGAGCTCTTGGTGCTCTAGGAAGGGCAGCCTTGCTTCTGCAATTTGTGCTGCTCGACTGAAGGAGAAATAGCTTGGGATCACCTCCCATGGTGACTCTGAAGCATCACACTGCTGAGCTTGTTCATCCCCATGTTGGGGATTTTGTATCAAGTAATTGTTAAAAAGGCATCAGGCTGCAGACCTTGGCTTGGATGTGCAGGCAGGAAGCCAAGGAGGGGCTGTGGTGGGTGACAGGCAAATGGAGCCACCTTGGATGCCTGGTGTCATGTCCTTGGCTGGCAGTGAGCTGGCTGAACCACTGATTAAGAAGACTATTTCCAGATTTTCTTCTCGTGTGTTTGGTTTTGGCTTGCTTTTTTCTCCCTTCAGGTTACTCAGTGACCTGGGTGTAAAGCTGTGTGTGAGCACTGTATCACTGTAACTCCAGTGCTGGGAGCCAGTGCTTCCAGGTTCTGTGTGCCAGGTCTGGCCAAGCAAGGCAGAAAATCTTTTGTGCTAGTGACAGGAGACACCTCTCGCCAGGGCAACTTTGCATCTGATTCCCACTAGTTTAATTTTTTTTTCCCCTCTGCAAAAGCAGGTGTGTAATACCTGCTGTGATTCTAGATGGTGAAAAGCTTTCAGGCTGCTCAAATTTCAGCATTTCCTTTGGTTCTGATGACATAAATTACTTTTGTAATAGAAACATTTCAGAACAAATTCCTTTCAGCCCACTCTGCTGTCAGGCATGCGATGGCCTGGTGAGTGCAGCTACCCTGGCACAGGTGGAACTCCAGTGTTGATTTTGCAGGTCCCTGCCTTGGATGTGTCACCAGTAGATGCAGTGACTGGGTCACACCTATGGCTCCTGTGATATCCCTGATTGCAGGGCAGGCTTCAGCCCTGCCTATTCCTGCTGAAATGTGCCTGGGAGCTGCTGCCAAGACAAATCCCTGCCCTCAGGAGACATGTGAAGGTTGTTCCAAGGACAGCACTGGGGGCTCTCTGGTCAATGTGCCTGTGTTTGAAGAGATGAGTGTGGCGTAGCACGCACAAGAGCAGGGAGAGTGCTGCGAGCTGCTTGTGGTGCTCATCATCAAACTGCTGCTGGATTCCTCCCTGCTCTGTTCCTGGGAGCTGTCTGCGGATGAAAATTGTAGTGAATGTGGTTATTCCTCCTAGGGAGTAAAGGCTGGACTTCCAAAACCCAGGGCCTGTCTTTCTGGCAAGGTCCCCAGAGATCTTGGTGTCACATTCGGTTCCTCTGGAGGGCTGTCCCTGAGGCTGACCAGTTCTCTGGAGGATAAGCTCCCCTTTGGGCAGGACAGAGTGGGACCACGGACACCACAGCAAAGGGCAGTGCCAGGCAGTGCCCACGTGGCCTCTGGAGGAGAGGCAGGGTCAGAGGGACACTGCGCAAACCCCGGCTGAGTGGCACCAAGTTGGTTTATGCTACAGTAATTCCTCCTTTTGTCTGACGTACTCCTGCACATACTGAAAAGCAAAAGTGTTTCCTGGGGGGCTGAAGGGCCTTTTCCCATTTTCCATTAGTGTTTTTGCTGTTAGTTTTCTGCAGCTGCTTTTTCAGGCTGCCCTTTGTCTGCCTTTTGGACTCTTTGAATTTACTTGAACTGTATGTCTATTTTTCCCCGTAAGAAAACCCAGCAAACTCATCGAGCAGCCTTCTCCAATGCTGCTGTGTGGTGATGCAGGGACCCAGGGCTCATGGGCATGCTGTGATTGGAGGCAGACAGCTGTGCCCCTTTCCTGAGCACCAGCTCTGCTCTGCAGCCCATCAATCAACCTTCATCTCCGAGTCCATGTGGCACAGAACCAAAGCATTTCCTAAGCTGGCCCACTCTGGATTTTGCTAGCCTTCCTGTGTCTGCATCCCATTTTTTGGGGCTCTCAAATGCTTTTGAGTTGGGACAGAATTACAAAAAGAAAATAGTGTGTAAATCCTGATTTGACTGAAGTTATTTTTTTCCTCTTTCAGAAACTGCTTTATTTTAAATGCCCTTTCAGTCAGAGCACTTAGTGGCAGGGTTCTGAAGGGCGCTTTTGTTCTGCAGGCCATAGTGTGACTTCTCAGTGAAAAGCAAAAAACCTACCAGCTCTCCCTAGAAGCATGTGGTTAGGAGGGGCAAAGGCATTTTTCTTGGAAAATGCAGCATTGTTCTGTAGAATTGGTACAGTGTCTTTAAGAATAGGTGTGCAGTAGTTATATTGCGTGCAGTTCTCTTTGTTAATTACTTGATATCTGTCTTTTGTTTTATAATTGTTTGGAAAGTGTGTGGGCTTTGCGGGGTCCATGCTGCTAAAGGCAGGAGGAATGATGCCTTGCTGAGGTCTGTTTGGCAAGGGTGTTTTATTAAAAGCTGTTTCATATGAAAATATTCATGTATTTTTCTGACATAAAAACCACTTGTGACCAGTATCAAATGGAAAAAACAAACTTTTCCACCCCCTTTGCTATTAAGAGCAAGAGACACTTCCATGACTGTGTTTCCCCCCGCACCCCACTTTTCTTTGCTCCTCAGTTGACAGAAGGTGAAAGTTTGAAGAAAAAAGTGCTCAGGAAGGAAAAGGGAACAATTTCTGATTTGAAACAAAGTGAACATTTCAAGTTAAGTTCCTTTAAAAAAAATTCTAGCAAGGGCTGTGATGGATCGTTTTCCCTAACTGCTCTATGAATTATTATTAAAATGTTAATTTATGGAGACATTAAGAACACCTCAGAGTATATTGGTCTCCTGAGAAGTTCCTGGAGTGCTGAGGATGTATCAGAGCTCTCCAGCTGCCTTCTGGCTGCTCTGATTGCCTGCTTTCTAGCTGCAGTGTGATTTCTGAGCTGGTAAGCTCTCCTGCTCACTGATTTTATTCCTGGCTCCCTTTAGTGTTTCCTTTTATTTTTATTTGCACTGGGTGGATGCAGTTGGGTGAAGCCCTCTGCTGCAGCGTGGGTTTTCACTGCCTGGCCTCTGACTCGTTTGGTTGGCAGCCACAGACGCTGGTGTTTCGGTGCAGTGCTACAAAATTGTGCAAGAAGTTCATCAGACGCCACTGGAATTGCATCACAGGCAGGAAAAATGGCAACTTGCTCTGTCCTGTCACGAAACACAGAAGCAGGTTGCTGGGAAAGTCTGAGAAAACTCTTCCAGTTCCTGGCAAGACCAGGGTGGGTTGTAGTTCTGTGGTGTCAGATTCTTCAGGGTATTGCAAAACCCACCCCTTTCTGCAACGGGATGCAATGCTCTTCTCCTGTGTCACCACAGGACTGCTGTGGGAAGACCTTTCTATTTGGGGGATATCACAGGTTTGGGGCTATTTGGTTTTTGGGGTTTTTTTGAGTAATCATGTGCCACAGGAATGGAGCTGGACCGGCAAATGCTGGCATGGTCAGGGCGTCCAGGAGGTTGTGATGCCTCTCCTCGACCAGCCCTTGACTCTATGCATGTCCCTTCCATGGCCCCTTGCATTTTGTGTAGAGTGAGAGCAGCCAGGGCTGTGGTCAACTGTGTTCCTTTTCTGTAATGGAGAAATTGCTGTAATCTGACAGGCTCTGTGTCCGTCTGTCTCCCCTGATAAGATCTCTGGAACTCCTGGAATGAACCAGAAGTAAATCACTCTGTGTGTAAGGCTTCTGATTTTATAGCTGAGTAGAGCAAGAAAAGACGGATTTTCCTACTAGCAGGCAGGGCATGGAAATCTTGGATACCTTGCTCATGGGAACAGAGACCTGGTGGCTCTGTGAGACAGTTGAAGGGAGCATGTTCCTGTGAGCATAGCTAATGGATGTAAATATTAGCTCGCTGCAGAATTCATGTATCACCGAGTGAAATGTAGTAGTTTATTTTGGCCTCAGGCCACGCAAATGGCCTTGCTCAATACAAGGGAAACTCATCCAAAGTCAGTAGCTGTTCCTGCTTGCTTCAGGGCTGAATTCAGTCTGATTTGTGCAAAATGCAGGAGAGACTCACTGGAAAATAAGAGTGAGTTAGGACACGCTGTGCATTTAGCTAATGACAAATGGAGAGGGAACCAAGAGGGATCTCTATTATGGGAACGATTCCCCACCACCGTTTACACCTCCTCTCTTCAAGCATCTCAATTACCAAAAGTTCCTGAATTCCTACCAGAAGTGCAGCATATTGGATCTCTCTGTCCAATCTGATGGTGTAAAGATGTTTTATCTTTCTTCAGCATGTCCAAGGGGTAGGAGTACTTAATGTTGTTTCTTCCCTATGGAGTCTTAAGTAACATTGGGAGCTGGTTGTAGGTGGCAATAGAGAGGGGTTTGATAAGCAGCTGGCATTTTAATTTGGAGGAAGGTGGTAGGGGATGGTCAGCCCTCTCAGCTGGACCCCAGGGAAAAAAACTCACTTTCTTCCCCTGCTTCTCGACCATTTTTGAAAGCCTGATGGCTTCAGAGGCAGTGTGCAGCCCTTCCCTAGGACTGTGCAGGGAAGAACAGGCATGCTTCAGATTTCTTTTGTCTCTTTGAGATGAGCCCAGCAGAGGGAAGGCATTGCACAAAGGCTTTTCAGATGTAAGCATTGAAAAGGAGGGATTCAATATCCGCTGCTGGGTTTTGAGAAGTGCAGTTCACGTGTCGCATTCTTGTTAATCTCTGCAATCTGTGCAATCTTAGGTGTTCTCTGCTTATGCTCAAAGCCCTTCTGTGTACTGCATGTATTCTGGACAGGTTTTTGAGGGACATGTTTAAGGGAGCTCTGTGGCTTCTCCCCCCGCACTTTTAACACACCCTGATGGAGCAGGTTTCTCTGTCATCTCATGAGCACATTCCTGACAGTATCACCATGCTCATTACTGCATCTGCCTGGCAGAGCTGAGATGCTTTGATGAAGTTCAGCCTTTTAACCATCCCTTCTCCCTTTGTGATCTGACAGCACCCAGGAATATCAAATGTGACCTTAACCCCTTTAATGAGAGCATCCAGTAGATGTCAGTTTTCATGACTACCAGCTTATAAATTGCATCCTGAAAAACCTAGAAACAGAGGGAAATTTAATTCCAGTGAGTGAGCAGCCCTGAGAGCCGAATGCCAGATACTGGAGCAGGCAGCCAGTGAAACTCTGGCAGTGTACATTTATCTCAAATTGCAGGAAATTATGTTCTGTAGCGGGAATGGAAAAGTTTGGGATTGTTTTTTGCTTATCTCTGCTGCTTAGAAAGTATAAGCCTTTGTTTAGATCATTTCTGAGAAGCATACAAACCTGGCATTTGTTTACTCCTGTGAGTTCCAAGGAGGGTTTGACTGGGAAGAGCTGGTGAGGTCTCCTCTTGCCTCCTCCACTGCCTGCAGGAGGAGGCTGAAGCAGTCTCTGGCCGCCGGCCTCTTTGCAGGTCACTGGCAGCAGACCTTGCCAATTCGGACTGCTCTGGTGTGGCTGTCCTGTCAAAGGGTCAAACACGTGTTCAGTGCAGATGTGCCACAGGCACCGCGAGTGCTCTCTGCACTTGTTCTTAGAGATGAGGAGTTGGCAAAGGACCTTCTTTTGGGAGTCAAAGCTTGGGATTTCTAGCCTGCAAGTGTACATTTGACTTCTTGTGCTCCCGGATACAGACTATTCTGGTGACTTAAGTCAATGAGCTGGGCTGTCCTCTTCAGAGCCATCACCTCCCATGCTTGGCAAGCTGCCTGCAGGCGGAGCGACGGTGCCACGTGGGTGCTGTTCTTAAGGAATCTTAATGATATAAAACAGGGACGTGCCAGAATTAAAGGATCACTGGGTGGATGCAGGGATAAACACAAATATTCAGAGTTTAAAAATGGCCTGCAGTGGTAAAACAGTGTCAAATAACCAGGTCTGTGTGCTTCGTCTCGCAGGATGAAGATGGTCAGTGTCCTGCTGGTTTCACTCTGGCTGTCCATGGTCACCCTCAGCAGAGGCTCAGGTAAGGATGTGGCATGGGATGGACCTGCCCACTTACAGTGCAGAGAAGAAAACTGTCTGCAGCGAGTTTGAAGTATTTTCAGTGTTTCTGGATTAAATGGTTGTGTGTAAAATACTTTAGCAAAATGCACGGACACAATGTTAGTTCTGGTTGGGTGTTGTACAATGCTCTGTGTAGAGACAACCAGTGTGGTGTGAATGGGTGCATTAGCAAATAGCAACAGCACCTCGACCTAAAAGTGCTTTGCAGACTCATTCTGTCCCCTTGGTCGGTATCGTTATTGCTCTTCTGTGAGGGGTGAAACCAGGGCTCGGCCCATGCTGCCTTGTCACTGAGTTGCAGGAAGAACCCGGGCTTGAACCCGAACTCTGCTATTCCTGGTTGGATCCGGAGGGGACTGAGATTCAGCTCTCCAGTTCTGACTCATGCCTCAGCAATGCAAGGGGAGAGGGGAACTTCTAGAGTAAGAGGAGCTCTCATACCCGTCTCACTAAGTCACTTTCCTGACAGGAAATATGTTGTCATGCTCGCAGCTCCTCTGGCACTCGTTCAGCCCAGCTCTTGTGAAGAGGCAGATTGTGCATGTCTCGGCTCCGGACTTCCTATTTGGGGGCGGAAGGAGACAGCATGATTTGCAGGAGGCGAGTGGAAAGGGGGAGGGAAGGAAGAACAGGAGCTGGTTTTATGGGGGGGAAATGTTCAGAAATAAGGGCTGTGCAGGGGTTTGACAAGTGCCCCATGAACCCTTGTCCCTCTGCAATGCTGGCAAACAAGCAGTTACAATATACCCCGAGCAGATGAACAGCTCTTCTATCATTCTCTCTTGGACCACACTGAGTTACTGTGGCCAGATTCACAACGTGAACATCAGCAAGGTTCATCTCAGTGCAGTGTTCATCGCAGAGGCTGAAGCCTGGGAGGTTTTCCTCCTTGGGCTGCCCAAGGGCTGCAGGCACTCACAGTAGGCTTTGATCTTTAGTGGGGGATGTCCCATCCTGGCTAACAAGGGCTGGGTGGAAGTGGTGAGCAAAGGGGAAACAGCAAAGGAGACAGAATACACAGCCTGGGTCTCCTTCACTGAGCCCTAGGTAGTAGGAGTGTCTGGGGAAGGAGGGACCCCGCAACATGGATCTCTGCTGCTCGCTGGGAAAATCCCTGCTTTGCTTGTGCTTCTGGACGAGCTGTTCTGCTCTCCACCAACGCAACATCCTCCTCCTGCTGAGGCAGCGTTACAACACCCCACGTGCAGTCATCTTGGGCTTTTGCAGAAATGGGAGGTAGGTGCAATTGAATCAGGATTGCCCAGGAAATGTTACAACAGCTCTAAAAGCTGACGCAGTCAGCTGGGAAGAAGCTGATTTCACTCAGGTGAAATGAGCACCCTGGCATTTGGGTCACACACGCTTGTGCCAATTGATCTGGCAGGACCAGAAGCCTCCATGCATTTCTGCAGGGTATTTCGTACTTTTTAAATATTTCTCCTTTAGCAGAGATTTACTCTACAGGGTGGTCAGAACCCTTGTAGAGTGCTGCAAGAATGTAAGTCAAGGGGTGATACATGAGACACGTGATCAGTTAAAATACATCCCTCCTGCAAATCCACTGAGGTGTATGCATTTAATTTCCTGCAGGTCTGTGGGTGTCAGACACACTCTTCAGTTCAAAGCTTCCTTTTTGTGCCATGGACTTCATAAACCGGTTTTGGCTATCAGAATGTCTCCTTTGTTATTCGTGATGGGCTTGGATGGCTGTACTTGGATGGAGGGGCAGCCGTCTGTGCAGCCCTCTGTTTCACTGCGGGGTTTCCTGGGACTGGCACCAAAAGGAGACTGGAGCTCGTTTCACCCCCTCAAAGTCATAAATACAGAGCAGTTTGGGAGACTGGCCTTGTTCTGGAAATGTTACAGCATGGGCTTGATTTTCCTTCTCGAAGCAGGGAGTGTAGGTGCGGGGAGCAAAGCTGAGCTTATCTGGAGTGAATGCAGAAGGGCTGTCAACAGCTGCCCTCGTGGTCACCTAACACCAAGCAGGACTATGGAGATGGGTAGCTCTCACTGGGGAACCTGGCTCCTGGGATATTGATCATGTGTAACTTGGTAGGGATTTGTCATTTCAGCTGGATCTTTTTCTGTGCTTGGACTATTCAGTCATGTAATGCTGTATTGTTGGGAGCAGCTCTCTCTCCAGCCAAGGCTGGAGGCAGGGACAGGAGTTCTGTTGTGGTTTGCTGCCACTTTCCCTGCCTCTGCCATCCTTCCCAGGGGAGCAGTCTGGTCAGCAGCACTGAACAGGGACTGCCTAAGCCAGGGGTACCAGCTCTGCTGAGTCCCAAGCTCTGTGAGCTTACAGAGGAAGTGAGGAACCAACACTTGATAAATTTCAGCTCTAAAATACCAGCACTTCTCTGGCTGCAAGTGGCCTTTCCATCCAGTTCAGCCACTGTGGCTGTGTCTCTCTGGCAGTGTGTCAGAAAGCTTTAGCATTGTGCTTCACTCTGCTTCCTACTGGAGAGACAAACTCACAAACTTTATTTCCCCTCCAGATTTGCCTACAGCACTGTGGCTCCAAACATCTGTTCTCTGGGCTCTGCTGTTTCTGCGCATGGAGGCTGGTGCTGAAACAAAATGAGTTGCTGAAAGGGAGGTGCAAGCTGTATGAGGGAAGAAATGTGATCTCAGTAGTGTAGAGTAAAAGATGTAGAGCTTGATACTGAATTGGTGCCCGAGTCTTCTGTTCGCTCACGCTGAATGTGTGGGCTAATCTTTCCTGGTCTTGAGCATATACATGATCTGCAGTGCATGGGTTTGAATTCCTTACTCGTGACCTTTGGGTCAGTGTTTGCAGTGGTATTCAAGGTCTTCTGTTTTCCCTGCCTAGCTAAGCCTTCCCTAAGATGGAACTCATGTTGTAGGATGCTTAATGAACCCAGATGTTCTGATAGCCAGAGGAGGATAACAAAAACGGATGGACCCGGGTCTGGTCTTACAATGGTTTCTTTGGCACTACTGAAGTCATATAAATATACACTGGCTTAAAAGAGATGAAAAACCAGTCAGACAAAGAACATAACAGCCAGTATGAATACAGAATAATGTTATCTTCCTGTTTCTGAACAAAGCTGGCCAATGTTGGATACCGACTTATAAATAAGATGTAGTTGTAATTGTGCTTCTTGTTCCATTTTCTTCTCTCTGCTAACCAGGCTGCTCTCTCACCCTCCAAGAGCTCCGAACTTTTGCAGGGTGAGGGCTGGGGAGATGATCGTGGCTGGGAGTACTGGCTTAGGGAACTGCAAAAGCAGAAGAATATTGCTGCCAGGAGAGGAGGAGCAGCCTCATGCTGATTATCTAACGGACCCACGTAGTGTGAGCAGGTATCTGCTGTGCATAAATAGCCCTTCGGTGGGGGAAATCATCATGTTTGCACAGGAAATGCTTCTGTAGCTCCCTTGGGGGCTATCAGACAGGCTGTGTGGTAGGATGAGCCCAGGACTGGGCCAGAATGATACTCCAGCATGGCAGGTAGTGGCTGGAAGGCAGCCAGGAGCTTCTCTCCTGGGAGTGTCTTTTCAGGTTTTGCTGTTATTTGCTGGATTGTGAACATGTCTATTTACACTTACCCATATCAGAGGTTTTCAGCTACTTAGCTTTTGTCTGCGCTGAAGTTGGCTCCAAAGTGCCAGATGTCACCAGTGGATTCAGGTGGTGGCTGGAGCAGTGGAGTTCAGACTGCAGAGAGAAAGAAACAGAGCTCTGGCTCCAGAGGTCAAAGCCACTGCCTGCACTGTCTCTCCCGAGTGCTGAACTGTACTGTGTGTCTCTCTCATGCTTAGCAGAGAGGCAGAACAGTTGCTTTTGGCCAGGGGAAATTTGCAGATTAATAAATTACTGTCTGTAAAACACTTTGAAGATGGAGAGCCCTGTGCAGCTCCTCAGGATTATTACTATATGGCTCTTATTCTACTGATGGGGTTCCAGTGGCTTTATTTTCCTTATGATTTGTGACAGCCCCAGAAGCTGAGAAGCTTATTTTAGTGTGTAAAGTCAAAAGAAAAACAGATTAAACTGCATTATTGTTTTCTAAAGAAACTAAATCCCTCCCCCACCGTCATCTCCTGGGATTTCCTGACTTCCTCCTACTCTTCCAATCTCAGCTTCTTGCTGTCCTAATTTAGGACTTGATTTTATAACCATCCATACCCATCTGTGAGCTACTCTGGCTGTAGAAGTTTATGGCACTTGGGGGCATGAAGTCATTTGACACTGAGGATGTTGAAAGGTGCACAGCCCTGGAGTGGATGGAGATAAAACCCGTGGAGCTGAGCTGACCTGGGTGCAGACGTGTCCCCGCAGCTGCCAGCCTCCCTCCACACCAGCCAGAGCTGTGCCTGCTGAGGAGATAAAACCTCTCATCTGCTTCTTGTCTGCTGAGGAAATGGGTTGTGAGGGGTGAGCTCTGTGCAGGCGTCATCGTGGTGTGACCTATCTGCATTGAAGTGCAGAAACGTCTGGAGGAAAGCAGCCCTTTTTGGGTGTGTTGCTGATATGATATTGAACAGTCACTTTTGCTCCTTTGTGTGTATCAAATAGGGCATCAGGGGACACCAGGGACCTGTCGTGTCCCCCTCCCACAGCTGCAGAGTTGTGCTCTCACTGTCAGACGTTTTGTGGCAGCCAGGTGACTCTGCTGGACTCTTGGACCCTTACAGTGCATTTTACTGCCTGCTGCATTTTTTCAGTTCCCATCCTTGTCTTAGGACAACTGCTGCAGCATCTTTGTAATGCAGACATCCCTGTGGGATGGACAGGGAAGAATTGCTGACTGTGTTTTAAAGCAGGCAACAGAGCACCTGGCTAAATGCAGTGATTGGGCTGCAGGGTTTAGCTAAGCAAGCCTGTTGGCAGAGCCAGGAGCTCAGCCTGGAACTTGTCAAGTCCCAGCGTGGTGCCCCAGGCGCACAGAAGAGCCCCTGCCAGCTTGAGCTCAGCTCAGCAGTGATGCTAATCAGGTAAACCCCCTTTTCATGCTGCCTCTCCTACAGATGACTTCTGCAACGGGGTGTTCAATTTCCTGTATCTCTCCTCTTCCTATGCTGTTCTGCTTTGCTTCACGCAACAATTTTCTCAATGAAGAGGGATGGAAAGTAGCTGTTTGCTCTTCTTATCCTTCAGGGAAGCAGTTCATGCCCCTACCTTTATCGTTTTGATCTCAGATTTAAAGAAAGCCTCCAGGAAAATATGTCAAGCTTGCTAGAGAAATCTGAATATCCTTTTTTTTTTTGGCCCAGTTGCTGGAGGTAACCAAAATACTCTGTGCCACATGCAGTAAACAGCTTTATGCACAGATAGAGAGTGAAGTCACAGAGCTCACTGTGGAGGAGTTCTAAGAGACACAAATAACAACTACCCCATGTTACAGGCTGTGCTTGATGAGATAAGGTGATTCAGAGTCAGAAGCTCTGGGCTCCATTACAGAATCATTGTTTTTTGGATGTCTTGCTTTGGCTGCTTCCCCTGAAGTCAACAGAAGTTTATGCAGTCAGCTTGCTTTTCATGACTTTGGCAGAGACAGGTTGTCACACCTGTTTAAATTAGACATTCAGGGTCTAAAGTTAATCAACCACAATGTACAAGTGCTTTTTGAAACTGAGCCATTCTGCAACAGAAAGTCCTTTTCCTTCTCCTTTTCTCAGCTGTCCTACCTATTCAAATAATAAAAGCATTTGGGAGGAGAGAGAGGCTCCATCCTAGTGTGCAGCATCCAGATGAGCTGCTTCAGTGGGGGCATCACAGCTCAGTGGCAACACAGGATGAATACAATGAGACTTGGAAGAGGTGTAAAACCATGTCACCAGTGCCATCACAGCAGAACCACATGGATGGGGCTGGGCTGTGTAGGGAGTTAGTGCCAGGACCACTTCCACCTCCTTGCTCTACTGGAGAGGCTGTGGGAGGAAGGCAGTGAGGTTATGAGAGGCCTCTTTGGATGCGTTTCCACTGGAAGTCAGATTATAAATTTCTGCAGAGTTGGCACAGCTTCTAGGCTGAGCCTCCATGGCAGCATTGAGCTACAACCAGTCTTGGGGTGTTCTGTGACCACCGTCACTGCTGCAGAAGTAGTGAGAGCAAACGGTGAGAGCCAGCTGATCTTGGCTGGGTCTGAACCAGCTCCTGCGTCATTCCCACCCATCTCAGTGTGTTTGGGTCTGTGCCTCTTCTCCCAGTTAAGGGCAGAGCTTTTCATTTGTTTTGTTCCATGCTTCTCTCCCACTTCCCTGTTGTATGGTCAGATGGGATACTGCTGAGCAGAGAGCACAGAGCAGGGGGTGGTCTCATGCAGGGTGGAAAGGAAGAATGCAGACACAGTGGGGAGAGTGGGTGCTCCTGGCACCGGCATAAATGGGAGACGCACCCACGCGTGGTGCTGGCCACAGCTGGTGCCTCCTGTGCTCACAGCATGGCTCCTCCATTCAGCCCGGCTTCCTCTGCTTCCCTCTAACTGACTGAGCTTGAAAGATGGTGGCGAGGGAAATTTTTTAAGGTAGTAATGATTAATTGTTGCTTAATAGCTTTGTGTGATCAGCTTTTTCTGCTTTTTTAATGCTGATTCGTGCATCACGATAGCAGGCTGGCCTTGCTGTGCCCCCTGGGTAGAGGCTGACTCATGCCAGCTTTGCTTGAAGGGAATGCAGCAGGGGCAGATAAAGAAAGTAGAAAGCTGTTGAGATATGGCTTGGCAGCCCCAAGAAGCCAACTGTGTCCTGGGTCACAGCAAAAGAAGTGTGGCCAGGAGGTCAAGGGAGGTGATTCTGCCCCTCTACTCTGCTCTGGTGAGACCCCACCTGCAGTGGTGTGTTCAACTCTGGGGTCCCCAACATAAAAAGGACATGAATCAGTAGGAGTGAGTCCAGAGGAGGGCATGAAGTTGATCCTAGAGCTGGAGCACCTCTCCTGTGAAGAAATGCTGAGAGAGTTGGGGTTGCTTAGCTTGGAAAAGAAGACTGAGGAGACCTTAGAGCCCTTCCAGTACAAAAAGGGACTACAAGAAAGCTGGAGAAGGACCTCTCAGAAGGACGTGTAGTGATGGGACAAGGAAGAATGACCTTAAGCTTAGGGAGGGTAGGTTTAGATTTGATATTAGGAAGAAATTCTTTGCTGTAAGGGTGGTGAGGCACTGGAACAGGACACCCAGAAAAGCTGTGGATGCCCTATCCCCGGAAGTGTTGAAGGCCAGGTAAGATGCATCTTTAAGCAACGTGGTCTAGAGGGAGATGTCCCTGCACCCACAGCAGGGGTGTTGGAACTGGGTGATTTTTAAGGTTCCTTCCAACCCAAATCATCCTATGGTAGTACAGCCCCATCTGATGCTGCAGCTGAAGTGGTGTGAGGAACAGGGATCATTCAGCTGGCAGCACTGATGGCTCCGTGTCCTGCTGCCACTGCACAGTCCCAGTCTGCATGCAAGGCAGGCCCCCTCGAGGCACATGAAATCAAGGTGGGCATCCTTATCCTTCCCCTTCTGCCCTGACTGCACTTTGTCTTCCAGTTCTGGATGTTTCCTTCTACCATGCAGCCTCCCTCTAGCCTGTATGATCCTCACCCCTTTTCCTAAGCAGGGCTGTGCAAACAGGACCATTTCTTGCCTTTTTCCTGCGTTGTCTGTCCCGGGTAGGTATTACAGGTCATAGGCTGCCTCGCTGTGTAGTTGGAGAGCATTCAGGAGTAAGAGGGGTCAAGGTATCTGCAGTGCTCATGATTGCTACTGAGAACAAGGTGGCTTCTTTCAAAATCATTTTGCAGAGGCATTTCTAGGAAGGTGCGTTTGTGACATGGTGTGTTTGTAGAGAATTTTACTGTGTCCCTCAGGTGTGCGTGTAGTGCTCCGTTTGCTGCCGCATAGAAGAGACATGGAGTTGGATACAGCTCCATCTCCTCACTAGTTTCCATTTGTTAGCAGACCTCTGGAGTCATAGCATAAATGCTGATCCCACT
Source organism: Platysteira castanea (assembly GCA_013397175.1). Taxonomy (NCBI): domain Eukaryota; kingdom Metazoa; phylum Chordata; class Aves; order Passeriformes; genus Platysteira; species Platysteira castanea. The sequence continues at coordinate 1,696,504 of VYXC01000943.1, forward strand.
TGATTTAATCAGGAGCTGCTCTTAACTCCAGGAGCTGTTTTGTGCAGGAAACATTTCAAGAGAGAAGAAACTCACTTCTGAGGCTTAGCCAGTGAAAACAAATCTGAGTTGCTGCAAATGGGCACAGCACCATAGAAGTTAGTGCAGTTTCTCACAATTAGAACTGGATCTTTACATCTTCTTTCTGCAGTGCTCCCTCATATATCATTCCTGGAATCAGGAAATATCAATGTGTGTATATATATATTTTTTTTTTTTCACGGTGGGACTGCTTTATGTTAATGAAGGGTCAGTCATGCCATTTTATTTCAGGCACTCTCCAGTTTAGACTGACACACGAGTAGTTGCATGCTGATGCTAGCAACAAGTAGGCTCTGAATATCCAATAGAGCTTAAAATAGTGGAAGGAGCACAAAATATTGTGGGGAGCAGTTGGGTGCAAATTATGGCAATAATAATGTGAGCATCCCCTCTACTTTATGCATGTGTGTGGACATGTTGCCCCGTCTGCTGGGGTGTGCTGCAGAAGTGCCTCCACAGCAAAGGTTGCTGTTTTCACAGGGAGTAGAGCACCATCACAGCTGAGGAGGAGGAGGCTCACAAAGGTGTGTGTGTGAGGGGTGCCCTGCAGTTCTCACACATTATATCAGGCAGAGCCCGGCTGTCTTGGGCGTAAAACACCCCAAAATGTAGAAATAGCAGTATAATTGTCAGCATGGCACAGAGAGGAGGGAGGCAGTATGAAGCACAACTTCTGTCCTCTATGTTTTACGTGTTAAGGACATCTTGCAGCAGCCTGTGGTGTCCCTGCCATCTCTGCTCTGACTGATGGGTCATGGCGTTGCTCCCTGAGCCCTCGGAGTTGTGCTGGGTGACTTTACCCTGGCAGCCAGGTAGAGTCCTTGCCTTGGGAGGGAGGCAGAACCTGGGATCTCACACTGCATGGCTGCTCTCGAGCTCTGGGTGTAGCTGTTCATTGCCAGCAGTTATGTGCTGTGTCTGGGGGTCAGCTCAGAGCTTGCAGCACCTCAGGGCAGGGCACGTGTGGGGAGCCTGAGCACCACCTGTTTGCTGTGACAGTGTCCCTGAAGCCAGGCCAACTCAGAGACAAAATCTCCAGGTACAGCTCTTACAGTAAAACAATAACAGTCCCCTCTGCCCAAGCCAAGAAGGCAAGGCCTGGGCATTGTTTTTGAGAAATGTAGGAAGAAAAAAAAATAAAATAGTTGTATTTGTTTTCAATAACTGATTCAGGTTGAACGGGTAAGTAGTTTTACAGTGCTGAGTTATGGGCTGTTGAAAAATGCAAGAGCTGCTCATGATTGCAAATTTCATTGATCTTGACTCCAAGAATTTCAGTACTGTGATGTTTTATATCGTTTTTTCACTCCCCACTCCTGCCATTTGAAGTAATAAGGATGATTTGCCTTTATGCAGCCCAAGAGCAGACACAAGTCAGAACCTGGGCATCCTGATTTACAGACCAAGGTCTGCTCCTTTCAGAGGGGAAGCCTTTCTTTACAGAAAAAACACCCTGTCTCCATGAGTAACAATCCATGCTTTATCATGCAGTTAGCAGGCAGTCTCTGCAGGCTCATTCGTCTTATTACCACTCTGAGGACACTTGACCATGCCTGATCCATGGCCCCACCAGCATAAAGCAGCGTTCTGGTTCCAGTTGGCCCTGATCATGGTGCTGACAGGTCATTATGCCCCCTCCCACGGTGTAAGGCTTCCAACAGTGGTTTTGTCTTTCAAAACGAGCCTCAGCACTGCCTGTGGTAGCAGCCATAGTGTGTGCTGCTGTGCAGTTTGGAAAGATCTGTATGTTTTTCGATGACAAGCACTCTCCAGCCATTTGGGTTTGGGGTTCCTTTGAACAAATGCTTGTGTTCTGCGTAGCTTCACTGCCTCTTCCTAGCCCAATTCGTTCTCTTCCTCCAGAAGTAGCACTCTGTCATATGGGTGTTTGGCATACTGCAGGAGGAGCAGTGCAGCTTGCATTCGCATTTATGTGTAAACCCGCCAGAAAACATTTCTATTCTTACTGGCCCAGATTCCTCCTGCCCATGACTAACCATTGCTGAGCCACAGGAGTTAGCATCACTGCCTTTAAGTGCTGCAGGCCTGTCTTCTCAAAGGTTTATCTCTGCTTTTTTAAAATTAAGTATTAATTTGGGGGCAAGCTCCATCCCACTGTCTATTTAGGGAAGAATAAATGCCAGAAATCCTGCTTTGGGCCTGTGAAGTCAGTTCAGAAGAATTCAGAAGAATTGGTCTCAAAGAGCATATTGTATTCTGCTTCTTCTCTCAGTCTGAGTTCTTCTAGTATCTGCAAATGGGAGAGGGTTTGCAGTGTTATCTCTGGTGAGCCAGTGTGTGATCTGCTGAGACACTGCTCCCAAGGACTGCTGCAGGCAGCACACCCCTCTCCTGTTTGACTCATTTTGGGTTCTCAGACGTCAGGCTGCCCTAGCAAATGCCTCCCAGCAGCTACAAGAGAGGCACTGGGAAGTGTGCCATGCCGTGCTCTGCCTCGTCAGCGTGGGGAGACAGGAGGTGCAGTGACAGCATCTCCTCCGTGTGTCTCAGTTGGCTCCGACAGTGAAGGCTGCTCTCAGGTTTGCTAACACCCTGGTACTGTGCTTTGCTTGCACTGAGTGCCTGCCTGCCTGGACATCCTGATGGGTAGGAGGAATGGAGTGGAGAGGAGTCCTTGGAAGAGAAATGGGTTTGGACTGTGCTTTTTGTCATGAAACTGTTTGCTAATGACAAGAACAATTAAAAAAAAAAAAGTAATTAGAAAAAAAAAAAGGCTTCGTACAGCTTTTCCTCATGATGGATGGTTTCTATGTCAGTCCAAGTCTGCTGTGAGCCACCCTGAGCCACTGCCTGTTGTTGGACTGTGCTTGGGGTTTGCACTGGGCACTGCCTGGGAATACAAGAGAACCTGCTGCTACCTCCTCCATACTGTCTCTTCTGACCCTCAGCCTCCATTCCTAAATTTTGCTATCAACAGTCTCTCTGTGTCACTTATTAGCGCTTGTACACATTGTGTGATCTTGGTATGCACAGGTGTCACATGAATCCATCACAGGAAAGACAGTCCTCACTTCTAGAACCCACAGTCCAGCTGCTTCTGTCAGGGAAGGTGACCCACAGCTCTAAGGGAGGGTTGATGTTTGAGTTTGGGGGTTTTTTTCCCCTCCGATTTCAGCACATCTATTTCCATCTTCCCTATCATTGTGTATGGATGCACACACACCTCTGGCATTGTTGTCATCCAAATTTTATCTTCCCACCTAAGACTTTTGTGGTAAATTTTCCTGGAGCTCTCTAGGAAGCCTAGTTTTATGCAGGAATATCCTGTTCTATTGTCCTGATGAGAGATAAATAGCTTGGCAGAAACGTAGGAGGTGTACAAATGAAAACAGAAGTTTCCAGGTTCTCTAGAAATGAACATAATGTTCTTGTTCTGTTTTGTAGAAGCCCAGTTTGCTTTCATTGAAAAAACTATGGGTTTGCCTCTGATTTTAATGAGGGCAGGACCGAGGGCTGTGGGGAGCATGGGCAGAACTGTTTTCATCCTGCAGACTTTCAAGCCTAAGGCACCTTGTTCTTCCTGGCTGCAGAACGCTGCGATGACTGGGGTGTGGACACCATGAAGCAGATCCAGATTTATGATGGGGAACCTGCCAAGATCAAATGCCCACTTTTTGAGACCTTCTTGAAGTACAACTATAGCACAGCCCATTCTGCTGGCTTAACCCTAATCTGGTACAGGATTGCCCAAGACCGGGATCTGGAGGAGCCCATTAATTATCGTCTCCCGGACAATCACATCAGTAAGGATAAAGACACCCTGTGGTTCTGGCCTGCTCTTCTCAATGACACTGGGAATTACACCTGCATGCTCAGGTAGGTTGTATGGTGCAGTTTCTGTATGTCTTCAGTGCAATCAAAGGACTTCTGTGGAGGTGGGGAAACGATGCTCTTAGCACCAGATCTTTCTGTAGGGAGACGACCATTTACATAAGCATTAATGGGAAAAGAATGTTACAATTATAAGACCGCTCAGTGCTGAGCCAATTTACATGGCAGTAATGCTTGGAGCCTTGCAGACGTTAATGAGCGTGCCTCTCCTTGCTGCAAGTGTCCGTGAAAATATTATTGCTGAGCCCATGGCAAAATCCACAGGCGCTCACCATTAAGAAGTGATCTGCATGTCTAGAGTAAAAATAGCTTCAGATGCAGGGGTAATGTTTTGACTGCACGCTAATTTGGCAAAGATTCATGAGATTCAGACTTCTAGGAAATTAAAAGCGTCTCTAACTGTGGTGCAAAATGAACATAGCATCTGCTATGCACAAGAGCTCTCTTTGATCTTCCTCACGTTGTCTTTTGTCTGATGTCTTTGACCTTATGATCTGTTTTAGCAGCGGGGGAGTGGATGTTGCTTGTTAGTCATCTTTTATAGGTTCTTTTCTGAGCTTGTGTGGCCACCTCTGGTGAGGTTTTCTTTTCCATTTATAAATGAGTCAACTAAGGCTGTACGTACCTCATCAGCACTATGATGCTCGTTTCTGCAGGTGTAACTTTTATTTCATTCCACTGCTGTAGGAGTAAACAAGTTTCAACTAATCAGCCCTATTCTCATCCACCCTTAGGAACACAACCTACTGCAGCAAAGTTGCATTTCCCTTGGAGGTTGTTCCAAAGGACCAGCACTCTTGTGTGAGCCATTCCATAAAACCTGCTGAGGAGATGTTCTACTTGGAGCATGCCAATCAGAAGATCACGTGTCCAGATATTGATGGGTTTTACCCTGCCAGTGTGACACCAACTGTCAAGTGGTACCTGGTAAGAAGGACTTGGGCAGCAGGGGGATGCAGTGGTGTGTGTGAAAAAGCAGCAGTTGGCATGACTGTCATGGAGCTGCATTTCAGAGTCTCCCCAGTGATGATGCTGTTAATGAAGCTTTGCTAATTTCAAGAGCTCTGCTTCCATTGAGTTCATGGGTAAAACTGCTCTTGGAAAGGAATTGAGAGCTAACACTGAAGCTTTTTTGACCAGCGCGCACAAGTGAAAAATACTCCTAGGAGGGATTTAGGTGGCTCAGTTCAGTTATGGACAGTGTGCCTGACCTGCTGTGTGAGCCTCTCACTTCTCTGTAAAGGGACGTGTCATTAATATTCCCCCTTCTTTAAAAAAAACCACCTGTTAATGAAAATTGCATCCTTTCCAAAGTCCTTTGAGGTCAGGAAATGAAGTTGAACATCAGGCTCTGCAAGGACAATGGGTGTCCTGTTTGACACAATTCAGCAAACCTCTTTTCTGAAGACTGAGACATCTCTACCCCACCCTCCATACTTTTCTGATGGTTAGACTGTCTCCAGCCATCCTCAGGCTCTTGCCTACAGAATTACTCCTCAATTTTATTCAATTTGATCTCACTCTTTCTCTCTAGGTGGACCTTTAGTTAGCAGAGAATAAGAAGTCTCAGAGGATGTAAAGTCAGAGAGTTATGGGAATAAATTCTTTAACAATATCCTATAAAGTGCTTTTGTATTTCTAGATAGAAGACTTTGTATAAATGAATTAAATAATAAGGGAAGTTGTCAACAAATGTATCTGCCGATTTAAAAAAAAAATTAAAAACACCCAAAAGAAAAACCCCACTTCAGGAAAAACTTCCTCTTGTACCAAGAGGAGCCATTTCACTCCAGTAGTTTAAATGCTTTACTTGTATCGTTCATTGAAATTCACATCTCGGCAATCAATTAGCAGAATGAAACAAAAAGCCCCTTGGAAGTAATTTTTCAGGCAGCAAGTCATCCCATGCCTAATAAAAATCATTAAAAATGGTATATGACCCCTGTCTTAAACTACCCCATTAGGATATATCTGATTTGGAAATGTACCATTCAAAAATAATCTCTTAGAAAATGTGCACGTCTTTGGGTTTTATGACAATCAAGATGTTATCTGCATAACCTCTTTCTGAAAAAGATCTCTAGCTTGGTATTTTGGCAGAGTTTTCCTTCCTCGCCTGACAGAAAGAGAGGAGTTATTAAGGTTTATGTACTACAGATTCCCGTTTGCTATTTGCAAATTCTAGGGCCTCATCCTCAGCTGAAGTCAGCTAGGAGAGCTTGATTAGTCCCAAAAGATGGACCTCAACGGGGTACATGTCCTTTAGTCTTAGTATCTATTTGTGAATGTCATCGTTTTCTTCTTGTCACTTTTTACTTTTATTCGTCACTCTGCTGAGGTGCTCACTTTGATTGCCAAGGTACTTCTGGATCAGAGATCTCTCTTTTATAAAATTGTCTGTGTTTAAAGTGGGATAAAGCTATTAGGGTGATCTGTTTCATCACTTCATTTTCAAGGTGAACATAGCAGTCCATGCTCAAAGTTCATGGTATTTGAGTCTGACCTACATCATGATCCCAAGTGTCATATTAATCGTTTAAATCAGATCTTTGTAGTAGCATTAAGCCAATATCTGTACTTTTGAATCCCAAACTCAAGTATTTTTCTGCCTGACTCCAGAACTGCAACTCGGTGGATGGCTTCTATGAGAGATATCCCCAAGGGCCCAGGCTTGTCATTGGCATTGTCCGCAGTGCATATAAAGGGAATTACACTTGTATTGTGACATTCAAGGACCATGGAAGAACCTATAATCTCACCAGAACCATAAAGATGAAGGTGGTGGGTAAGAATGACTTCAAAATGTGTAAAATGCATGTGGATAACTGCAGAAGTGGTAAAAACAGCTGGAAGAGTTGGTTGCAGGATCCATTTGTGGTTGTATTCAATCTGCATTACCCAACTGACCTGGTGTATTTTTTCTTGCTGGGGTCAGACTTGTGTGACTGCCCAGAAGATGTTGCAGTAGAGGTCTCTCCCACCAGCATGTCAAATACCCCAAACACAGAGTGGCCAGGCTCAGGCTGGTGAGGTTCAGCCCATGAGATGGCCAGGGGTACCCTCTGCTGGCATGTGAATGCATAACCCTGGCACTCCTGCTCGTGGTCTCCTGTGCCCTTTGCTCGTCACTATTTGTGGGATTGTCGCTTTATAGCAAACTTGTCTCGATCTTCCTGGGATCTCAAAGCCATTTGTGCTGGGGTTGAGACTGTTAATGAGCCAGGCAGAGCTCCAGGTACCCACTGCTTGGTCTTGTCTGTCCCACACATGCCAGGGAATTCTAGAGTTTAAAAACCTACTGAGCTGTAGGATACTTTCTGAGTTCCATGGAAACAGCTGTTTTAAGGGTTGAAATAAATATTTGTGACAGGAAATGATGTTTGTGTTTTGTTTTTTAGAAGAAGCAGTAAAAAGACACTGGTGCAGGTTATGCCTTGTGGGAAGTGAGAAGGTTATGGAGCTCTTCTGATGTGAGAGGCCCAAACTAGCTTACCTAAACTTTGCAGGAGCCTCAAAATCTGGATCTGGCCCTCAGTTTGAGGACTAGGATTAGATTTGTGTGTGCCTGGAGCTCTGCAGCAGGAATGCATCATGGGTTAGACCAGGGAAGGTGCAGTGCGGCGCGAGGGCATTGGGAGTGAGGCTGCAAGGATTCCAGGTTTTCATGAAGTGTGGGTCCCCATGGGGGCTCTCTGTTGTCTCCTGCAGGATCTCCAAACAAGGCCTTGCCACCACAGTTCACCTCTCCAAATGAGAAAGTTGTGTATGAACTGGAAGCAGGTAAAGTCCAACACTCGCAGCCTGTCAGTGGGACAGGGAGACCCAGCCAGGCACAAAGCTCTCCCCTGCCCGGTGCTTTCCCTTGTGGAGCACATGGGCTGCCATGAGTTGCCTGGTAGACAGTGTGGGATGCCAGTTCTTGATGCCAGAATAGGAGACCGCAGCTTCAAAAGTTGATTTTTTGCAAGCACAAGTAAAGACAGATGTTCAGGCACAGAGATACAGAACTGCAGCTGCAGGAGCAGATGAAATGGGGACACTCAGCTGCTTAGGAGAATTCCTGTAGGACCTTGTCTCAGCCCTGGCCCTCACTGTGGTTTGCTCCCATTCTCCCTCATTCACCCCTAGAGTGGCTTCAGCGTCCTAGCCAATTCTTGCTCATCTCTCCCTTTTTTGGCTGATGACTTCCTAATTAATGACAGCTCTTCTTCTGCTGACCTCACAGCATTGGGTAATGGGGTACCACACCCTTTCCCTCACCCCTTCCCCCACACCATCGGTTTTGCCTAATAGCTTTTTGGAGCAATTCCCTATATCAAATGGATTGTGTCCCATTACATTGCTGTAATAAACATGGTGCCAATGATGATGATTAGCACCAGAGTCTTCACTTTAAAGAACAGCTCTTTTGGCTCAGAAGGTCAGATTTCATCCACAGTCCTCTGTAAGATAAATCTCTTACAGGCTGATCACAAAGGTATTCACACTCCCAAGTCTGATCTTGAGCAGAAGTCAAATTCCAGAAGTAGTTCCAAACCAGAATGCTTTTGTGGAGCTTGATCCTTCACTTTATGGCATCTGTCCCCTGTGCAGTGGGTTTGATTAACACTGCCCAGCTTTCCAAGGACGTGGTTGGCACAGAGCATATCCCTTTGGGTTGGTCACTTGGTGCAGTCAAGAAATTTGTAACACATTTGAGAAGGTAGGATATTTTTTTCTATTTATCTGTCTGTCACAAATCATCATGTCCAGGGATGCTAAGCTGTTATTACAGTTTATGGCAGAAAGTGGATGTTGGCCTCACTCCTTCCTGTAGGGAGGCAGAGCTCGGGCTGGTTGGATTATGGACAGCACAAAAGTAAGCCTGGTGCTGTTCCTGCTCCGCAATACCTTTTTTCCAAGGAGGTGATGGTCCTTTCTTTGCAGGTGATGACCTTATCCTGCCCTGTGAGGTTTTCTTCACATTTCTGAAGGACTCCCGGACTGAGGTGTGGTGGGCCATAGATGGGAAAAACACAGATGACATCACGGACCCCAAGATAAAAGTCACACAAAGGTAACATGTAACATGAACTTCATTTGTGTCTCTGGGTCCTGCGTGGGTACAGGCATGTGACAATCCTAATGGAGTGTGTAGTCTCCCTGTTAATCAGAAGCCCCTGTGTCTGCACCATGCTGTGATGAGCACCAGGAGCTCCAAGGAGGAGGCCTCCAGACCTGGACTGTGTCATATCTTACAGATGGATTTGAGGGAGCTTTGTTAACCAGTTCACATCATCATTTTTTCAGGTCCTGGTAGTGATGCCAATAGCTGGTGCTGTTGTGGGACTCATAAAACAGGGGCAGACAATTCTGTTTAGAGGAGTGTTCCAAAATAGCTTAAAGGATAAAAGTGTTTCAGAAAAACAGAGGCTGAAAACAAAAATGTAGTATTAAACATAGTATTGATTAGGAAGAACAGAGATTCAGTCACATAAAGCACCCAAATGAGGATCAAAGTCCCATTTGCTGGATGCTGAATTACAAGTAGAAGGCACTCACTGCCCCAGTTGATTTGCAAACCAATGTAGAAAAAGGAAAGGCAAAAGGAAATACTGTATCCCCATTTTGCAGATGGTCAATTTAGGCAGAGAGAGACAAAGTGACTCATCCAGGACTGCATAGGGAATGTGACGTGAGCTCTGAATCTTGAGTTCATGAGATCTTGTTTATAGGCAAGAACTTCCATTTCCTCTAAAAGGCAATGTGGCACAGCTGCAATGAGAAAATTATGAGTGGTAAAATAAATATTAAGGAAAATCAGATAAAGGAATAGCTGCAGCTGTATTAAAATCTGAAGTGTATATTGATTTATAAATATCAGTTTATGTGTTTTGGTCTTTTTAAAGAAAGGGGTTATATCAGGGAAAGGAGTATCTGTCACTAAAAACTTGCTGCACTTTCACATGTGTAATGCTCTACTTTTTCTCTTACAGCGAAATTACTAGAGATTTTGAAGACAAAACTCTGATAAGGACTCTAACAGTTGCAAAAGCCACAGCAGAGGACCTGAAGCGGAATTACACTTGCTATGCCAGGAACGCCAAAGGCGAGGAGCACAGCCAGGCCGTAGTGCGCATGAAAGGTGAGGCACCTGCAGAGCAGGGGTGTGCAGGGAGGGGTGCTCAGGGGGGCTCTTGCTCCTGCCTTGAGCCTTGTCCTGCAGAACAGTAAGGGAGCAAAGAGTTCCATCAGGCCTTTTTGTCTAACACAGCCTGTTCTATGAGCACTGCTGCATTATTGCTGTCATACTGTGCCTCTTCTTGGAGGCAAGGGAACAAAGGGCCCTTCCCTGGGCAAGTGCCTGGGGAGAGAGAGGGGTGGACAGATCTGTTGTCCTCTCCCCATCCATGTACCACAGCTGAAGCAGAGCTGAGGGGACAGGCTGCTTGAAATTATTTCAGGTTACTTGGTTGTGTGAGGGTTTTGCATGACACAACAGCTACCAGTTGGCACCCTGCAGAAGACAGACTGCACTCGCTGGCATTGCTCAGAGAGTGAGTCAGTCACACCACGATGCTCTGTCGTCGTACTCCTTGCTGTCATGATGTTGCAGTCTAGATACAGCCACCTCGGCATGGATGGTATAGACTGATTCAGCTCTCTTCTGTGTGGGTTTTTCCTACATCTTTTTTTCATAAAGGATTTTGTTCTTGTTTCCCAGACCCATCTCCTAGTAATGAAAGCTATGTGAGGCTTTCTGATTAAGGTGGATTTTTCTGCCTCCTTATCAACCTCATCTAGAGCTTCAACACCTGCTTTTACTGTAAGTCAGACCTCCCCTGTCCCACAAGAAATGCTGCCATGCCTTGTGTAGCTCATGCCAGACACCACCTTCCCTCTACTCTGCATTATAAACACGGGAAGGCTCATGGGGGTCTTTACTGGAAGATCTTCTTCTTCTTGGTACTTGTCGTCCTTCTTTTTTAGTCTCATTCCTTTGAGACAAACCTTTTCTGGATTGTTAGGAGGGAACAATAGACCAAACACATAACTGAGAAAGGCTGGAACCATCTGCCAGTGTGTTCATACTCCATATATAATTCTTCTGGGGTGACAATATTTGTACATGTAGCAGTAGTGAATCTGAAATACTCAAGATTCTTTATATAACAGTGTCTAAATACTGTTTTCTAATGAACTGATCCTCTCCCTTCCTCCCCACGTCTGTTCTTGGTTAGTTGACTGGGTTTGCTCTGAGCAGATGTGGTTACCCACCACTCCTTTTTCCTGTTCTGTTCCACAGCAAAATCCAAGAACCATCCCTAGCTGCTGCTGGCAGGGCAACCTTAAGCTAAGCTCACTGCAGCCCATCCCACTGCACATCCCATAGGAGCACCAGGCATGCCAGAACCTAACCCCTCAGCACTTGGCTTCCAGTTTTTAGCAAGTGGCTCTATATGTTGGCTCTAACTCTTTCATTACATTAGGTCATATACATTTCTTGCTTTTTCCTGGATGATTTCCCTCTCCTTCTCATGTACTTCTGCTGCTCATCACCTAATGAACATTGATAAATTCCTTCCATTTTCAATTTTGTAATTCAGTTTTATTAGAAACTTATTTAATATTGGAATATGGTGGTGTTGGGGAGGATGAAAC
>VYXC01000946.1:0-12003 GCA_013397175.1 Platysteira castanea
AGGTAGCTGCATAAGGCATCAACCTGTCCCATTTTCCTGTAACAGGGCTTCTCATGATACATGAGGCACAGAAGGGAGGTACTGCTCTAATTCCCTTTAACTTTAGATCTGCCTTATTTCTTGGGTTAGAATAAAAACATTAACTCTTCTACTTGTGTTTGGCAGCACTGAAATCTTTGTACTAGTCCATGGAATCTTTTCCATTGTTCAGCACTGACAATACTGTGCTACTCATTTTATTCAAAATGAATAATATTACATCATGCTCAAAATCCATCATTTTCCATTTAGCAGGAAAAAGGCATATGGCCCACTTGTCTACTACTTGTGAAGAGTGAATGTGCTAATTCTGAAATCTTTTCCCATGTTGCCCCCAACAGGAATGCTCCCTGAACATGTTCCCAGAGCTCACAATCCTCCTTCAAACACTTAGTATCAGATGCCATGACAGTTTCTTTCTGTGGTCACATTCCATACATAGTTTTGGGGCAGAACTTTGTGTTTGCAACTTACAAAGTGGATCTGCAGTCCATTAATGCTTTTACAATTAATAAAAGCGAGGTCACCAAGGAGAGAAACTAGGAGTTAATGGCTCAGTTTTAGTATAGAAGATATGAATCCCTTGTAAATCCAACACTGCCCTCCTGTGATCTTCCCAATTCAAAGGCAAATGTAGACATAGGGCTGGAGATTCCTGACAGGCTGTGGTGAAATGTATTTAGAATACAGTTATTAAGTGTTCTAGGAAGGGGAATGAAGAAATTTGAGATGTGACAGTAAAAACGGGGCAGCACCCCAATAAGGAGTGAATTTGGTTTGCTCATATTTGGGGCATTTAGTCAATTAAGGAACGGACAGACAGGATCTGCTTTAGAGACTGATGCTGACCTTGAAACATGAAAGAAAACAGCCTCAAAAGCACCTTGGGTGAAAAAAATAACTGTTCCACTGGACTCTAAGGATGCCTCACTCTACTCAAGAACATTTCTTACAACTTTGCCTGACTAAGCAAGCTGATTTCTCCTTCAGACAAAAAATGTTTTCACACCAATCTGTGGTGCAATGAATGATGAAGCAACAGAGCATGATAAGACTGCAAACATCCATTTTCACATCTCAGACACTTCTTAAGCTCCTTGACCCATGAAACAGCTGAGTGACAGAGAAACCCAGTTACATCCTGGAACTGGTAAGAGTATGAATTGTGACCAACAGAATGTGCATGAAAAGCCTCATTTCACATGAGATTCTTTCTATCTGTAGTGTTCCCTGTGAGAAATCAAAGCATTGCCTTAAGAAGCTGTAAAATGTAATAATAGTGTATCTTAAAATGTGAAACTGCAGCCATTATTTATTTCCACCTCTAAAGAAAACCCCCAAACTCCAATCTTGCTGACACCACACCCAAGGAAAGTCAAAAGGTGGAAATGAACCATCAATTTTAAAACAAGAATTGGCTGTTCATCCCCACTCCCAGTACCTGGCACGTGCTGCTTCCACTGCCAGAGCAAGTAAGTTGCCTTCCCCAGTGGCAGCACACTGTGTGAGAGCAGCCAGGCACTGCTGGGCTGCAGCTTGGTCTCTGCTGGCCTTCACCTAAAGTGCAGGAGAAAGACATTCAGTTCAAACAAACCACAAAGTGAAATGGGAAGTCGACTGTGGAAGACAGTCTAATTTCAAATATTAATTCTGGATGTGTGCAATTGCCAATATCCACTTCCTATTTCAATGAGATTAGAAGTCAAAAGGCATCTCGGACCTTAAAATGTGTTCAAGTCCATAACATAACCCTGAACCAATTTTATCTACATTTCACTATTTATGAAAGTGGATGCTGATTTCTGGTTCTGTAACCCTCAGTAGCACTTGACAAGAAGCACCCAACAGTGAGCGATTAGGCAGTGTTACAGGCTTTTAGAGCAAAACATCGCATAGCTGGTTTCTATCTTATTTTCAGAACACGTTAAGCTCTCATTTATTAAAGGTTGGACATACAGATATATATTCTAGTTTCTCCCCTAATAACCAGAGTGGACTCTCAGAAACTGGAAGGTCAAACTTCTGGCAAGCTGTCTTTACTCAATCTTTGTCTGCAATTACAAGAAGTCTCATTTTTAAGAAGGTTGTTCCCACCTTGTTGATCTTCTCAATCTGCTTGGCACGGACTGCAGAGTTATCAATGGCCAGAACTTCCACTGTCTCCTCTTTCTCTAGCTGGTGCTTGTTCACTCCAACAATTACTTCAGACCCTATTTCCAGTGGAAACACCAGAAACTCAGAACACATTTGCAAACTACTGTGAAAAGACACAATGTTAACAGGACAAGAAGATTTTTGAGCATTATAATGCATTGCTTTGCTTTATAATCATATACATTTCAAATATGTAATATTTGCTCTTGTAGAAAGGATTTAAGTCTGTATTTTCCAGATTTTATGATGAGAGATGATTAGATGCATGAACATTCAATTCAGTGAATACTGCACCAGAAAAAAAAATAGAACAATATTTATTTTGTAAACTGATTTAGTAATGAGTCCCTAGAATACATTGGCTATTTTTCTCTTTTTAACATAAGTGAATCTGACAGAACTAAGCAATAGTGCTGGTCTCCTGCATTGCTCTGCATTTACTTTTCTGATTTAACAAATAAATAAGAAAGTGAAATTCCTACTTAAAACTACTCCATGTGCATAAAAATTAATTTATCATGTTGGAAGATTATATTTTAGGTTTCAGTCAGTATGGACTTATCAACTATTTTTATTCGCAGTGCCTGATAACATTAATGTATTCTTTGAAGCAACATGAAGTAATTTACCTTGGGAGAGAAAACACAGAACTTTACTGACTATTCTTTATTGGTGTTAATTAAGACCTGCTTCAAGTTTATCCTCCATACAAACAAGTCTATATAACTTCTTTCATGTCTGAGTTATCCCTAGTTTCTGTTCCTGGATTACTATTGGAATGCAGATTACAAAAAGTGGAATAGAGTTTTAAGCACACAAATACTCTATGAGTACTTATACATATATATAGCAAACAAGGAGCTGTATCACCCTGTGATGTGAACTGACCATTCAGGAAAAACGGGCAGTTCTCCAGAAAACCCAGGAATTTGGCCAGCTACGGTGAGTGTCGCCATCTGGTGGCATTTCTGCTTTTAAACTCAGGAATCACATCTTAAAGCTCCTATCAGAAATCATCCGATTCACTATGAAGCACTCCAAATACACCTTTAAAATGCTCTTTCTACTGCTTTCTCTAATCTCATCTCAAACATGTCAAGCAAGACTTTTCACACTGGTGCTGCATTTTGTACATGCTGTCTCTTTCCAGAGCTTTCACTGACATAAAACCATCACCATTTATTTTATCACTCACAATCTGCTACTCCTAAACTAAGAAATAAAAAACCACAATGAGCATAAAGGTAAAAAACCTTTATACTGAAGTATTCTATTGGCAATTTTCCCTTCTTTCATCCCCCTGCTCCTACCAGAGTCAATCCTGGCTTGTCTCCGGGCTGCACACTCTTCAATACGAAGTTTGGGGATCCCCTCAGCAACAGCTTTGGCCATTCCACCCATTTCTTCTATCTCCTCAATAAGCTGAGAAATGAAGAGGATTGAGAAAGTGAGTAGTAGCAGGGTTTAAAAATTGAGCTTTGTACCTGTGCTACCACTCAAATTTTTATTAATTCTTTTTTATACAGTTTTGTGCTCTAAACTGTGTTTTGTAAAGTTTATTTACAAAGACATCACTGAAGCAGAAGTGTAAAATAATTCCTTGATTAGAAGCTACCAATTTATCAAACAGTCCCTTAGAAGACATTTCTCAAAACTCCTATCTCTAAAATTTTCCCAGAGAAGGTTTTGCAAACTGACCTTTAAAGCAGCTTCATAGACATCATTGGTGAGGCACTCCATGAGGTAAGATCCCCCCCAGGGATCTGCCACTTTGGGAATCCCTGATTCCTCCTGGATTATGATCTGTGTGTTCCGGGCAATGCGAGCACTCTTCACTGTGGGCAGCCCCAAGGCTTCATCAAAGGAATTTGTGTGCAAAGACTGCGTCCCTCCAAACACTGCAGCCATGGCTTCGATGGTGGTGCGGATGACGTTGTTGAAGGGATCCTGGAAGGAAAAGGGGAGCTCTGAAGCTCAGTGGTTCTGCCATAGGTGAGGCTGGTTAGTCATTATTGCAAAGAAACAAATGCAAAATTCCCCACTGAAACACTGCAATCAGAACAAAAGCTGAGAAAAACCCAGGCATCAAATCAAACTGATTTATCATTTGTTGATATCTTAACAAAGACATTAATCCATAAAGAAAGCCAAAATGATCACTGTGAGAGTAAACTGGTCACAATGACAAATCAAAGCCTAATTTATATTTAGTGGTGTTTCAAAGAACTTAGTGAATCCAAATCAGAGAGGATGGAACAGTAAGCCTGATGTCTTCCATCCTCCAAATCCAGAATTCCTGGAGCAGTGAACAGCCTATGTGTCAGACAAATTACTAGTCAAGATGTGTTTTGGAACTAAATGTGCTTAAATATTTTCATTAATGACAGCACCACATAAGGTAATGATAGAAAGCTGTGATTTGGATAGGTAAGAATGTGAAACAATTCATGAGTAGACACATATCTAAAGGCATGATAAGGGAAAATATAACTGTCCTCTGAAACCTGTAAGGGGAAAATACTGGACACTGATTAAGATAAACCAAAATATTTAGACAAAATGAAAGAGTTATGATCTAGTCAGAAATATTTTTACAATAGACACTGGAAGACAGTTGAATGTAGTTTTGGTAGTAATAACATTTTAGCACTCACACAATACTTTTAATTGGAGGACCCATAGAGGCCACTGTTCAGAAAATTCCATTGCTTTAGTTTTACTGTATTCCTGTAATGTAAGTAAACATTATATTTACTTCAGAAAAAAAACCAGACCAAAAAAACCCCAAGGCACAGAAGTCAACAATGGTTGCAATCACAACCTAAAAGTAACTCCTATTGCATGACTTTGATTGAGAAAAAGGCCTTTGGATCAGAGCTGGAACCCAGCTCTGACCTCACTTGGGAAACTATGCACTCTAATGATTTATTTCCTTGCTGTAACGTAACTCAGCAGGAAGAGCAGAGAGTCAACCCAGTTTCAAAAGAGCGGATGAGCTGTAACCATTACTCCCGTCTTCAGCACTGAGCATCAGGGGCATGAATGACTCCCTTGGCTGCTCAAATGAATTCTCAAGCCAGTGATCCTGAAAAAAAGTGCCTCAACTGCTTGTACTTCTTCACTCAGCTGCATTTTGAAAGGATAACTCACAGGACAAATCCAAGAGAGAGCTTCATCCTCCGAGTCCTGAATTGACATAAAGGTGTATCCAGTGCCAGTGTGTGCATCTGTCAGACTGAGAGGACAGCTGCTGCACCTTTGTGAGTAACACCAGCAGCCCTCTTTAAGAGGGCTTACACACCATGAGAACACCTTTAAGTGAGGAGGTTGATCAGAGTCCAATTTCTAACCTGCTCAGTGAGTGACCACCCTGAAGTCTGACAATGAGCTCTCAGCAGAAGAGATTTGGGATCCTTGGGCTTAAACATTTTCTCAATCAAGTGAGCCCACAGCCGCCTCCCAGCTCTCAGCTTTGCTATTTCCATATAGAAGTTCATGCCAATTCCCCAGAAGAAGGAGAGTCTGTAATAAAAGCACATAAACAGAATGTAACATTGAATCATTCTAATAACTCTGGATCAGTAATGGAGAAGCCCTGCAGCAAGTTCTCTGACTAATGTACTTTCACAGATGATGAGAATGTTCCTATTTGCTTGTATGTGTAAAAATAATGAATTTGATATTAAACTCTATAGAGGTTTTACCAAAAGCGAGTTTTATACTTGGAAATTTGACCTCACCTTGGAGCAAATTCATCAATAGTGAGGCCAGCTTTAAGTCCAGTTCTGCAGTACTCCAAGCCATCTGCTATGGTATAAGCTAATTCCAGGATGGTGTCAGCTCCTGCCTCTTGCATGTGGTACCCACTGATGGAAATGGAATTAAATTTTGGCATATACTGAAAAAAAAAAGTATACAACAGGGTATAACAGCAGAAAGGGGGATCAAATACTGGTTCTATCAACATTCACACAAAATCACAGAATGGCTTGGGTTGGAAGGGAGTTAAAGGTCATCTAGTTTCAACAACCCCTGCCATGGGCAGGGACACCTTCCACTATCCCAGGCTGCTCCAAGCCCTGTCCAACCTGGCCTTGAACACTTCCAGGGATGGGGCAGCCACAGCTTCTCCGGGCAGCCTATGCCAGGGCCTCACCACCCTCACAGGGAAGAATTTCCTCATCACATCTAAACTAAATCTCTTCTCTTTTAGTTTAAAAAGGTTCCTCCTTGTCCTGTCACTATCTGCCACTGTAAAAAGTTGCTCTCAATCTATTTTATAAACCCCTCTTAGGTACATCTTGAAAGGCTGCAATGAGGTCCCCCTGGAGCCTTCTCCAGGCTGAACACCCCCAGTTCTCTCAGCCTGTCTCCAGGGCAGAGGTGCTCCAGCCCATTCTTTGAATTCCTTGTTGACTGAAATACAACCCATCTCTACAAAGTGGTGTTTGCAGATCTGCTCTGACTTAAACTTCAAATTTATATTATAAGTGATATTGGATCTTAACTTGTCCTGATGGCCCTTTCCACGACCACATTACTGTCCACTGTGACAGGTCTTCCCATGTTTTCTTTGTTCTCCAAAGTGCTTCATGAACAGTTAACTCAACTTAATAACAGAAGTAATACATTTAAACAATGAATACCTTTGAGGTGTACTGGAAGATGTCAGCAATGATCCGCATGGATGGTTCTGGGGGGAAAATGTAGGTATTTCTGACCATGAACTCCTTCAGGATATCATTTTGGATTGTCCCTGTCAGCTTGGCCTGAGGCACTCCCTGCTCTTCCCCAGTCACAATGAATGCAGCCAGCACAGGAATGACTGCTCCGTTCATTGTCATGGAAACGGACATTTTCTCCAAAGGAATTCCATCAAAAAGGATTTTGGTGTCTTCCACTGTGTCGATGGCAACTCCAGCCATTCCAACATCTCCTCGAACTCGGGGATTGTCTGAATCATAACCACGGTGGGTGGCTAAATCAAAAGCAACAGATAATCCCTGCTGGCCAGCTACAGGCAAAAGAAAGAAAAAACCCCAAAAAACAACAAAGAGATAGTCAGAAGTGTTGAACAGACTTGCATGAGGACTGAATCATAATTTATTAACTTTATTTTACATGATTCAGGTTTGGATGGCAAACTAAATTTTGATGTTAAATAGTGTTCCCTCCCCAAACCTGTCCAAGGTCTAGTAGTCTTAAATTTTACATGAAAAGCTTTTAATTAAGAAAAAAAAAGTAGTCCTTACTGCACTTAAAAATTGCTGAATTGCTGAATAACAGCTCACCCACAAGTTATAAATATGCATAGACAGGCAGTATAAAAGCTTACACACAGAAACTCAGCTTAGCTTAGCTGGGAACAGAAGTGTCACAAAGTGTGTCACGTTACCTTCTCTTTATCACAAACTAAACACACACAGACTGTTCCCTGGCTCTACTGACACACGTTATTATTTGTAAATCTGCAGTGAGAGAAAATTATTCATATAAAGCAGGGAACAGAACAGCCAGAGCTCTTGTTGCTGCAACCTGAAAGCAGAACCCAAAACTGCAGTGACCCCAGGCATTCACCCTCTCACCAGTGACTGGGCTGTGCTATCAGCTAACCCAAGTTATCACTTCTGCTTCAGCTCCATGATCTCAGCTTCTTGAACCCTGGGATCCAGCCAAATTATGTCTATGTGTTGAGGTGCAATAACTAAAATCAGCATTTAACACATTCATTATCCATAGCAAAATGAAGCAAAGGCACTTCCAGAAATGATCCAATTTCCCAGTAATAAAGAAATACAGTGTCACTGGGAAGATCTTATGAGAAACCCAAACTACGAAGGCAGAATACTCCCACTTGCCGTGTAACTGACTGAATTAATGTTCCTCATTGCTTCACAAGGCAGTGTTGCTTCCCAGACCAGCTGCCCTACCTTTGATGTTGTCCTTGTAGAACTTGTTGCTCTCCTCCACGGTACTGAACCCAGCGTACTGGCGGATGGTCCACGGCCTGTACGTGTACATGGTGGGGTAGGGCCCTCGAGTGAAAGGCTTCACCCCTGGCAGCTCCTCAGGGAAGTCCTCTGTGTCCCTTTTGGAGTATAAAGGCTTGATGTCGATCCCCTCTGGGGTGTGCCAAATTAAATCCTTGGGATTCTTGCCTTTCAGCTGCTTCTGAGCCAGGGCAGCCCACTCAGGGTGCAGCGGCTGCCTGTGCAGGGAGCGCCAGACCAGGAGTGCGCAGAGGCACGGCCGCAGCCGCAGGACAGCATCCCCGGCCCTCAGCATGGCTCTCCTCACAGTGTGGGGCAAGCTGGACAAAATAAAAACATGTATTTTGCATTATCATATGCATCTGATATAGGAGAAGTGAGGATGGAGAGGTCAAGCAGCTTGTTAAAGCCAAAACAGTCCCTCGGGAGAAAAACAAAGTGTGTTTATTCATGCACTGATTTGACAGCCAGCCTTTCGTCTTGCCTGTCAACCAGAGAACACATAAAACAGAGTTCAGGAAAAATCCGACATTTTCCTTTAGCCAAGGAAAATATACCCACAACTTATCTACGTCCACGTCTGAGATGTGTAACTTATTTCAGTCCCTCAGCATCACTGTCATTAATCAGTCACTGAAAAGCCAGTGTGAGGCATGAAGATGGCATGCCCAGCTACCCTCTCACCTTCACATCTCTCTCATCTAGGAATTCCTTAATGTCAAAGAGTGATGTTTTCCTAGGGATGAGGCAGCTACAGCTTCTCTGGGCAACCTGTGCCCATGCCTGACCACCCTCACAGGGAAGAATTTCTTCCCAGTATCCAACATTAGGAGGCACTCTGCAGGAAGTGGGCTGTCAGAGAATTGCTGATATAATCATACACTTGGGAAAAGATGGCTCATTCTGGATGGAAACCAGAGACAGGCAGAAAAAGAAAGGAGAAAAAAAAAAAGTGGTATGTGAGAACACAGGGATAATACAAGCTGCAGAACTTGTCCCATCATGCATGAGACTGATATGGGGGTAACTTGAACCTCCCCTGTGAGGGTGGTGAGGCCCTGGCACAGGTTGCCCAGAGAAGCTGTGGCTGCCCCATCCACAAGGGATGTGTTCAAGGCCAGGTTGGATGGGGCTTGGAGCAACCTGGGATAGTGGAAGATGTCCCTGTCCATGGCAGGGTTTGGAATGAGATGATCCTTTCCAATCTCAATCACTCTGTGAATTCAGTAACACCTAAAAGCTGTACGCTCCTTTGCTTCTGCTCTCCATATCCTAACCTTGCACTTCCTTACAAAAACAAAACCTTTACAACTTGGCTCCAAGGGTCAGTCGCCTCCTCACTGCCTCATCTCTTTCACAACTCCCAAGGAACACACACTTCCCTGACACCTTTATGAGAGATCCTGCATAAAACTGGAAAGCATCTGTATCACTGCAGCAACACCCTCCAAACACATGCTTTAATAATATATATGCCAAGTGTGGGATGCCTATAACCTGATGAGCACAGAGGAGCAGGTGAGGAGTGCTCATTCCCTGTGGGGATGCGATGCTGCAGCCAGGATGGAAGGCAACCTGTGCCCACACCGCTGCATGGCTCACAGGATGGGTCAGGCTGGAAGGGACCACAGTGGCTCATCTGGTTTCATCTCTCTGCTCAGACAGGGTCATCCCAGAGCACAGGGCACGGGATTGTGTCCAGACAGTTCTGGAATATCTCCAGTGAGGGAGACTCCACACCTCTGGGCAATCTGTTCAGGGCTCAGTCACTGCCCAGGGAAGAAGTTCCTCCTCATGTTCAGGTGGAACTTCCTGGGCATCAGTTCCTGCCCGTTCCTCTGGCGCCATTGCTGGGCCCCACGGAGCACAGCCTGGGCCCTGCTCTGAGCCCTCCCTGCAGACAGGGACACACAGGGATGAGGGTCCCTCTCAGCTGTGTCTCCTCTCGAGGCTCCCTCAGACTTTCCTCGTCAGGGAGATGCTCCAGTCCCTTCATCATCTTTGTCACCCAGCACTGGACCCACTCCAGATGTGCCTCAGCAGGGCTGAGCAGAGGGGCAGGATCACCTTCCTGCTGGCAGTGCTCTTCCCAACGCACCGCGGGTTATTCCTGCCCCGGTACTGGACGCTGCATTTACCCTTGTTCAGTTTCAGACAATTCTTCTCTGCCCATCTCCCAGCCCCGCACCCCAAGGGAACCCCAGAGCCGCCCTGTCAGCCCCTCTCCGCACCTCTCCCTCCTCAGCAGCCTCAGCCCGCCAGGAACGCTCCGCTCTCCGTCCTGGTACAGCGCCCGCCGCCGCCGCCCGCCCCTAACACGCCCCTCCGGCGGCCAATGGGGACGGGGGGGCGGGACGAGAGCTGCGATAGGGGATCAGGACACGGACAGGGGCAGGCCTCGGGGCTCCGGACATGGGCAGGGACATGGAAAGGGATCAGGATCAGGACAGGGATGGGATCCCCCCCGTTACCTGCCACCGGCCCCTCCGTCAGCGCGCGGCGCCCGCGCACGCGCGGTGGGCGGGAGCGGCGTTGCGCGTGCGCCGCGGGGAGCGCGGGTTTGTTTTGTAGCGTCCCGGCGGGCTGAGGAGGGAGTGGCCGCAGCGCAGAGGAGGGGCAGGCAGCGCCGGGAAGGTGAGGCTTGGGGCAGGATGAGCGGGGAGGAGAGGAAGGGTTTTGTGGAGGTGGTGTCCGCGATGCCATTCAGCAGAACGGGGGAGCAGGCATTTGGGGAGGCGAGAGGGTATGGGTGGGGAAGGACTACAACTCCCAGCATGCACTATGATGGAGGGGTAAATGGTCTGGGCGGTATCGAGGACCGATGCATGCCGGGAGAAGTAGTCCATGCCTTATTTGCGGTCCGCTGTGAAAGCTGTCCTACAATATCGGTAGTTATGGAGGAGGGGAGAGGCAGGGCTTATTTACCTGGTTTAGGGCTTGTTTAGCTTGTGTGGAGCTTATTTGGCATATATTTACCTGGCATATGGTTTATTTACCTGTTGTAGGCCTCACGCCCCGGGGCTTATTTGTCTGGTGTCCATTTTGACAGTCGCCTGGTGAGAAGTGACAGGACCTGAGTGAGGGGGAAAAGTGGCCTGAAGGGGTGAGGGAAATATGAATAAATCTGAGCCGTGGTGCTTTAGAGACGAGAAGGGTGGTGAGGGTTGTGGCTATTCCCTTCTGTGTGACCGCTTTTCTCTCTGTCTCTATAGTCAGTAAGAAAAGAAGTTGCAGGTTTAAACTACAGCAGGGACCACTGTGCTTAGGTGTTAAGGTAAAAAGTCCTGGTAATTGGGTGACTGTGCTGAACATTAGAAGGCTAAGTCATAGAATCACAGAATGGTTTGGATAGGAAGAGACCTTGAAGATCATTTATTTCCAACCCCCTGCCATGGGCAGAGGTATCTTCCAAATGGGGATGCTTCTTTAGTGGGCCTACGTTTAGATAAATTTGTGGAATTTAGGCTCTAGGTTAGCAAATATACAAACATTTCATCTCATTAAAGGCTCATTTGGGGCTTATTGGGTTGAGCCCAATTTTCATCATTTTGCTTTTTAAAGTATGATTTGTGCTGTATGGGTTATAATTGCTGGATTTTAATTTTGTCTTTGTTTCCTCCTGTTCCCATGGGTTTACAGATAATGAAACCCCGCCAGGTATCTTCCAATAAAATTGGGAAACCAGCTGATGGGAGATCAGCAAAAAATCCTTTTAAATCGCAAAACCAACAAGGGACTTCCAGCAAAAAAAAGAGAGCAGATGAACAAGGAAGAAAACAAGGTCAAAAAAGACAGGTATTCATTATTTTGGATCAAACAA
>VYXC01000946.1:12023-107566 GCA_013397175.1 Platysteira castanea
GAAAAAAAAAGTGAGGGGGGTGGGGTAGATGACATAGGAGGTATTTTTTCCCATTTTTTAAATTGGAATTTATAGAGAATAATTCATTAACTAAGCATAGTCCTCTCGAGGAAGTGCCCGGTGTGAAGAGCTCTTTTGAGCAGCCTTCAGTAAAGCTTTTTTTTTGTGGTCAATGTCAAAGACTTCTGCCAGGCACTGACATAGTGTGTTCATAGGAGTAGATGAATGATTGCACAGCAGAGGATATCTCAAAATCACCACATTTGCTGTAAATTTTTCTCTTTAGCAGGTCCCTCGGACAACCAGAAGGGAAGTTAAAGAAGTGCAGGACTATTCCCCTGCAGGTAGGTTCCTGGTCTTCCCTGTTAAATCTGAACTGTTACACCTTTGACTCCGATCTGACTGAACTGAGTCACAAAGCTGTATCCAGCTTTGACAAGTCATGCCTTTCCCTTTTTTTTCCTTTGTGGTAACAGCAGAAAATGGTTCTTCAAAAAAGGTGAAGCTGTCCAGTGCTACAGTAGGATCTTGGCAACCTCTCTCCGAGAGCAGTAGGCTTTTCCTGGAAAATGTAGTGGATTCAGTAGTACTGTAAGTGCCAAATATCCTGGTGGTTGTTCTTTGTTTCCACAAGGAATAAAGTAAAAATCATAGTATTATTTGAACTGGAAGTCAATGTGTTTTTTGATGTGTTCTCTGCGCTTGCAGGCTTTGTAATGGAAATTGTGCCTTTATTTTCTTTCCAGATCTGTTTTGTCCCAACAGAGGGAGAGAAAAGATGATGTTCAGAAGGACCTCAATGTACTGAAAGAAAGGTAAGGAATTATAAATAAAAAAAGAGGGAGAGAAGAGATTTCTTTTACCCAGTTGTTTTATGCCATAATTTGAGGGCAAGCTGAAACTCCATGTCTGGCATAAAGCTGTATATTACGTTTCATAAAAGCATTTCCAGGTTTTAAAATGATAATTGTTTGTAAGCAGCTAAAAATGCTGCTTTTAGAACTTATCTGAAAAGCAGACGGGTCAGAATTGGGAAAATATTAGGAAAATATTAATTAATGTCAGTTTATAGTCAGGAAGTGTAGAGGCCAGTGGAATATAAATCACACAAGGTCAGTGCAATAGCAAACATGAGAATATTGGGTTTTCGTGTTCCTGGTTCCTTCCTTCAACACCTACTCTGTATGATTTTGTAAAACAATTCAAGACAGTTTTTATTCTTCAGCCTTTTACTTCATTAACAGCAACTGAGTTTAAAACTAAAGTGAGATTAGTTTTTCCCCAGAATTTTCTTTTTTGCTTTGCAAAGAACTCCAAACAAATCATGCTTTCCTTTTCCTGTAATTAAAGGGTGCTGAGAAGTTTCAAGACTTTAAAAGTGCCTCCAGGAAAGCTGGGCAACCTGAAGAATATCCTGAGCCTTCAAATGGCAGAGAAACAAATGCTTGAGACAAATGAGGAGTCTCTGATACAGCTGCAGGTATGAAAGCAAGGAAGGGAAGAAATTACCGTACCAGACTGCTGCCTGTGCCTGTGCTGTTGTGGAGGAGTGCTCAGTGTTCATTGTTGTCATCCACCTTTGCTGCAAAGCTGTGTCTCTTTTTGCATGTTTTTCAGTGACTCAGTGAGTTCTGTAGGAAAGACTCACCATCTCTAAAGTAAATCTTGTTCTGTTTTTGTGTCTGTTTTGTTTTAGGAAGAAATAACTGAAGCAGAGCGATCAGCAGACCGCATTGAGGAAAGTGTACAGCAGCTGCAGTACAAAATCCAGAAGCTCAAGAGCCAGTTAGAGGAGGATGAAAAAGAGGCCAGGAAGGTATTTCTCATAAATACTTGTGTACTTCTGTAACGTAGAGAAGTGGGCTGACTTCCAGAGCTGTCTGAAACAAACAGTTTCTCTGGCAGTGTCATTTAAGGAAGGCCTCATTTGCCTCTGGGAATGGATCTTCTTAATCTTTCAAACTTCAGTTGTAGAATTAAGAAATTTGGTTTCAGAAGTGGGATAATAACAGACAGGTTATTTTCCTACTTGTGTGCCTGATGTTTGGGGTTTTGGATTGTTTTTTCTTTCTCTTCTTCCCTTTCTAGGTATTCCAGGAAAATGGCAGTGGAGCACTCCATCTTCCAGAACTCCCCAAGAGCAGTTTGCAGGCACCCACTCTACAGGTGGGTGTGGAATGTACCTTTATCTTTTCAGAGACACTTTGGTTATGAGGAGGAAGGCAACAGAATGTGCTTTTATCCCTTAACCTCTGCCAGAGGGGGCAGTTCTGAAAAGTCAAAAAATTGGAATAGGTTTTCTTTTTCCATTTTTTTTCCATTGAGAATTATCTGTTTATCTTTTAAAACCAGGACAAAACCCTAAAAGCCCTCCTCATCCCTGGAAGTGTTCATGGCCAGGTTGGATGGGGCTCTAAGCAACCTGATCTAGTGGAACCTTGTGGAAGGTGTCCCTGCCCATGGCAGAGGTTGGAACAAGATGAGCTTTAAGGTCCCTTCCAACCTAAACCATTCTGTGATCTTATGATTTAAGACATCACATGCCTTTTGCTAGAAACCCTATGGCCATAGGGAACTTGTAATTTCTGAAATATATTTATGACTGCTGGAGAAGACTCATTGTGTGGCTTTGAATCTTATTTTTTGTTTGGGCTGTAGCTGGGCTGCAGGAAAGTGAAATTCCTGTTGCACTCAACAAAAGCTGCTTTTTTATTTGTTGTCTATCATTCTTTCCTTCTTTAGGAGGAAATTTTGAAGGTGAAGAACCAGAAGGGCCTTTTAAAGGATATGAATGCTATTCAGCAGTCAGTTGACTTGAAGAACTTGTTAACCCTTATTGAAAAGACCTATGAGAAGGTGGATTTGCTCTGAGAAGCTCAAATTCGTGGAGTCTCCATGCCGAGCTTGGAAACTGCTTTATTCCTAATGACCTTCCTGTTGGGACTGCTGGATTTCTGTTAAACCATTTTCTATTAATATTGGCATATAAATCTGTAGATAGATTCTGGGACTCAAGTGATTTAAATCATCAAGGTTTTTTGTGGGGTTTTTTGACTTGGGATGACTTCTAATGGTGGTACATACTCTTAGGAGAAGGGAAGGAAATGGATCCTAGGTTATTTGGGTGTTTTTATAGAATAAGGGAACTATTCCATTGTCTTTGCACTTCTATATCTATATCTGTAAGTCACTGAAGGCAGTGTCTTTTACCAAAGTAGCTTTTATTTGGGAGTTTAATCTTTAAACCTGAAACAGATAGTAAAATAAGCTTATCTAATACTCAGTTGTAAATCCCCTGTTCAACTTTCTTACTATTTTTTATTTTAAAACCCTCAATTGCAGGAAATTGAGTAATTTTTATCAAACGTACAAAATCATTTTTACATTTTCATTACTTAATAAAAAACGACATAAAACAACATAAAGTATATTCTCAGGTCCAATTACCTGCTGGAAGACAGTGCTCTTTACACTGACTTGCCAGATAAACTGTTGTTCTTCTGTTTACAAGTTGCTGGTAGTCTTAATGAGGCAAGAGCTAATTATTTCTCTTCTCCTATGAGGGATTGAAAGCTTCTCTGGCGTTGGAATCGTGAAATATCTCAAGTTGGAAGGAACCCATGAGGATCTCTGAGTCCCAGTTCTCTACTCCTCACAGGATTACCTAAACAATGTAAGATCAGGAAAACCAGACTAAGTACTTGCTTTATCCTGAATCCCATGAAAAGGAATATAAGTATTTAGAAATATTGCTCAAATTTGTGATCACTTGGCAAGGGGAGCATTTACTGATATAACCATTACCCCAAAATAATTTAATCCAGAGTATGGGTTAAAAATTTTCCTGCATGCCAGGAAAAGATTAAGTAAAGATATACTCCTTTGCTTTCATTAAGGGTGATATACTCTGTGGGTTTTGAATTTCCTGAACCACATAGAGAGCTTTTCATTTTTAAAAATTTTTATTTTGAAAAGAAAGTGTGGAGAAGGGCAGTAAGAGTCAGATACAGCTTCCACACAAGGAAGTTGAAGTAGCAGTAACTGAAGAATGAGCTTCTGCACTACAGGGCTGGATAGTTACAGAGGCAAACCATAATTACTTTAATTTAATTTTTTTCCTCAACACTGGGTGATTTATGGTAGGCTGGCTGTGGATGTTGTTACTTGGGGTTGTCATGCACACATAAACAGGGCAACATGAACCAGGGAACATAAATCCAGACACTTAGGAGGTGATCTTAGCTTGACTTGGTGGTGGATAGTCTTGGACAGAGTTGCAGAATGATCAGGTTGTTGGTTTTGATGAGATCTTAGGCTTCTTCCAGAAGGTTCACTGTTGATCAGTGAATGTGGAGCTGTGACCTTTTGTGATTTGACCTGGGAGAATCTGAAACTTCAATTTCACAAACCTTGGCTTTAAGGAGGTAAGACATTTTTCCATGTGTGTATTCTTTATTTACTGAGTTTATCCATTTAAGGAATACCCAGGAAAATCTTAATGAACCTCTGGATTCAGGTTAACTTGGCTTAAGGTTTTTCCTCAGAAGTGATCTACAACAAGTGCAGAACTCTGATATGGTAATGGGAGGAGTAGGGAGAGCCAAGGGAAGAAGCTGTGCTGAGGCACTGGGGACCATCAGGATATCCAGGCCAGCTTCAAGCCCATCTGACTGCCAAGGTCAAACAGCCCTTCTGTTCTGACAGCCTGAAGCTCTGAACATCCCACATTTATCTCCTAGTACAAGCTAAGCACAGCTTTGTGGTCCATATGTCTTTTGGGAAAAGCCTGGATTTGGGAGTGTTTTTTGGGATATGTTTTCAACAAACACTCATTACCAAGTGAAAATGGCAGCAAGAATAAAAAGGCTAAGGGTTTGTATTATTTCGCCAAGATTAGGTGATCTAAGAGATTGATCCATGAGCCATCAATTAGTTCACACTTCTGGTCCATTTCTGCCCTCCCCCAATAAATAAAAAATAAAAGAACACTTTGGTTTAGAAGTACTGGAAACCTTCCTTGAAATGTGGGTTATTTTGGTAAAAAAATCAAGAAGACAGATGTAATGGAAAAGTAAACTAAAGATATTTGAAACACAGTGGATGCTGATTAGAGCTCTAAGAACGTGCTACGGCACACATTTTATAGGGTTTGGGGATGACATTAAATGAAATGGCAGGACTGAGGTCCAGGTCTGAGTTGGAAACTCCAGGTGGAGGGTGGAAGTTGAACCTCTGCAGGAGACTGGTGAAGAAGAGGAAGAGCTCCATTTTGGCAAGAGTCTCTCCAGCACAGATCCTCCGCCCTGGAACGAAATGCAGAGTGACCACGAGAAAATCAGTGAGAGGTGCTTCTTCAATATTGGAAGAAAAACACCCTTTTATCAGCTCTTACTCTGAAAAAGGTCAGTGGGAATCCAGAACACTTGAATGTTATATCCTAGGTATGAATAAAGAACACAGTGGATTTTAAAAGTCTGTTGGGTACAAGAAACCAGAGAGAGAGGAATTTTGATCTTCAGAGGTATCATACCAAAGCCAGCTGGTGATGGTTTTTTCTTTTCCTTTCTCTAAATGCTTGCATTTGGAGAGAAATGTGTGGAAATGTATTCTGAATTCCTTAACTCCAGTTTTCAATAAAATCTGAATTTTTTATTCATTTTCATATTCTTGCTCTACTTGGCTCAATTTTTGCATCCCAGACCAGCTGGTTTAGTCTAGACTTTGGGTCTATTTGTCTACTCAGTCAATTTTTTATACTAAAATTTGTCAGCAAATTCCTTGAAGACTCCCAAATGCTGGCTGGAGTGGGACTGAGAAGGAAGGTGGGTGGGATAGTCTATGGATATTCAAAAGTGCTGTAAATATAAGTTTTTCTCAGTTCTGTCAAATCCAGCAGCTTGTAAACTGCCTTATTCATAGCATGGTGATTCAAGGCCAGAACTAACAAAAACCTGAACTAAAATTTGGTTTTAACTCCCCTGTGTGACAGAAAGTGGAAAATGAAGAGCTATTGCATGGCTGTTATGTGAAATAAGCCCTCCAGGAAACTCCCAGACCTGGCACTCCCTGGATGTGTTTTCAGCTGGGACAATCTAGATATTTCAGCTGGAAAAGAAGGCCTGGGAACTGGAATTATCGTAAGTTCTACCAAAAATAAAATATTTGCTGTGTACTGGATGGTGAGTATGATAAAACATCTTGTTCAAATGTCATAAAGAGTTGAAAATACACAAATAGGATCAATAAGAAAATGGAGAATATGGACATGATAGATAAGTTAGCCAGAGAGTGATGTATGGAAACTGAAAAAGAACAATTACAGAGCCTGCAAAGCAGGAGAAATGCCCGAGAAGGAGCAGGGTTGGAATCTCCCATGCTTTGGCAAATGGTGCAGGTGTGTAAACTCAAGCCCCTTCCGTCCTTTGATTTTACACAGAATTTGGGGGTTTATATGACAACTCCTCCTTGTTGTCACACTATATGAAATCTTGACCCAGCTGACATTATTTGTGACTTTTTAAAAGGAACATGGAAAAATAAAGCAGGAAATGCAGAGAAGCATCTTTGCTGTGTGTTTTGTGTAAAAGACAAAGCACCTGCTGAAAAAGGCATGAAAGCATCTTTCTTCACAAATTTCCCATTGGCATCAAGGAAGTGCTCAGGGTAGAACATGTCTGGTTTCTCCCACTGCGACTGGTCTTTCAGGACTGAAGTCAGTAAAGGGACGATGTAGGTTCCCTGCAAAATAGGACAGAGGAATGAATCCCTGGACAAATTCAGAAAGAGGAAATGTTAAAAGAAGCAATCCTGTAGGCATCTCACCTTGGGAATGAAATAGCCTTTGAGGGTGACATCTGCAGCAGTCTCATGAGGCAAATCCAATGGCAGGATATTGGCGAACCTCTGAATTTCATGGATGACAGCATCTGTGTATGGCATCTGAGCTCGGTGCTCGATCCGGGGGGAGTTGGACCCTATCACTTGCTCTATCTCTTCTTGGACCTTTTCTGAAGAAAGAATCAACTCTAAGATACAAGGATTCATTTACCCCGAGATACACCGTGCTTTACTATTGTAAATTATAATAGATCTGGAGTGCAAACCATAAATTCGCCAAAAATCTTTTTTTTCCCTTTCAGAAATAATGGGAGGTGAACAGGACTACAGTGTTTGATTGATTCTTTACCAAAAAGAAACCTAAAGACTTTTTTTCTGCCCTCTCTTCTGTCTAAAGATCCTTGTTCTGCCCAGGGGTTGTCTCAAAATCCCCATTTGACTCCGAACAACCCCGTGCCATCAGCTGGAGTGGAGATGCCAGACAAAGGGCATCTGAATCTTTTCAGGTCCCTAAAGCCTCAGTACAGTCCATTTAACATCTGCACAGGTCTTTGGTTTATCAACACTTTCTGAGAGAAACCTGGAACAATTTCACTGACCCACGCAGGACAGCTCTTTGCTTAGTAATTAATGAGACTTCCCTGAGTGAAAGGCCTGGCCTGTGTGAGCTCTGTGTTCTGCTCCTGGCTGACCAGTGTGACCCTCACTGGGTCTAAACCACAGGGCACAGAGACAATAAGTGGCTGGAAACCTCAGTTTTTGTAACTTGGCCTATTAAGAGACATCTTGTTCCTCCAGGTTCCTGTTTGGTCCCTAATGCCCTGAGTGTAACAGTATCTACCATAAAACCACTTACTCTGGATTTCAGGGTATTTTAGCATCAGCAGAAAGCCCCAGTTCAGTGTGGTGGAAATTGTCTCAACACCAGCAGTAAACAAATTGCTCACCAAGCTTAGCAAGTTGTCATTGTGGAAATACCCACTGGTAGTGGATTTCTCCTGAAAAAAGTGATTGAGATAAAAGGATGAAAACTTAAAGCTTTCTGTGTGAAAATGTAATTTATGTAGATAAACATTTTCTAAGAAATAAATCCTATATTTTCAAGAAGTGTGAAAGACAAGGAAGAGCTTTGGGCTTGTGCCTGGAGAGAAGTGCTGACATCTCTGTATTTACTGGGGCCAGTTGCAAAGAGAGCTGCTTTCCCCATGGGGAAGGTAACCCAGACATATCAGAGACCACAAATAAGAGTCCCGGTAAAGCCCAGGTAGTGATTTTGTTCTGTAATACATTATGTTTTCAAAAGAGCCACAAGGGCTGGGACAACAGAGAGAGCAGATAAAAAGATGCAGCCTTGGTAAATATATTGATACAGTCTGAATAAAATAAATAAGGATAAATGTTTGCTGATTAAAAGAGGTTGGAACTTCACCATCATGAAGTATCTGTTCAACTCTGCCACTTTCTTATATGTGTTTTCTCAAAGACAGCTTCCCTAAAGAAATTTAGCTGTAATTTTAAGAGCTGAAAGGAAATCGTAAATGTCTTCATAGAGCCACAAAATTTGGAATCAACAAGAAAAGATTCAGTTACCTCCTGTTGTTTAACCAGGAAAGCATCAATTAAACTTCTTTGGTCATTTCTGTCCAGGTTTTTGAGATGTTCTACAAAAGTAACTCGTATATAAGCATGAACTTCATCTCTGTTTCGGAGGAGAGCCTTGTTAGCCCTTAGGAGGAATCCAAGGTATGGGAAGATATTGTACATCTATGAGAATGGAAGTTATTAGAGAGAATTTATCAGCCAGAGCTCTGAAAACACTACAGAAACAAATTGGCAACATTTGGTTTATTTTGCAGATACAAAGTCAAAAGCTTAAGATTAATATTTTGCTCTATAGAACGTGAAAAAGTGACTGGATGAATTCCTGGTAGAAAAGTCATCAAGGACCACTGAAAAGATGTAAAAATCTTTCCCCAAATTACTACTTTTCAGGAGTAGTGTAGGTGTCAGGCTCAAACAGCTTCAAGTTGCCCCCAGGGATATGGAAATGTTGGGCAGCGACTTTTTTGATTGTTTTAGCCAGCTCTTCCTCTAACATTTTTTTTCTTTTTTTTCAAAGCCTAGAGGAACATAAATCAATCCAATGTGTGGCAGCATTGCATACAAGCATCAGAAGGTATTTTTTACTCGTTAGCACTCTCCAAACAATATCTTAAATATGTTTTTGAGAGACTGGGGGCTTGATTGTTGACTTCATGATTCCCAGACTGTCTCTCAAGCTTTTTCTTGTCCAAGAAAGTGCTTTGTAAACCTATGATCTCGCACAGTCTCAGGTTTTCCTGTTTAATAAAAGAAACTGACTACCCATATTGCTATTTTCCTGTGGCATCCAGTGGAACAGCAACATAAACGTGTGAATCATTACCGTAACCAAAGGTTTCCCAGCAAGCCTCACGCTTTCATTGGTCAGATTTAGAAGTCTCACAAATCTAGAGTCTTTGTAGTCAAATCGTTTTCCAAGCAATATTGACACAATTATATTAGCAACTGCGGCATTAATTATTTTGCTGGCATCGAAGGGCTTTCCTAGACAAGGAACAAGAGACTATATTACATCGTGGCAAGAGATGTAATTTGCAAATGTAATACTAATTATTGCTATTTATTTCATTGATTGATTATTGATTTTTGCTATTATTGATTATTATCCACTGTCTAAATACCATACCAAGACGCAAAAATGCCAGAGGAGCCAAATTCATCAACCTGAAGTACTTTTCATAAAAAGATCTGAACTTGAGAAGGCTCAAAAAGCCTCTGCATACTTGGGCAAAACCTTAGAGGTGCTGAGGTCCTGGCACAGAGTGCCCAGAGAAGCTGTGGCTGCCCCATCCCTGGAAGTGTCCAAGGCCGGGTTGGACACTGCTTGGAGTAACCTGGGATAGTGGAAGGTGTCCCTGTCTGTGGCAGGGGGTCAGCTGGATGGTCCTTAAGGTCCCTTCCATCCCAAACTGTTCTGTGATTCTACAGGTTTGAAGAATGGACAATCCACCCACCTCCCTGTGAAGCGATGGTGTGTGCCAGGTGCCCGTACTCCTCCACGATTCGATCCTCCATGGCCTTTTTGCCCATCCCAAAGTCTCGTAAGGTTGTGAGGGTAAACCTTCGCATCACCTTCCAGTTTTCACCATGAGCAAAAACAACCCCTGAGACCAAGAGAACATTTCAAGGTGGTAGAAGATTTTAAATAATTTTGTAGGAGTAGCAGTCAAGTTTGAAAGAAGTTAAATTCCACCCAGATGAGGAAAAACACCACTGTGCCTTAAATATTTTCAATCGTCAGAAATAGAGTTATTACACAAGCAAAGGATAAACTAAAATTTGTTTAATCAAATCTTAAGAAGAATATATATCCTGAAAGACACTTGTCACTGAAAGAAAGTGGGCATTTGAAATTCAAGTTCAGACTGCTGGTCACCATAATTTGGAAGTGAAATTGAATGGAGATCTCTGATGACTGCAGGAAAAACTTAAGTAGGCACAAATGTCTTTAAAATTTAGATAAAGTCTTAAAACCTCCACCATCACTGTCTTTTTTCCACTCAAATTGTTACACATTTAACTGATGACTTCAGCTTGTTTTTTTTCAAATAAAATAAAATGAAAAGTAAGCTTCTATGCAATAATATGATCAAAAGAAGCAGCTGTTAAAATGTTCACAGAATTATTCCTGGATTTCTCCAAATGTCTTTGGAGATATAAATACAAATCTTTTATGCTAAATTAGAATGAAGTTAGGGTGTGAAATTCTTATTTTGAAAGTCAGCTCAGTAGAGAGTATTTCCCTTTATAAAATAAATCCCCAGTTCTCTGTGTGTTACATGCTATTTATTGTCACATTCTGAATTTAAAAGCACTATTTATCACTTGAAATGACAAGCAAGAGTAGAATATTAATTTCAGAAAAGGTAGTTCTGTGATAAGCCCAAAAGACTGCAAGTCCAGATCCATGTAGTGAGAGCTACATTCTCTAGAGAGGGTGAGGCATGGATGCCCTGGCCTGGATCCTGAAAGTGTGTCACTATCCGTTATCTGTTGCTGTGGTTATTTTTAGAGTTATGGTTGTTTTGTTGCCACTGTCAGTAGTTTTAAAGTTGAAAGAGCATGATGAAGTCAATGAAATTGCTCCCTATTTCCAATGTTTTTGTGATGTCTGATCCAAAGTGTTGTCCCAGCTCCCGCTTTGTCTATAGGAAAAAAATCGAGTAGATCAAGCTGATAAGGAAAAATAAGACCAACTTACCATTTCCTTTGGTCAAATCTTCAAAGACTGGGATTTTAGGTCTCTCTGCAAATGCATCTGCCTGGTTTATGAGAGCTTCCTTCACTGTCTCATACCCAGCAATCACTACGACTTTCCTGTGTCCCATCTGAACACTGAAGACTGGACCATATTTTTTGAACAGCTGTCAACAGAAAAGAATAGCGATTTACAGCTTTTACAACTTACAAAGAAATTCATCACCCTTTGCAGTGCTGCCTCCGGGTTACGAACATGTTAGATATCTTCCTGACTACAGAGAAAGACACTTGATTAAAATGTTGGGAATATGCCAGACATTGCGATGGATAATGACTAAATGGCACAGCTGGGAGAGAGTCCACTTGTGCTAAACTGAGCAGAAGTGACAACAGCTGAAACCCCAAGTCAGCAAAGGATTGCACTGACAGCTCTGTCTTCCCTCAGAAACCCTTGTAAATTCAATTTTTGACTCATGTCTTCACACTTATCTCTATGGTATTGTGTTTCTTTTGTTTACAGGCTAAACCTGTTCAAACCTCTGCTATCATTAATGTATAAAAGAAACCCAGTTTGTTTCTGGACTAGAATTCAGCATTAGGTAAATATACATGACTACATGCACCATGAATCTGTCTCAGAGAAAATGTGGTACCTTTTTAGCTGGTACAGGTAGATTTATTTTTATGTAACTCAGTGTTCCTGGTTCTTCTGACAACTGGAGGGGGTTTTCGTGACCACACTTATTTTCTAGTGGGTTTGCAGAGAGAAACAGAAGGCAACTATTCTTAGCATCAGGATGCAAAATGTTCAGCAAGTGGTAAGCAAGTACAGCCAGCTGAAATAACGGGAGGGGTGACCCATATCTGAACCATGCTCAAGTCAGAGAACCAACCTCCAGCATGAGAATGGAATCACTGTATTAGAGCAGAGACATGTTGGTTCTGCTGGCCTGAAAACAAATGGAACTTGCTTTTGTCAACGTGATTGGGCTGTGTTGGAGAGCTACAGTGATATTCCAGATATTGCATCTAAGCAGTCTTTTGATTTGTGGATGCAGCATCCATACAGGTGCAAATATCCATTTCAAAATCATCAGCAAGGAGGATGTGTAATTTTAATGTCTAAGCAGAGAAAATACTAAGGAAGGAGCAGGTTCATAGAATTCTTCTGACTCAAAGTCAGCAAAGCCCTGTAATAAACTAGGTAAAAAAAGCACTAGAAGAAAACAGAAAGATTTATTATTTTTGCAAGGATTTGCCATGAATATTAAGAGTATATAGTTATATCTGGAGCTTTTGGGAAGAAAAGAGGAAAGAGAGATGACAACATTGATAGATCAGTGAAGGCAAGATGCTTCAGTCACAGCTCCAGGTGCATCAATCAGTGGAAGGCAGGGGGAGCTTGACCGCAAATCAAAATCATTCCTTATTTAGTTGCCTTTTTCTCAAAATTACCACAGAAATAAGATGGGCACTTGCTATTAATCTGAGAGTTGTTGAAGGCTGAAACCTTGATGCATAGAGAAAGTATTACAGTAAAAAAAAAAAACCACCATGCTGCACTCAACAATTTCTGCTCAAATAACCATCTCCTGGTCCCTTGCTAAAGGCTCATCCATGGATGCAATACGTTGGGTGCAATAGGAGAAACTCTCAGACTCGGACTATGGGGCTCAATGATAGAATCAATAGAAAAGAAAATTAATACCTGTAGATAAGTCCTGTAGGGTCTCTTCAAATCAAACAAAAGGAGGTTTCCAATTATGGGTAATGGTCTTGGCCCTGGAGGAAAATTTTGTCCTTGGTTGTTCCAGAAACCTGCTGTTTTCAAAATGGATAGAAAAGCCAGGATCAGCACTAAAACAATGGAAGTGGTGCTGTTCCAGAAACCTGCTGTTTTAAAAATAGATAGAAGAGCCAGGATGAACACAAAACCAAAGGAAGTGCTGCTGTTCCAGTCCATCTCTATTCAGCCAAGTATGTGCCACAGAAGAGAAAAGAGAATGTGTGGACTCCGGATCTCTGTCCTCCTGCAAGAATTTTGCTTGAGAGGCTGTTGTGTTAGTCCATAAACCTCTGTTCCGGCGAAGGATGTGTTTTACTTGCAGTGAACGACTTGTTCTCTTCCCCCGTGCTTCCTAATGAATCCTTGGGAGGGTGCAGGGGCAGGTAAATGTTTGCTAACCAGCGTGTGATGGGGTGGGAGTGTAGGGCACTGGGCAAGTGTGAAAGTCCAAGAACAGGCATAACTGCAGGTCATCAACCTGACATTTGCTATAAAAGCCATAAATTCTGCACGTTGTCCAGGTTACTGATTAATCATGTTTTTGTCATTAGTACAGATAGCCTTGATA
Source organism: Platysteira castanea (assembly GCA_013397175.1). Taxonomy (NCBI): domain Eukaryota; kingdom Metazoa; phylum Chordata; class Aves; order Passeriformes; genus Platysteira; species Platysteira castanea. The sequence goes on from VYXC01000946.1 coordinate 25,517, forward strand.
CCCTTGAGATATCAAAATTTCCCTGCCTAGGAGATTAGGGCACAGAGGTTAATTTTTTTAAAGTGCTTAGGGGTGGCATAACTTTGATTCCATTGAATTCACTGGAAATTTCAAATCACAGAATCAAGAAATGACTGAGGTTGCAGGGGACTCTGGAATTCATCTGGTCCAGCCCCCTGCTCAAGCTGGGCCACCAAGAGCCAGTTGCCCTAGACTGTGCCCAGACAGGTTTTGAGTATCTCCAAGGACCTAAACAATGCAATGATGCTGAGGAGGGAGACTCCACAAGCTCTTGGGCAACCTGTGCCAGTGCTTAGTCACTCCCACAGTAAAAAAGTCTTTCCTGATGTTCAGAGGGAACCTCCTGTGTTTCAGTGTGTGCCCATGGCCTCTGGTCCTGGCACTGGGCACACAGTGAGGAGAGTCTGGCTCTCATCCTTAATTGATCCTCCCCCGAGGTGTTTATACTGATAAGATCCCCCTGAACCTTCTCTCCTCCAGGCTAAATTCCCACCTCTCTGCATTTCCTCATACAAGAGATGTTCTAGTCCCTCCAGAATCTTTGTGGCCCTTTGCTGGACTCTCTCCCATCTGTCCATATCTCTTCGGTACTGGTCATGCCAGAACTGGACACAGCACTGGGAAAAGATGTCCTCTGCTGGCTGAGGAAAGAGTGCTGAGACACAGCCTGACTCAGGTGTCTCAGAGTCTAAGAGAGTGAACAGCAGAGGAGGAGATGTTGAAAGAAGCCAAGGGGAAAACTGGACAGAAAAGTTGAGCCACAGCCCACAGAACAGTGTTTGGAAGAGTTCTCTAGTAGAAATCTAGAACACTAATTGCACGTGGCCTTGAGGCCAGAACCGGAAGGTTGTGTGAGGTGAAATGCCTCAAGGCTGGACCCCTTGTCCTTCTCTCCCAGAAGTGTCAGGATCTGTGCAGAGACGTGACCAGAGGCAGAGCAGAGGAGGGAATGGGGGAATTTCCCAGGGAATGGGGGTGCAGAGACCTAGAGGAAGAGAGCCCTGGCACACAGCTGGGAGCCTGGGAGGGGAGCTCCAAGCCTGCTCTCAGATGGGCTCACCCCGAGCCTTCTGCTGACCCCAGGGGCTCTGAAGGAGGGACCAGGACATTTCACCTACCTAGAAGGTGTCCTGGGAAAAGTCCAGGGCCAGTGCCCAGCTGTGCTCCAGATGGCCTGATTCTATTTCACCTTCCCAGAGTATGTAAAAAGGCACTGAAAATGTCGAGTTTTCCACGTATATCTGGAATTTAACTAATAGCAAGGAACTGAGAGGAAGTTGAAATGTGAACATTTTGCAGGAGGCTTGAGATGAACAGGCAGAGCTCTCCATTGGCAAGAGTACACATATTTTGTTAACATACTTTGTGAAAAGGCTCATCCCATTAAGAGAGAAAGAAGTCATCCCCAAGAAATGTCAAACAAATACAGTTGATCATCTGATTATTCAATTCTTGTGTTTATTCAGCAACAGATTTGAACACAGATGTTAAAAGAAATTTTGTAAGCAAATATTCAGCCAATGGCTTTCAAATAAATTTTCTTTTCAGTAATGAAATACAAAGATACTGCTCTGACAGAGGAAGGACTGAAGAACTGTAAGACAGCCTTCGAAGCTATGGTCACCCACTGGTGTTCAGAAAAGGACAATAAGCTTGACCTTTGGTTAGTTTAAAGAAGATATCATTAAAGCTTTTACTCATTAAAAAAAACAACAAAAAACAAAAAAACCAAACCACAACACCTTATTTGAGCTTTTTTACTGTAAAAACAAGTCAAAGTGAGAACGAAGGTAAGACAGAATGAGTATTGAGAGGTTATTGGAAGGGATAAAACACTGCCAGTCTTTATGAGAAGGAAAGAAATGCTGATGATCGCGAACCTCAAATTTAAAGTAGTTGTACTTTAACTTTTGTTTACTTTTCAGTCCCATCCTCTAAGCTCATCCTCCACTCTGTGTCTTGTTTAACTCCTTACTTCCCTTTCCTGCCAGTGAAAGGTTTCCTCATGGAAGAACAAAAGACTTCTTAGTAAAATATTTTAAGCTTAAGTCTTTTAAGTGTGCAGTCACATATTACACAGATGTTGTAACTAATTAGTAATGAAGCTCTGCTGATTCAAGGTATTCAAAATTTTGATTAATTGGGAAATAACCAAGCAAAGAAAATACCCTAAGCCGGAGAATCAAATGCCACTGGATGTGGAGGTGAGCAATTAGGGTAAAAACCTTTGTGAAAACAAATCATACACTTCAAGGGCACAGTCACATGGAAAAGAAAGTAACATGTAAAGCTCTGATTAAACAAAAGGATTCGTTTCCTTACTCTGTTTTTTGAGAGAACCTAAAGGACTGATTTCTCTGGGGGAGGAATCTTCTGAAAAAGAAGTCAGTGGACAATAATGGGGATTTAGAGGATGAGGGTATGGATTACTATGGAAAGATTATAAGGAGAACTGGAGAACAAAACTGTTTAGTTAATTTTTTCCCTTTTTGATTTTAAAAAAACCTAAATGTAATTATCAAGGTCATCATTCACCAGGGAAGATTCAGGTTGGATGTTAGGAAAAAAATTCTGCACTGGGAGAGTGGTTAAACATGGGAATAGGCTCCCCAGGGAAGCAGGGGAGTCACCATCCCTGGAAGTGTTCAAGAAGTGAGTAGACACGGCACTACTCAATGTAGTTTACTGGCCATGATGATAATTCATCCAAGGTTGGACTTGATGATTCTGGAAGTATTTTCCAACCTTAAGGATTTTACAATTCTGAAAGATTTACTGACAGTGAGCTGTATTTCCTCACTCAGGTATTCCTCTGTGGTCAGCACTCAAAACTAGTGAAATTACCTCACCGCTTCAAGGTGAATGAAAGACCCCCTGAATCTCCAAGTAGGAATTTGAGGGGTGAAATTCATGTATTGAAGATAAGATTTTTATAGTCTGTCCACAGATGGAATCTTTTTCAAGTGCTTCAACACTTTGTAAATGATGCACAAAATCTTCTAAAATCTTTACAAATGCAATATTTACATTGTTAAGTACCTCCCCAGTTTTCACAAAAATGAACGTGTGAAAGCTTTGAGAGGACAAAGGATGGCTTAGAGCCAACAAGGTAGAAAAGAGTCAGTCATTGCACATCTTCAAAATAGCTTATCCGAACTAACAACAAACGTATTTTTATTCATGGATAGAAATCTGACAGCTACCAGTGTACAGATGATATAACATATGGGACAGCCCTGCCTAGTATCTTTCTAAAGATTTTCAAGGAAAAATACATCAGTAGAACTGAAAATATATGTGCTATTTTATATGAGAGGAGTTTTCCCCTTAAGTCTGGTAAGTAAGACTTGAAATAAGATCTTAGTATTAAAAAAAAAATCTTGAAAGTTCACCCACTTTGGCCTGTTCTTTGGAGACATCAGCAGTAGCTTTCTGTGAATGATGGATTGAGGCACCACGTTCTTTCTGTTTGATTTCCACTTCCCATCCATTGTCTCTCAATGGAATATCCCATGCACGAGGGCACCTCATGGAGTTCCTTCAGCTACCTCAATTTTTGCCTCTGAACTGAGCAGCCACTGACATCACTTCTTGGGTAGAGTTAATTTAGTTTAGCTTCAATTTTCTTTTTTCTGCTTTCCCTTCTTTTACAAGACGGTGACTTCAGACTCGGTGACCCACCCCATGGAAGTTCTCTGCCGAGTCTTCTGTAGGTTGAACACAGTTTCTTTCTAATCAGTTCTGAACAATTCATGTTTTTCTGGAGCTGGCGTTAGTTCAGGTTATATTTATTGACATTAACACTGCTACAATCCACTTATTACTGTTGAATAGAATAAGACCTACTATGCAATCACCTGGTTTTCATAGCTCCTACTCAGTTCCCTTATTGTGTCCTTGAAACTAACTAAATCTATGACAATAAATAAATAGATGTATGACAATAATGTATATTTTTTACAATTTCGCTTTCTTCTCCCTTTCAATAAACATATTGACAATGAATCTTGATACTCATATTGCCTCTCATATTGCCTTATCAATCACTGTATTCTGTGCTTTGCCAAGAGAACTATTTCAACATTTTTCTTCCCATCATAATCAAACTTCAAAATACAGCACATTTTCTCCTCCATCAGAAAACAGGACAACACACTTTCTTAAAAAGTTAAGTTGGGATGCTCTGGTGAAAAGTCTGTTTGAATCCAACTAAAAAATATTAATTCATTTCTTCTTGGTTAACCCTATACAGTTGAAGGATGTAACTGAGAAATCTTGCAATTATATATATTATCCTGTAATAACCTTGAAACCCAAAGTTTATTACAACAGCTATATTGTTGTCAGTGACAACAAAAGATAAAATATCATTTCAAAGAGGAGTTTGTGGTGCCTTTTTCTGATGAACAAATATAGTAGAAGGACCTAATTTATTCACCTGAGCTTGGCAGAATGACTAAGTAATCTAAAATCAAGCTTGTTCTCTATTACAAAAATATAGCTATCTACAGCCCTTTCTTAAAAACCTGGTGTGGTTGGGACAATACTTGGATGTTGTTTCATTGTTTCTTAGCACTAAAAACATAAAAGAACATCATTAGGACAAATATTGCAGATTAGTTATTTTTCTACATGGCAGCTTCAAATCTGCTGTGCTCATCACGGTGGCTGGAGAGAATTTCAGGTACCATCTCCTCCTCTGGAACCTGCCATGAAAAACAAAGAAGAGTTCAGTTAAGGATATATAGATTTGCTTTTGCCATAAAAGAAGACTAAAAAGCACTGAGAATGTAATTCTATTTGTATATATTATATGTCTGTTTATTAACATTGACACAGCCTGTCATGAACTGTCAATTCTGGATACCGAGGGATGAACTCAGGGTTTTCTTTATACAAGAAAGAGTTTAATTCATTAAAAAAACTGATAAAATTTCCTTTTAGCATCACATTTTATTTACAAGGAATGTGTATCATATATACTTCTTGTTTTGCCTTCTTGGGTTTGTCCTGGCACAAAGGATAAAATTAAGAATATGTCATCAGTCTCTGATAAGGAAGAGGATACCTGATACAGTGAGCACATAAGAGAGAGATAAAGGCCTCCACTGTGATACCAATTTGTTGTCTCTATTTCTGCTTTTTGTTCAAGGTGAGTCCGATGAAAAAGGCATGATTACCTAAGAAGTCCAAAAAAGATCCTGAAGGTGCCCTTGGTGAATTCACAGCCTGAGGTAGAGCAGCATTTTTGGATTTTGAAGAGGCAGTTTTTCTGACTCATGTGTGCACACCACAAAGCCCAGGAGAGCAGGGCTGCAGTGGCTGTACATCCTCCAACATAATGAAAATGAAGTGAGGTTGTGTCTTACCTCCCAATAAGCAGAGTCATCAAAGCAGTTCTGGTCAGATACTTGTCCCAAGAAGGGCAGCTTTAGAATAGCACCTGCGGGAAAACCAGCATCAGAGGTCAAAAAAATGAAGAAAATGACCAAATAAATGTCCCTGGGCAGTCAGCTAAGTTTTCTGATCTGTTTTCTCATCTACAGAACTGCCCAACTATCCTGAGGCATCAGGTCATTCATTCTGAGAGGTGATGCAGATTTCTTTATATAAACATAAATAAGAGCATAAATAAGACCTTGTTTTTAATTGACCAGATTTCAGACCAAAATTTTCTATTTTAGCCTGATTTGTTTGTTTGTTTGTTTGGAAGTGTTCACAAACACATGGAAATGTGACATCTCATCGAGAATGTCTTGATCTCAAACTACTTTCTGTTCAGAATTTTAAGTGTCTGAATCTAGAGAAGAATTCCATCCAGAAAAACACCTTACTATTCCTATAAATATAGAACTCAGTATCTTTGGAGCATGTATTCAGTAAGATATCTAGAATCACAGAATCATAGAAACATGTAGGTTGGAAAAGACCTCCAAGATCATTGAGTCCAATCCTAAACCAAGCACCATCTTGTCAACCCGACCAGAGTACTGAGTGCCCCACCCGGTCACTCCTTGGACACCTCCAGGGATGGAGACTCCACCGCCTCCCTGAGAAGCCCCTTCCAATGCCTGACAACCCTTTCAGTGAAGAAAATTCCTCCTGATGAACCTGAACTTCATTTGAAGACAAAAACATTGGAAAACTGCTTTTCCACATTTGAGTTTCTGCCATTGTGCAATCACCCATTATTTCAATTTTGTATTATTCACACAAAATTGTTGCTACATTTAAGTTCTCCATGGAGAAACCTCTAAATTCACATGTATTTTTAGTCACTCTATGCATCATACTGACCTGTCAGTGCTCCTCCCACCAGTGCAATTCCAAGTGTACTGCCCAGGGCAGCAGCTTGCATGCCAGGAGTAAGCAGGTGACCATTTCTGAAAAGGGTAGAAAACCAAACCATTGCCTATCAAAAAACTGTTACACTTTGAGACTGATAATCAGTTTTACAACATTGTACGTGCTGCATGCTGGACAAGATGACTCCTCGGAAAACATCCTAGAATCTTTAAGGTTGGAAAAGATCTCCAAGATCATCGAGTCGAAGAAATCCTGCCATTGCTGTGTACAAGACAGGACTCCTGACTTTGATTTAGCTTTATTTTAGGCTATAGAAGAAAACAAATTATTTGAGAAAGTTATTAATGTCCTGCAAGCCATTAGAGAATACTCCCTGTTGTCAAAAAGACCAGCATTTCATCTTTTTTGGAGTCTTATGAGATAGTGGAAAAAACCCATTTTGCTTTTTATTTTTTTGAAATCTTACAATTACCAGCAGTGTAGTTGTAGAGTCATAATAAAGATTTTTTTATGTTTGAATGGTTCAGTGTGCTGTTTCTTTATGATGTTTTAATTTATTTATTTTTATTCGAGCTTTTAATCTGTAACAAGCTTGTCATTTAAACAGTGTGTTAAAGGCAGAAGATCAAGAGGAATGCAAATTAAATGAGAATACAATGCCTGACATCAAATCAAAGATGCATTTCTGAAAAAAACCCCAGAATTATGTCCAAAGAGGATAGAAAATTAGGATAGATGTTCAAAAATAAAAAAAACCCTCTTCTTTCTTTCTTTGCTCTATAACTCACCTCATTTCCCTTTTTATTGCAGTTACTATGATGCCAGCGATACCTCCCAGAATTCCAGGTAAACCATGTAAATTATGGACTCCACAAGTGTCTTGAATTTTCAGCTTGGATGCCAACACGGGCTGAAACGAGGGGAAATAGGAAGTTTATAGTGAGTTTATAGTCTTCCATGATCTCTAGATTGATGTGCTTAAGAAAGAGCAGAAGCACAAGAATCAAATAATTATTGAAATTCATCATTACCTGGAGTTTACTGTATCTATCCTCCCTCTGTAGCAAACCAAGGGAGCTCCAGGAAAGCCAAAGAGAAATAAGAAATGGGAGCAGAGCTGGGTGCCCAATACTTACAGTCAGGAACTGGAACCCAAGGACAGAGACAACCCCAGCAATGACCCCAATGAACATGGCAGAAAAAGGATGGATTGCCAGGTCAGCACAGGTACCCACTGCTACTCCTCCTGCCAGGGTGGCATTTTGAATGAGAACCTACAAAGGGGACACAGAGGAGGAGGTGACACATTAGGAACGGAGGCTTGCTTTAGGGCTGAGTGCCTCTGAAGGCTGTCTTGCACATGCTGAGCTCAGACAAATCACTGCAGCTGCTGGAAAGAAGTGAGTGCAAACAGAGCTGGATTTGAGGGCAAGGAGACTGAAGGTTGTCAGCTTGGCAGCCCCAAGCTGGTTTGGTTTTGACTGCTGTGCAGCTGCACTGTGAGATTGCCAGGGAACAGGTCACTGCCTCGGAAGACCTATTTTGGCTCTTGTAATAGGGAAACTCAAGTAGGACCATCTTTGGAATAAGACCTAAAAGTCCACCTGAACACTGGACTAATGTCGCTCCGGTCCAGCAGGGTCTGTGGGCAAGAGAGAATCATCACAGAATCACTAAGGCTGGAAGAGAGCTTTAAGGCTATCAAGTCCAACCATCAACTCAGCATCACCACCATGTTCCCTGGACAGTCTGCTGCAGTTTAAATTAAAAACAGCTGGCACTGTTTAAATGCCAAGGGTTTTCCAACTCCTTCTGTGAAGAAATTTTTCCTTACATCCAGTCTAAACCTGCCCTGGTGCAACTTGAGGCCGCTTTCTCTCATCCTGTCACTTGTTAAGAGAGCATGGCAAAAAGAGCATGGCCCCCACCTGGCTGCACCCTCCTCCCTCAGGGAGTTGTGCAGAGCCAGAAGATCCCCCCTGAGCCTCCTTTTCTCCAGGCTGAGCCCCCTCAGCTCCTTCAGCCACTTCTTATCAGACTTACAGCTTTTACAAGTATAATAGCTCTAATTCTGGCCACAGCCATGAGCAAAGGCTCCAGATAGCCTGGACAGATAGACGGACACTAGGAATGTGCCTACTTATCCTTATTACAGAGGGTTGACTCGATTTAACAGGGGTTATGATGCTGTTCTTACCATACTGAATTTGCCTCTTTTATCCACCAAGCTGGAAAGGGCAAACGTTACGATGGTGCAGGCAGCCAAGGAGTAGTAAGTGTTGATAATGGCCGTTGCCTGGGCTTCCTGGTTTTTTGCAATGGCAGAGTTGAAACTGGGCCAAAAAAGCCAAAGGAACAGGGTACCTGGATAAATAGAAGTTAAAACAAAGCAAAAGCTATTTAGTCACAAGGGCCAACACAACAGAGTGAGCTACAAGAAATGAGTGTGATGATTAATAAGAAACATGGAATAGCAAAAATTCTGGAAGAAAGAATAGAATATGCAGAAGCTTTTGACACTGGCAGCTGGGATTTTGACACATAGTCTCTGTCAAATCTTACTGGAAGGTTTTAATGACCCCTTGTCATGCCCCAGTCACTGCCAGAGCTCACCACCACTGTGAAACCCCAGCCAGAACAGGAGTCAAAGGCAGCACAGTTCACATGCAAATCCTTTATCATCTATCAGTATAACTGAAAGTTTTAGCCGGTGAATTGGTCTATGAACAGCTCTCATGGACAGATAAATATATGGTTTCTGACATTCATTACCATGACAGGCACAGCTCAATCCTTTTAATTATGGCCAGTTGCTTTGGAAGTTTGCTGAAAAGCAGAAGATTTAACAGAAAGGAAGTCACCACTAATGCACAGTGAAAACACATCTTTATTTTGATCTTTTCTTTCTTTGAACCAAGGAAAATCTGTAAAAATATGTGTGCCACTGAAAACACGGTGCATGCATCAGACTAAAAGGAATTTGCCTCCAGAAGTGTACCTAGGCAAACGGATGTAGCATAATAATAGGTGATCAGTAAACAATAGAGATGGAAGAGGGATGAGCAGCTGATCAGCACTCGATATTACTTCACTTACCAATCATGGCAAACAGGTCTGAGTGATAGGTGGATTCATCATTTTCATGTTTTTTTGTCAGACCAGGACGGTACAAGACGAAAGCTGCAGCCAAACCAAAATAAGCTCCAAAAGCATGGATAGTCATTGAAGCTCCAACATCTGTGGCCTGTAATAGGGACCCAAAATAATGCCACAGATTTTATACAGCATAAAGACAAGGGTCTGATGAACAAGAAGTCTGAAGGATTTAATGGTTTACTTTCTATGATAGAAACTAGAGCCTAGCATATGCAAACTGGAAGTATTACAAACTGAAAGCATTTGTTATAAAGAGAGAACAGTGATTGCTAAATAGTTGTACCTCTAATACTTCGGTAACTAGATGTTCATTGCATGCAAAGATGGTGATCTCCAGAAGTGTCAGGATCAGCATCTGAATGGGACTTGTTTTCCCCAGGAGTGCTCCAAATGAAATCAAAGCAGTTGCTGTACTGAAGTCTGCATTTATCATGCTGAAGTTAAGAAAAAGAAAAAACCCAAAATAAAACACACGAAAAAAAAAAATAGTTTAAAAGCTGTAATATCCAATGTGCCATTAAAATAGTATCATTACAATTATAGAGCTTTAACTCCTCAGATACAAAATTATTAAGTTCATCTTTGTGAATAAAAATTACATCAGAGCTTTCCAGATGGATCTTGTAGGGATCTTACCAGCTACTGAAGAATTAAGTGTAGAAGGCTTCCTCCTGCTTATGTCATACATGTGCTTAGCTGGTTGAATTTATGGTGAAAAGGCAGATGAGAAGTGTATTGGGATGTGCAGAGATGTAATGGAATCACAGAACCATTTAGGTTGGAAAAGATCTCTAAGATCATTGAGTCCAAACGTTTACCCAGCCCTGCCATTCCACCACTAAACCATGTCCCTCAGTGCCATCTCTGCATGTTTTTTCCATGTTCCTCAGTGCTATATCTGCATGTTTTTTTAAACAGTTCCAGGGATGGTGACTCCACAGCTTCCCTGGGCAGCCTGTTCCAGTGCCTTTCTGTGGAGAGATTTTTCCTAATATCCAATCTAAACCTCGCCTGGTGAATGATTTCTTCTTGTCTCTTCAGGCCATTTTTTCTTGTCCTGTTGCTTGTTTTTGGGAGCAGAGCCCGACCCCCACCTGGCTGCATCCTCCTGTCTGGGAATTGTGCAGGGCCAGAAGGTCCCCCCTGAGTCTCCTTTCATCCCACCTGAGCCCCTCCAGCTCCCTCAGCTGCTCCTCATCAGACTTGTGCCCCAGACCCTTCCCCACCTCCTTTGTCCTTCTCTGGACATGGTCCAGACCCTCAGTTTCCAGCCCTGGCTGCCACCTGGGCTCCAAAGATGACAGTGAGCTCTTTGGTCAGATGCTTTATGTAATCCTGGAAGCCTTACACACTTTTCTGTCTCTGTGCATCATCTTAAAACAAGCTGTCAGGCAGGACCAGTGTAAATATATTTTGGGGAATGGCAAAGGTAAATAAAACCACAAATTCATCAAAAACATGGAGCACAGAGAGGCACTAACCTGTGAGTCCTTCTACACATGCCTGCCTGTAACCATTAGGGAGCTATTTATATTATTCCTGCTTTCCTCTCAGTAATGTGTGGATGCTGTTCCTTTCAAAATTGTCTACAAGTTGTCTCAGAAAACAGAACTGCAGATGTGGAGAACATTCTGAGACCTTGGTAGAGGCAGGACAGGTGAATAGGAGGGGCATTAAATGTGCTTTGAGACACTGCACATGAGGTCTCGTATTCTGTGCTTGGTGCTCAGACCCTGCTGGAGTATGATGCTCATGAAAATCATTCCTTGAGAAGTAAAAGAAAACCTCATGAGTGGATAGACGTGCTACTCCAGCCTTTCTTCTGGGACCCCCTGTGTCATGGAAAGACAGATCCTTCCATGCCTGCCAGATGCAGGATGTGCTGTGCTGCTGCTGGAAATCTTCCAGATTCCACAGCTTCAGAGATGCAAGACAATCTTTCTGCAGGATCCACACCTCCCACACATAATGTAGCACCTTAAATTTCATCACAAACTTTGGTTCCCTTGGCCCAGTGCACCAGGAATGGCCCCCACAGAGTAGAAGGGCAGAAGGATGTGGAGAGGTGGACAATAAGACTTGATCAAATATAGGTAAGATCTGACTCCATAGATGTTGTGGTTTACGGCTTCTTCTGATATCTTTAGGGATAGAAATATCAATTTTTGTAAATTCACGTATACCTTGCGATGTCAACATGGATTTTCCCTCCTTTCATGTGCCAAAATCCTTGCATCAGAAGTCCCCACTGGAGACCGAAGGCAGCAATGAGCATGTTGAAACCAACACTGCTGAATCCATATTTCTTCAGAAAGGTCATCAGGAAACCAAATCCAACAAATATCATCACATGGACATCCTGAAAGTCTGAAGGGAAAACATATCTATGTCGTGACTGTGAACAGTGACTCTGAAGGGTGAAAAGCTAGGGACAAAGAAGGATTGGAGAGAAAAGAGTTCCAAACTCCAGTCATGGATGTGATCCATTCTTCCCACTTTAGGACCAGTCTATCAGTTGAAGACTGAGTGTCTGGAAAATGCTACACCTAATTATTGATTATATTGATTCCCATATCATTATGGAAAACCACTGGGTCTCCATACTCATAAACTTAATGTGTCTGGCGCTGTCCTCTCTTTGTGAAGCCACCTGGAACATTGCCACAGCTTCATGTCCTTGCAGAAAAGTTATGTTCCCCTTCCAAGAAAGGTGGTCGGAGCCAGTGTGTTCTGGCTAACTCCAAAATTGTACATGGGATTTGTTTGGGTGAGTACTAGGTGTCCCAGTGCAAAGGAATACTTGGGATCCCTAAAAATTACTGTACAAGACATTGATCTTTTTACATGGATAAAAGAAAAATTAATTTAAGGCAAAATTTAAATTTAAAAATTAAAATATTTAGTCAGCATACAATTAGTCTTCATTCAAATATTTGGTTGTTTTTTGAAATACAAATTTTGTTAAAATATGGTTAGTTCTTTCCCTACTTTTTAAAGTTATTACTTTTAATTTTCTTTTTCATGCTTTTAATACAAACTGAGTCTCTAACCACAACATGGGTACTCAATATTTTAAAATATTTCTTTTACTTTTAAGCTTTTTGTGATTTAAATGACTCTAAACCAGACAGATTTGAGTTCTGTAATTGCAACTTTTTGTCTGATTTTACTGTTAGTAAGAACCCCCAGTACAGAGAGACCATTAAAAAAAATTTTTATTGCATTGCTCTTGCATGCCAGTGTGAAAAACTTGAGCTGATTAGTATAATATTTGGCTTGAAGTTAAATTCCCATTACTTAAAACATTCCTCAGTTTTGCATTACCAAGTTTAGCCAAAAGAGGGCCCAGAAGTATAATAAGTTACTGGGGATTCCTCATAAACTCTTTTGCATTTGCAGTTCATCTACCAGCCCTGCCCTAGCACTGAAATATGCAGCAAAAGCCTTATTTTGCATTTAAGAAACAGCATCGCTGGTTAGCTTGGAATTGGATTTTAAACTTTAAGGTCCTTCCCAACCCAGACCATTCTATGATTCTATAGAAGTGCAGGCGGTTCACAAACATCTCCAACCTTTTTGCTTCCTCTTCGGGCTGGACATTTTAAAGCTCTCTGGACTTATTTACACAAATGATTAAATGTCCTGGTTAAAACTAGGTTAATTCATGGGTGTTGAGGACAAATTCCTTCTAGTTTAGCCTGTACCTAGAACTTTACTACCCCTTATGCATTATTTTAAAGAAGAGTAGGTCTGGAATGGCTTTAAATGATGAAGAAAACAGAGTGATTTGAATTGAACTGTTTCAATAACAGGTTGTGTCTGACAAAGCATAGCATTTCTATTCTGTGAGACAGGAAAATAAGGAATGGGAAAATGTGCCAGCGGACCCTGAACAAAGCCACTCCCCAGAATTCTGTGAGGCTGGCCAAGACCTGCATATTAACCCCACTGCAAGGTGGTCAGTCTCAACACAAAGGTGCTTGTGACACACACTAAAACTGATTTTGCTTGGCCTGAAGTTGTAAACCACAGAACCCTGAACAAGAGGGATGCATAAGTTTTCCTAAGCCCTGAGTCATGGATGCTCACCGGACAATGCATGCAGGATGTCAGTATTAAAGAAATGCTCTTGTAGTGCTCTAGGAACCATCACACCCCCTTGTTCTCCCATTCCAGTGCCACAGCACACCTGAACTTGTCCATCCAATTTGCCATGCCTGTACTTGCATCCACCAGAAATAGATATAATGCAAATCTACACTTTGAGAATGATCTCAGCTTAGCCCTCCTTACCTATATGCAAAGCTATGCTGATCCTCCACTATTATTTTAATTTTTCTTCTGTCTAAAACCACTGAAACAGCTTGAATTCATGGTGCTACAGTCCTGAGAATAGAAAATGACTCCTGGATGAAACAACTAAATCTCGGAGGTAGAGATGGGTTAACATCCTAAGGCATAGCATGGGAAGAAGTTTGAACCCATTTTTTGGGGGACTCAGGGGAACTCCTGGCTCAAGATATTTCCTAATACACCTATACAAGCATAGCTTTAAATTTCTGCCAAGTCCTCAGGCAAACTGTGCTTTTCTTTGCACTTTTTACAGGTAAATTTGAGAGTAAGGGGTTCTAAAAGTGAAAATACAGGTATTGTGAAAATCTGCTTTTATTCCCATTCTTTACTGGGAATGATGTCTGTCAGGTCAGCATCTGAAAGTTCAACATGGCATCGGTGGTGTTTGCTTAATTCATGTCTCTACTGGTAATCTGAGCAGCCTGGCCAAAAGAAATACGTGTTCTTCTCTCCTAAAACACTGTTCTTACATGAAGGGTAGTCCCTCATCCCTGCTGTGCCTAAAGCCCTGCCTGGGAGGAGGTCAAGAGGCCGTTTGCATGAGCCCAAAGCATTCCACAAGGTTGCTCACAGGTCAGTCGTGTGGGCGGCTGAAGGACAAGTGTGCAGGAATAACACAGCCACACACTGCCTGTGCAGGGAGACATGGCAGACCACAGGAAATTCCTCCAACACTTTTTAGACACTGATATTGGTGAAGAAATAAGCATAGGTGACCTCTAACTGGGTAGGTTACATTTAAAGACCTATATTGTAGTGTTAGTACAATGACTTGTGCTGTCAGGTTATTCACGTGGGTTTTGGAATAACTTTTTGCCTAGGTCAGCAATCACCTCCTGGGTGACAATGGACCAGAAGTAATTCCCAATACACGGTCTAGATAAGGCCACCTAATTTAGGAACTTGGATAGTCCAATACAGTTGGGGTAGTTTAATACAACACCAGCTAAGAGAGCTGGGTTTGTTCAGCCTAGAGAAGAGAAGGCTCTGGGGAGACCTTAAAGCACCTTCTAGTACTGAAAGGGGGCTTATAAAAAAGTGGGAGAGTGACTTCTTAAATGGGCAGATAATGATAGGACAAGAGGGAATGGTTTTAAATTAAAAGAGGAGAGCTTTAGATTGGGTATTAGGAAGAAATTCTTCCCTGTGAGAGTGGTGAGGCCCTGGCACAGGTTGCCCAAAGAAGCTGTGGCTACCCCATCCCTGGAAGCATCCAAGGCCAGGTTGGGCAGGGCTTGGAGCAACCTGGGATAGAGGAAGGTGTCCCTGCCCATGGCAGGGGCTGGAAAAAGGTGACCTGTAAGGTCCCAAACTTTCCTTTGGCTCTATGGACATCATTGACATGGCCAAGCTGTGTCACAGAGAGTGGGCTCTGGCACAGCATAAATTACCATGTCTCAGGGATACTGCCACATCTCAGTGGAGATAACCTAAATGCGAGTAATTAGCCCCTTATATCCATCAGCTGATTTCCATCTGGAGCTGAAAAATGCCCTGCATTCCCTGTTCTCTGACCCAGACAATGCTCTCTGTGAGAATACACAAGACTACTCCCAACTGAGATCACATTCCTCTGCAGTAGCCCCTGAAAGGACAGTTAGAATGAGAGAAAAAGAGGGGTACATTCAAAATTACACAGGTGCTACCTACAGGCAGGGAATTCTGTACTCTGTGATCCTCATCAAGCGCTTTGCAGTCAGGGCTGCAAGTCATTGAGGCCTCAGAGCCAAGAAAATGAACAACAAACCTTCAATACTGCCAGGAAAACACAATTTGCAGCTCTATAAACTTTGTTTTCTATTTATTCACAATAGTCTTATCTTTGCATGAGGAGGAAGGGGTGAGAGAAGTGAGTAACTACTTCTCAGGCCAAAAGCTTTTTCTGATCTTCACTGAGTATTTGCAGAGCAACAAATCAACAGAAACATTTTCAGGCTAAACCATTACTGCCTAATGGAGACACTGCTTTGGAAGATAGCAGACCATTATCTACCTTGTCAGAGAAACTATGGCTCTTTTTGGAGTCCAGCTTCTACAAACATTTTATACCAATGATGCATATGCAGCTCAATTTCCATATTCTCATAAGACAAAATTTCCAAACCTGGATGGTAGTAATGAAACATTCTATTCATTTTAATTATTTAATACAGTAATCAGAATAGAAGGTCTGGCAAGAAACACCCCCATCTGTCTCTGGAAAACGCTGGAATATTTCAAAACAATACATAGTTCTCCAAGTCTTAAACTGCTGTGCAAACACTAGAGCTATTTCCTGGGCTCTTCTCTCCCAGAACAGTAAACTTCCCAGCAGTGAGGTGCTTGCAGAATTTTATATGTGCTAAACTTGGATTTATCTTTGAAGCCTGCTGCTTTCACACCTCATAAGAATTTGTTTGCCCCAAAACAGAGCTTTCTTTTCCAGCTTTATCAGCAGGTCTCATAAGTTATTCAGAAATCTTGCTTGGGATCAGTTTAAAGAAATTCTAGCTTCTATAAATCTTAGACAGAAATACTTACGTGGATATAAATTCATAGCAAAAGAACTTGTGTCATAATCCACAAATATCCCATACAAAACAATGATGATCACTTCCAGAAGAAGCGCCAGGATGGAGAACTTGAACCTCATGTTGGTGTCAGAGTCTGGAGGCATTGCTGGAGAGGAGGTGGCTGTAAGAGCTTGATAATGGGTGTTTGCTTTCAGAGGACCTGACTAATTCCGTGGATCTGGGTGATATAGCAAAAAAAAAAAAGAAAGAGAGACGTGAACATGCCGTCACACCCACTATGGGAGGGAAAAAGTATGGGTCGATATAGTGATTTTGGTTTCCCAGGGTACTCCGTGTGTGAAATTCCAGCTTATTATGTGCTTTTTTTTTTCCCAGTTTGTAATACAAATCAGCTCATTCAGCCACAGTTGTACTTCTCATGCCTTACACATATTTCAAAAAGGAAGTCGCCTTCAAGAAAATCTCACATAGCCTGATTTGCTGCACGTAGTAAGGAACAGTGACTCTCAATTGTGTTTCCTGTAGTCAATAATATTTTCAAGTTATAGCTCTTCTTTCAAAAAGTAAATAGTTTTGCATCAGAAATAAAACATAGAAAATCCCCTCTCTTCATATAGGCTGTGATAAGCAAAGAGAATCTCTTTCAACAGCCTGAAGGCATACTTTTTTATTTCACAGTGAAGTTCTTATTCTCAGAGCACAAGTTCTCATTGTAATCTCCTATTTAAAAACGAAATCATTGTACTTCTTTATATGTAGAAAGGATAGTCATAGTTGTTAAAAAGAAAGTTGTAATTATTAAAAAGAGGAATTTGAAGAGAACAGCTCAATTTTTCATTTTGAATTATTGCTTTTTTTTTAGATTCCCCTTAGCTCAGACAATGAAAATACATCAGAGATAAATTCTATTACATGGTTTAAAAATCTTAGTTTGTAAACTTTCTCACAAATGGAGGAGAAAATTAAATTTCACTTAGTTTACTCTTGGATGATCTCTTGTTCTTGAGAGTCACATTGCTTGTCAAAATTTGTCTTGAATCCTCAAAGTTTTGTGGATAAAATACTGTATTGATGTGAGTAAATTCAACTCTGTTAATCCAGTAGTCAGAAAACAGGGCAAAATTGCATGGCAGGAACTTTCATTTAAAGAAAAATTATATCTATTAAAAAGAGAGATGATATTTTAGTAATTGACTAATTGGCTATGAAGAAGTAGTGCCAGGGTACAGCAATAAAATGCTGTGTCAATCCTTGGGTATAAAAATCAGCTTAATATAGAGATGTTGGGAGATGATGCTAAGCTAGGCTGCTGTCCTGGTGAGACACTGCTGGAAAGCTGCTCCCAGGCTATGAGATTTAAAAACTCAGTTATGTTTTAAGATATCTCTATTCTGGCGTACAGGGCAGTGCCATGCCTTTTTCTCTGTTCCTAAGGCCAATTTACAGTTCTCTAATATAAAAGTAGAGTTAGACCGTTATCCAAACTAAGTTTAAAATTATCACAGCTTTTTCTGCTTGAAATTTGGAAGGGAAAGCCAAGTATTTAGCAAGAAAACACTCATCTGTCACATAATCAAGCCTGCAAGTGGCAAAGATAAAATAAGCACATATGTATTTTTTTCCTTCATAGCAACTGTATTTCATTTGAGCAGGTCAAAGAGAGGAAACAGAGCTTTGTTAAAAAGCTATCACTTATCCTTACTGCACCACAGGATGGGACACACAGCCAGGTTTGATTGTGAGGACCTATGAGCTCCTACATTTGCTCAGGAGGTGATCAAAAAAGAACAAACTCACGAGTAAAGTTCATTGGTTTCCCTACCCATAGGTCAGCCATGAATATCTTGTGTATTCATTGCATAAAGTTTTTCCTCGTGAGGATCTCACATGACATGTGCAATCCTTATGCTAAGATCTTTCAGGGCTGCAGAAAAGGTTCCTTGATGAAATCTTATCAGGTAAAGTGTCATTTAAGAGTGTTTAAAATCTAAAATGGGTCAAGTCCATTCAATCAGGACTTTCTCTGAGGTTATTATTTTGTATCTTAAATCTCATGCAGGTGCATACACACAGACACACAATCTGTTTTGGAAGAATATTCATCCTTGTCTTTTTTCTTTTTCCTTGGCCAAGAAGAATAATTTAGCTATTTTCCCAGTGAGGTGAACTAATGCCCAGCAGCCACAGAATGACCCCTAGATATGTACAGGTGATTTACATACAAATAGGGATGCTGAAGAAATTTTATCCCACTATTTATGCACTCTAATATTCATTCTTTTAAATAAATGAAGCATTTCTCTCTCACCATTAACAAGGCTGAATCTGTCACAAATTAACTTCAGATATTTCCAACTTCATGCTAAAAGGACTGACAACACAAACTGCCAGGAAGAAGATGCTGTATCCCAGGGGTGGAGCTGGACTATTTCAGTCACTGGACTTTTTGGGAAAACCCAGTTTGGCCTGACTCACTGCCTCAGTTTTTCCTTGTGGAGATGGTCTTTGACTTGTGTCATATTTGGGTCTGGGCACTGCTTCAGGAAATGGCAGGTGCTCTGGATACTCTCCTCAAGCCTCTCCAAGGGAAGGATTGTGAATAGCTGTGCCCTGGGTACCCACATACCCAGCCATACCATTTCTGGAGAGTACGGAATGTTTACCCCGTTAAATCATGAAAACAAGGTCTGGATCTTTCAGGCCTACATCACAGTGGAAACTTTGGAGAAAATGAGTAGGTCCTGCATTTTGTGCTGATATATTTCCCAGCAGAAGCAGCTGCCATGTTGATGGCTGTGTGTCATTCCCATTTTTTTCCTGATTGCCTTGTTTCTGACACACGCTTTCCACGTGATGGGGAACAGCCACTTCCAACACCTCATTTCAAAGGCCAGCAGCCTTTATGTGTCCATCCAGCTGCTGCACAGGACAACCCAAATGCACACCTCTTGAACTGGTCCTCTTTAGGAAATTGCCTTAGGTCTCCTTATTATCTTCATCCCAGTCTTGGTGGCTATAAATGCAGTGGAAGGAGTGCGGGTGTTCTTTGATAAATATTGTTGCACACCTGTATCTACTAAGTAACTTTAGGTATTTGTCATTTAAATAGCTGTTGGATTTTCTAGCCAGCTTTGCATCCAAATAGGACGTTGGTGACATATGACAAACATTATGTAAATAAATATGAACAGGTATGGCAGAGCTTCAAGCTCCTGGAAGGATAAAAATAAGAAACAAAAGAGTTGCTTGAGCGGTATCTTACCTAAAGAATGAGAAAGAATGTGCATTTAATAATCTTAAAGAATGCCCTCAAGTATCATTGGCATTCAACTGACCAGACAATCTCTTTCCATTTCTGTACCTGATCTAACCTGCAACGTTTTCCTTTTCAGTTATAGACTCATGGAATTGTTAAGGGTGGAAAAGACCTCTAAGACCATGAAGTCCAACCATTAACCCAGCCCTGCCAGGTTCACCACTAAACCATGTCCCTTAGCACCACAATCTACATGTTTTTTTCTATTTCTTTTCCAGAAGGAATAGAAATTTCCCAGAGCAATTGTTTTCATGTTAAAGGAACTTACTGAAAATACCTGGCTAAACAGGCCAGGTGAATGGAAGTGCCATTTTTGGTCATGTTTATGGCTGACACAGGTTCAAATCAGGTTCAGGATGTCTCTTAGAAGAGGCTAATGTAATTTAAGACTCTCAGCTCAGTTCACTGAAGTCTGAGCTATGAAGATCCCTCAATGTGGATTTACAGAGTGACTTGGGTGCACACCAATCTTCAATTTACTTCTTGGTGTGTGCTCTTCTTATGGATGCAGCTACGGAGACCAGAGAGGGGGGATAAGGTGCATCTTCCCTCCACACCAGGACAGAAATATTTCTTAGATCTCCTGAACTTTGAGCTAAGTTTTTTTGAGAACATTGACATTTATCCCATTTCTGTGGTGTCACGGTAGAAGCATTTATTTCATTAAACATTAACTTTAGTTCTTCGAGTCAGCAGGCCCCTAACTCTCCTCAAGTTGAAAGCTCAGCCAAGTAAATGAAGTTTGCCCATGCAGTCCTTAAATAGCCTCCTTTACCTTAAAGAGGGAAGTAGCAGTGAGTGCATTTTCCGACTCCTTAGACAGCAACAATAAGATCACAGAATGGGTCAGGCTGAAAGAAACCACAGTGGATCATCTGGTCCCACCTCCCTGCTCAAGACAGGGTCATCCCAGAGCATAGAGCACAGGACTATGTTCAGAAAGTTCTGGAATATCTGCAGTGAGGGAGACTCCACACCCTCTCCGGTCTCTGTTCAGGGCTCGGTCACTGCACAGGAAAGAAGTTCTTCCTCATGTTTAGCTGGAATGTCCTGGGCATCAGTTTCTGCCTCTTGCCTCTTTGTCTTGACAGGATCCAAATCACTCCAACCAGCCTCTTAGCTGTTCTCTTGTAACTGTGGGTTGATATTGCAGTGTCTCTTGCTAAAATAAATGTGTTTTATTTTTCCATTTGAAATCTCACAGACTTTGTTCTCTAAGACCTTGCTTGATTACTAGATAGTATTTTTAATCTTTCCAGTACACAAAGAACTGATAGAAGGTAATACTAGAAGGAATTAGCTTTTTTTCTTTCCTCTAAATAGAATAGGCCAAATAATTACATCCAGTTAGGCTGTGTTCAGCTAAAGTGTGACTTGTTGAAGAGCAGCATGTTTCACTTAAAACCTTCACTCTTTCATTTCTGCTTTTATTGCATGAGTGTTGCAAAGCAGGGGTTAAATGCTGAAACAGAAACTTTTGGTGGAGGTGTATCCCAAAGTCGAAGGAAAGCTGTTTATGAGAGATAAAAGGGTTCTTGTCCCTCCCACAAGGGCCAGTGGGCCTGTCTGAACTGCTGTTGTGATAAAAATGATGTGCCTCAGCTAAGATGGATGCTTTGCATGCACCTAAAAGAAATAGTAACTATTAGATGTCCATATTTAAGTCTCAGATGGTGTAAGTGATGAGTCATGTATGTTTATTGACTTTTGTTAATGTGTTTCTCTTGCTCCCCATCAGTCCCTTGTGCTTACTTGTGACTGAGCATTGATGTGGCTGTTCCTGCCTATGTGAAATCCTTTACAGAGTCTGGTTCTACAGGCAAACAGGTCTAAGCTTCCAAAAAAGCACAAGGAGATGACTTCAGACACAGCAGTGAATCTTCCCATTGTCTTTCCTTACAGAGGACTGGCTGCTTCTACATTTCAAAATCCAGTCTGTAGCTGCGAGTACACTTGGATTTGTGTTCACACTTTGCATCACACCAGAAGAGCACTGAGAAAGGGCACTTATAAAGGAAGTTGAAGAGAATTATGTTTAGTCTAGGATATTAGGAAGAAATTCTTTCCTGAGAGGGTGCAGAGGCCCTGGCACAGGTTGCCCCCAAAAGCTGTGGCTGCCCCATCCCTGGAAGTATTCAAGGCTAGACAGGGCTTGGAGCAACCTGGTGTAATAGAAGGTGTCCCTGCCCATGGCAGGAGGGTTGGAAATGGGTGTTATTTAAGGTCCCTCCCAATCCACACCATTCTGTGATTCTATGATTCCATAAGCCATTTGTTCCTCACTAACCTTTCATGATTCATTTCTTAATTAATTCAGCAGACACAAGCACAGGTCAATCTGAGCAATCCCAGAAAACCTCCTGCTAAGTGTGGCTCTTCCACTGCTTATGTAAGCATCAGCCTTTGCAGGTTGAGCTGCGATCTTTTTAGTGGTACAGCATCAGGGTGCAGTTTAGTGGTAGCATGAAATTGTTGGTCTAACCCACAAGAGGATTTGTCAAGCCAGAGAGACAGTAAATATCAAACTTCTACAACTCAGTGAGTGCTGTAAACCCTGAGCCACACCACAAGTTAAACCCCAGTAGAAACTGTGCATTTCGTACGTGTGTTCACACTGACCTATGAGTTCTAATAATTTTGACCTTGGCACAAGTTGCAAATGGGGGTAGAACAATAAGTACATAACAAATTCCTACAAGAAACTCCCATACTGTTTGTTTTTCCTGTGTACAACTAACATCTCCTCCAGCTGGCTGAATATGAGGCAAGTGGGGACTTCTTTGTTTGCAGCTTGAATGCTGACCTGATGGAAGACATGATTTGTGACCTTCATAATTAATTTCCATGACTGTTTTTTAGTTGACAGGAAGTAGGTGCTAAATCACTGAATATCCAGAAGTAGTCCTGTGCTATTGAACTGACAGGATGAATTTATTATTTCCTCACAATGGACCAAGGACAAACTCAATGAACAACTACAACCCAACTTACTATCTAAAATACAACACCCCTTCCGGGACAAGCCAGCACTGGAGGTATTACAATGCATTGGGAGCAAACAAATATAAGCATGGAAGGAAAAATTACCTCAGTGGAAAAATCCAGTCTCTGAAATGTTCATACCAAGCCACGAAAGGTACAAATTTTTGTGCCATTATTAATTAGATGCTACGTTCTCCTTAGATACTTCCTATGTACCTCTAAAATATGCATAGAGTATTAAATAACTCATATAGGGCTGGATAAAAAAATCTTTATATTGGTTTGTTCAACTGGTCTGTCCAGATCTGCAATGACTCTTAGTGCAAGGCTACTGGAATAACCCAAGATCCAAAGATTTAAGCTTGGGTATGACATGTTATGGTCAATATTATGTCAAAATCGTCTGGATTATTTTTGTGTTTCCAATGCGCCCATTCTTGTATTTATTGATTATAGGAAGGATGATCCAAGGCTTATCCAGGAGGCAGGGCAGAAAACAAGACTAGAGACAGACTGAGCCAAAACGTGGCTCCTGGGCCATGGGCAGGTGGTGGGAGAAGCTTCAAGGGAGGCTAAAATCTCCTCGATGATCATAATTAAATACTAGCCTCAGATGATTGTTGATATTTCTGGTTATTTTTGTCTGCCCAGCAAATTTCCACATCTTTGGATGGCTTCTCCCTCATCACAAGGTTTGTCTCCTTGCCTTCACACTCTGCAGTTTGTTTTCATTTCATCTTTTCCCTCCAGGTTCTTTACACGTTTCTTTTCCATTGCCTTTTCTCTCCTTTCCCATTTATAACCTGATTTCCTCATGAACACTGAGCCACTGCAATCTGTGGGAGAAGCATGATGACTGCTCTCAACACCTAATTTATTGTGACAAATTATTATGTAATTTTTTACCTCTTAAATCACCCAGCATTTGTCTCATTAGGGACAAGGAATTTTTAGGTCATTGAGGACATTTCCTGCAATTGTAGGTAGGCTAT
This sequence comes from Platysteira castanea, assembly GCA_013397175.1. NCBI lineage: Eukaryota > Metazoa > Chordata > Aves > Passeriformes > Platysteira > Platysteira castanea. The sequence continues at coordinate 49,156 of VYXC01000946.1, forward strand.
CACATAATAACTTCAATAAATATTTTGTCCTATTTTTGTAAGGTTTTTTGTCCTTCTTCATTCAGTTGGATGGCTGCTGCTGATCGTTTCAGTTTTGATGCCTAGAAATTGATTTTTTTCCAGTAATTTCTTAATGCAGTGTATAAATATATCTCTGTTTTGTGCTGAAAATAAAGAATAAAACACAAGATGTTGAGAAAAATCTCCTGCCGTAAGAAATAGTGACACCTGCACAGGACCCTGTCCTAAAAACATGCATCCACTTAAGAGTTTCTTTCAAAAAATCAGGAGACATTTTCTGATACGCTGTTGGATGAGGGTGGAAAATCACCTCCATCATTTGACCAGAGTTGCACAGCCACATTTGCATAAGAAGTGAATCCATTCTAGTTTTGAATTTACAGGAACTGTGTAATTTCTGTGCCTCAGAAGTAGCAGTGCTCAGAAACTGCCCCTGACTCCTCAGTGTTTCAGCCCTGTGCAAAAATCACAAGGACTACAGTTCAATTTTTGGCAAAATAAACCTCTTTTGACCCTTCAGCAATCACTTTGTGGGAAACTTATCATATGTGCCTGCACAAAGAATGCTGTATATCACTAAATAAAATAACATGTTTGATATATGCTTCATTTGTTATCTTTAGCATAGTTTTCTGGAATTTGTTTACATTGGGAAAAGACTTTTTAAAGAAGATAGGTGAATGGTTTTGCAGGCCCTAAAACCCCCTGGTGGTTTAAAGTCAAAGAGTGAAATAAAAAATCTTGTGGTTCATTCAACAAAACAAATAAAAGCCATAATTTGATTTTTGTGTGGCATCCCGGGCTTTCCTCCTTTACTTCCACCACTTCATGGAGCAGTGGGGGAAGAGAAGAAAGCAGAGGAGTGTTAATGATGTAAAACAACAAGCGAAAAATATAATTTGATTTGAAATGGTAATTTCTGTGGAGAAAGACCACAAGAATCTGCTGATAATGATTTTAAAGTGTAATTTCCAGTTACACGTGGTGAGCCCTGGGCTCTCCATCAGTGGATAAATGAATGCTTAACACAGGCCTTTTCCATGCCAGCTTGCTACCTCAGCTTTTCCTAAAAATTGCCTTTTTCCAGAGTTGTTACTGATGCTGGTGTCAGGTGTCTGTTAGTGCTAGGGAGCAGTCTGAGGAGCATTTCGCAGACCCCAGAGCTGAGGCCTGAGCCCAGTGACCAGCCCGTGAACCCTCAGCTGTCACCGGTGGGTCGGGAGGGAGTGTCACATCCCTGTTTGTATCTCCTGGTGCCCCCTGTCCCCTTTGACTTGTGGTTAAACTGAGATATAATTATGCTGGAGGTGTGGCTATCAAATGTGATATTATAATTTACAGGACCTGGTGCTTTGAAGGCTCTTTCTCAGTGCTCACTAATTAATCTTCCTTGCCCTGACTGTGTGGGTTTATCTCTGCCTTGCAGTCAGCGAGGCTGAAGCTCGCAGGTCAAATGTCTTGCTCAGAAGTTCAAAGTCTTGCTCACAGCCCAGAGCAGAGACAGCAGCTGTCAAGAAAGTTCTTAATCAGAGAGTACATCTCCTGTTTTTTGCAGTTTAACCACGGCCTTTACATTTAGAGGAATCCCATTTTTGGCAGCTTGCCCTGGGAAGATGTGAGCAGCCCAGGGTGGGGAACATCCTCATCCTGTCCCTGCTCTGATGGCCCTTTTCTGCTTGGGCTTGCTCAAACACCTTGCCATGATTTTATTTTTTGGGAATAAATTGAATATTCCGACAACACAAATTTCTAATGGTGTGTGAAGTTTTCCAATGCTTGCTTTCTGTTTAGTATGAGGACTTGAGCAAGTGGCCTCAAGTTGCACCAGGGAAGATTTAGATTGGGTATTAGGGAAAATTTTTTCATGGGAGGGGTTGTCAAACATTGGAATGGGCTGCCCTGGGAAGTGGTGAAGTCACCAACTGAGGAGGTGTTTAAAAGGCATGTGGAAGTGACATTTGAGGTCATAGTTTAGTGTCGAGGGTCTTTTCCAACCTTAATGATTCTGTAATTTCATGTTAACCTATTGTTATTGTAGGTGAGATGTGTGAAGAACAAGCATGAGGCAAGTTCTATGGGAGATTTGTTCTAACCTAGCAATAGATGGAGAAAAACAGAGGAGATACAGGCCCATGACTCTCAGCAAGACATTGGGACACTGAAAGTGATAATCTTCCCTTTGGTTTAGCCCAGAGGCTAAATTTGGTAATGAAATTAATGCAGTTGGTGCATTTTAAATATCAAAAATATTCTTTCTTCAGAAGATGTTAGACTGTTATTTCATAACCTTTGTTTAAAACTGTGTTTAAGGCCCTTGTCATGGGAGTTAACAGCTGAAAAGCTCTTACACCCCCCTCCACAGATAAGGCTTAGGCTTGTACTGCAGGAGTTGCTCTTATCATCTCTTAGCATACACACTTCTTGTGAACCAGAATAGAAATTGTAAGAAATTCCTGGTGTTGCTTCTTGACTGGACTAACACCTAAAAGGTAGCACAATTCAGCACAAACCAAACAGCATTTGCTAGTACCAAAAAGAAACCACTGTCAAGACATCAGTATGAAAAATAACTTTATGAAAATACAGGCAAAGAATGAAGAGAAATGTCATTTGACGCACTGGATCTCAGCAAATGTCATATTGCTTTTACTCCATCTGTGTGCGATAAACCCATACTCAGTAGCATCTCAGCTTTCCCAGGGACATGAACAACAAAGTGAAGTATCCCAAGCACTCCCTGATGTCAGCTCTGAGAAATGGGAACACCCAGGCAGCATTTCATCTCACCTCCCATTTGTTGTATTCCACACCAGTAGGGAAGCAGAATCTTTTGAAATCTCCTATAATAGCACAAAGGTTCTTCCTGGATACCCTGCAGTAACCCAGCAAAGTGCCTGGTGCTCCAGGGTGGCATGTCAAGTTTTAGGAGATCCTTTCCAGCTCCTGCTGCTGCTGAGCTCTAACACCACAGCTGATAACCAGAGCATGAAAGTTGGCTCTCTGGGGAGGGGGCTTTCTCAGAAATCTCTGATAATAAAATAATTCCTTGTTAAATATTCACTGGCCCAGATAAAGGGGGAAGAAAGAGAAAAAACTTGGAAAATAACCCAGAAAATACCTGAGAGTTTTGCCAAAATTATGCATCCTCCCAGAGTTGGAGTTTTATAGAACAGTGTTTTCTGAGGAAAAAGCAGGTTTTTAGGAAATTCTCACCAACTTTAGTTGGAATTACACTTTCTAAAAATCATAGAATTGCAGTTTATGTTCGAAGGGAGCGGAAAGATCATCTTGTTCTACCCCTGCCATGGGCAGGGACACCTACCACTATCCCAGGTTGCCCCAAGCCCTGTCCAACCTGGCCTTGGACACTTCCAGCGATGGGGCAGCCACAGCTTCTCTGGGCACCCTGTGCCAGGACCTCGCCACCCTCACAGGGAAGAATTTCTCCCTAATACCCAATCTAACCTTTCCCTCTCTCAGTTTGAAGCCGTTCCCCCTTGTCCTGTTACTCCATGCCATTGTAAAAACTCCCTCTCCAGCTTTCTCGGAACCTTGCACAGTGGCAGTGGTCACGAAGGTAAACTGAGCTTCAGACAGGTAGACAATCAAGGCTACCAGAATTAGTAATTGATACCCTGGAAACCTTAAATTTCCCTAATTTGACAGTCTCAATTGTTTTACCATGATGGTGATTTGACCAACAGAAACAGGATGAAACAATAGAGGGGAGGAAACCACTGCCAAGCTGTTGCTGTACCTAGTGATTAGTTATTGAGCCAATATTAGCTAAGAAACTCTGTGCAAGCAAGTGTTAAAATCAGGCCAGACTAGGCTCAGAACTGTAATATCTAATCAAAGGAGATATCCTTTATACAAGTAGAAAAATGAAGAAGCAATGCAGGTTCATGTCTGGGTATGGTTCACCCTCTTGTGTCTTTATCTAGAATTGCAGTCTTGTGGAGAAACTGATTTTTACTGGCCTAAAATAGGAAGGGAAGGTGGTAAGTGGTTTCTGCTCTGCTCGAGGCTGGTTTATGTGATTCAAGGGCTATGGAAAACCAGGACTCTTTGTAGAGCAGCTGCAGATCTGGTGGGACACCCTAGGATGGTGCAAAGTTAGTAGGAAAGAGCCACATGAATAAAGTTGTAATTTATCACCAGCATGCACAGATGTTGCAGAATCTTTGTGATTAGGTCAGAGAAAAATTGCAGATTCAACGTGAGCCTCTTACTTTGCCTGTACAGAAATTACATCCCTCTTTGCTTTGCGTTTCTTTTCCTTTCTCATCCACATTCACATGAAGTACAAAAAAGCTTCAAAATATCCATAAGGAATTTTCAAAATTAAAAAAACCCCACTCCTTGATTTATAAATAACTTTAATTAAAAGCTCTGTTTTGTGAACTGGTGGTAAATCATGTGTTTATTGAGCAGGAAGACACTCCACTGACAATCAAAAAAAAGTTAACAGAAAAAGGTTTAGTGGCACTTAATGAATTATGCAAAAAATGTGAAATGTTTTAAAAGTGGGTTTCCCGTTAAAAGGAAATAAATCAGTGACAGATCCACTGCAAGGAAATCCACAAAGCAACATGGTAGTATCTTAAGGACAATTTCTACAAAACCTAAAATAACATCAGAGGTTATTTTGAGCTACTAGTCGAATTTAGGACTGAAGTAAGGGTCAGATTTCAGACAAAATTATTACCTATAGGTCAATCTGAGCAGATACACTTTAGTGAATGCACTTTACAGTGATTTCTAGTCTTTCCTTATAACTTCACAGCAGCTGTAATGACACCCAGCAGGACTTTAGATGATTTGAGTGGTGCATTTGCAGCTTGCAGGACACTTCTTCTTCACCAGTGAGTGGCTACAGCCAAACAACGTTTTCAGATTTCTGCAGTTTCCGAGGAGGTCTTGGTACTTGCAAGGATTGGCTAAAATAAAAGAGAGAGAAGAAAACACACGAAATATTATTTGGAAATCAAGCTCTGGTTTGATACTTCTGCATTTCCCAGAAATTTCCGTTGTTCACGTCTATAAAAACTTTGTACTTTTGCTCTGCTGTTAAAATGGCTTGAACTTCATAGAATGCTTTTTTTTTAAGGAGAATGGAGTGACTTACTGCAAAGTCCTTTGTCACAGTGGCCAGGACAGTCAGCACATTTTGGTCCACTTCTGTAAGGCATAGCTATTTGCATGGGGTTATTTCCTCTGAAATTTGAAAGAATTACAAGACAAAACAAGATCAACGTGAAGCTCTGAGCCATTACTGGAGTTTGTTGTTTATTGCAGTGAAAGGCATCCAGAAGTTTTTGGATGAAAGTATTTTCTTAGGCAGTCATGTTTTAGTTTCAGATATTCATCAAATACAAAAAAAATATGATTTTAAATAAGAGGCACAGTAAGGTTTAGAGAAACAAAATTAACTGATTGATTGTATTTGTACAGCATTATCTGTTAAAAAAATGTATGTGCTTCCTAGCTCTGCTTCTCTAATAGATTTCAACGGACTGAGGTAATCATACAATCACAGAACCAGAGACTGGTTTGGGTTGGAAGGGACCTTAGAGATCAGTTAGTTCCAACCCCCTGCCATGGGCAGGGACACTACCCCAGGTTTGTCCAAACCTCAGCAAAACCCTTCTGAAATGCAGTTATTTACCTCTGTGAATATTCATTTGCTGATGGCTTTCACTTTGCATCTGATTTTCTTCTTTTTGGTCAAAATTATTTTGTGTAAGTTTGTGTAATTTTTGTGTAATTGCATGATTTGTGCCTGATGCCTGACCCTGACAAACTCTCATTCATCTGCTAAAATTTCCCTAATATCTCTTTCAGTGTGAAATAAAATAAATATTGATATTGAACACGCTCTTAAACCCGCAGTTCACACTGGTATTTTCAAAAGTATAAATGGTTAAAGTAGATTGCAATTATTTTATCCTATAGCCAAGGATGTTTTGGAAACATCCATAATCATCACAGCTGAGTAAGAAGGCAGTACATACGCAGGGCAGTATTGGCAAACGTAAAAGTACTTGTACGAGCTTGTGGGGCAGTAGGAAACTCCACATCCCACCTTGTAACTGTTGTACCAGATAAGCTGTAGAATAAAAAACAAGCACATTATTTCAGAGTGAATTCTTTAAAAAAAAAAACCAAAAACCTCACAAAATAACAGAACCAGAAAATAATTTTTTCTTTTACTTTTTTCTAGTCAGCTTTTGTTGTTAAAGTTTAGATCTCAGAAAGAATATACAGAAAAATTAGTTTCCTCCAGTTTCCAAATGTTTTTGAACACAGTGGGTGGCAGGACACTAAAGTTGAAAATCAAATATTTTCATCATAGGTATTTTGCTTTGACACTTCTTAATCAGGTATTTCAACCCCTGTATAGAAAACATTTATTTCTAAATTAAAGGTTTTTCTACAGATTAATATTTCTTTTCTGGACAGCTCTTTCAAAATACTGGTTCTATTGCCTCCTATTAAGATGGAAAAGAATTTTAGTTTATCATTCTTTGGATCAGAGTGTGAGTGATAGATAATAGTTTGATGACACTGATACGTTTTTTTTTTTTATTATAAATAACTCCCAGCTGCCTTAAGTGTACTCCTACAATCCTGGTGTATCCCTGGAGTTTGTTTCAAGTCTCCATACCTGAGTGTAGCTCTCAACATTGACATTTTTTGAGATTGATCCATATCCATACTTGAAATTGGAGGACTGACTGTACCACACTTGAATTGCATCAGCCCATGTTCTTGGGTAGGATGACAGTAACACATTCTCACCACAGGTGACACCTGGAGTAGAAGTAAATCCCTTTTATTAGGAGAGAAGCAAACCGTAGGGTGGGAGGTGGGACAGAGGGGCTGTAGCTATATTCTTAAAAAAATGCCTATGATGCCACTCACTTTGCCCCAAAATTTTAATTAGTTCCAAGAAGTTGTCACAAAAAATGATGTTTTTGTTTTTTATAATCACAGAATGGTTTAGGTTGGAAGGGACCTAAAGATCATCTTGTGCCACCCTCCCTGCCAGGGGTAGGGGCACCTTCCATTAGACCAGGGCCCAAAATGGTATTCTAATAATAATAGGTATTCTAATAATCTTAAAAGCTATTCTACAACAGATTAAAACTCATCCTTATTTCTCTTTCACATTCACAGGGGTCATCTGCAAACTGTCATTAACCCATCAGCTCCATCTTTGTCAGTACCATTAAGAACTCTCTTTTCTCTTGGACTGATTCTCATCCCACACTGATTTGCCCATTTCTGAGCATTTTTGGCAGCTTTCTCACTCCACACCTGAAAGACACAAAGGAAGAAGTATCCAGGTCATAAATAAGTTAGTGCAGCCAGTGAGAAGAAAAAAATAGGAATGGGTGTTGAGCGCTGGATGCTCCCATGGCTCTCAACAGAAGGAGGAGGAGCTGTGCTGGTTTACTCCCCTGGGGCACAGGAACCACATATCTTCAACTCTTGAAGGTTTCAGAGCAGGTTATTCTGCACAGTTCTGTCACACAGTCCCAATCCCCAGATGGTGCAGATCAAAAGGGTTTTTATACTGCTGAGTTCTTTCAGCTTTGTGTCTGAGTGAACACTGCTGGGTGCACTGGACTAAATAGTATAAAACTGATTTTCAGCCCGGGTGCAGCTGAGTTGTGGTGATTGACATCAGCTGGGCTTTGAACCTGAGGAATGTTTGCAGGCCTTGTTATGCAGGCTTGAACACAAAGCACCGACCAGCTCACCTGCTCGTGGGATAGGGATAACAAGGAATATCAGGGGTGACAGGGATGGGAGAGGTTTTGCAGATCTAGGTCCCTTTTGCCCTCATGACAGTATAAGATTTAGAAGCTGCTGCTCGGGCTCCTGCTCCCCCCTTGCTTTGCATGCTCTTTCCTTCATCCAAGGCTTGAGTTTCTCCTTTTAGAATCAGAGAATCATTGATAGTTTGGGTTGGAATGGACAATTTGAAGGGTCATCTAGCCCAACCCCTGTACAATGAGCAGGAACACCTTCAACTAGACCAGGTTGCTCCAAGCCCCATCCAACCTGTCCTTGGACACCTCCAGGGATGGGGCAGCCACAGCTTCTCTGAGCAACCTGTGCCAGGGCCTCACCACCCCGATCATAAAAATCTTCTTCCTATATCTAATCTTAATCTACCTGCTTTTAACTGAAAACCATTACCCCCTGTGCTATTGCAAGAGGTCTTGATAAAGTGTTTTTCCTCATTCTTATAGACGCCCTTTAGGTACTGGAAGGGGCTCTAAGGTCTCTCTGGATCCTTCTCTTGTCCAGGCTGGACACCCCCAGCTCTCCCAGTCTGTCTCCAGAGCAGAGGTACGCCAGCCCTTGGATCATCTTGCTGGCTCATGTTGAGTTTCTCATCCATGAACACCTGCAAGTCCTTCTCATCAGGCTGCTCTTAATCCCTTCATCCCACAGCCTCCTCTGATGCTGGGCTTGTCCCATCATTTCCTTTAAGGGAAAAGCAGACTATCTGTAATTCATAGCTCACCATCTTCAGCATGTTCCTGGCTGTGGGAAATACAGATCTTCGTATTTCATTGTGTAGCTCAAGGATCTGTTTTTCATTTTGAGACTTAAAATGAGGAAAGGAGAAAGCGTTCACTTTTTTAAGTGGAAAACCCTGGAAAAAATAACAGTGAAGGTCCCAGTTAACAGAAGTTTAATAAACAAGATAAATTATGAGCCTCTTGTCACTCTTGTTTGTCAACTGAATCTACCCCAAGAATTCATGTCATAAATTTTGTTTAACTTAAGACATTTATAGTGGTAGAAATAACATCTCAGCCAGTTTTTTTTAGGCTGCAGCTATACTCAGGTAAAGGAAAGTATCAACTTACAACATGGTTCACCTGAGATTTATTGAAGAAAATGATAATTTTCTTTCTGAAAGTACTTGTTTCTTTTCATTCATTCATAAGAATGTAATAATGAGATAAATAGCTCACATTCAAGTGCCTACTTAGTAGATATCTACATCTTACAAGATTAATCCCCTCTAAGAGATTTATGAATCAGATTTCTGAATCTTAAATTGTTTATTTATTTATTAAAAATGTCTTTTAAAAATCAGTCCCATGAAGGTAAGAATATTTTGGCAGGCAGAATCACAAAATGATTTGGGCTGCAAGCTTAAAGAGCCAGTTGCTCCAAACCCCTTGTCATATACAGGGACACCTTCCACTAGACCAGATTGGTCAACCAATACACAAATAATAATAATAATTATACAAAAATCTGTACGAAATGAGAGTTCACCTTCAATGTGTTATGTTAATATATTACCAATACTTGCACCCCTGAATTCTAAATCTCTAAAGATCACAAGATCAGATTACATCAGGTCAGATATCTATACAAAGGAGTCAGATATGGGGGTTTTGCACAGATGAATGTTCTTACCTGTCCATCAGCTTGGTGTAGCAAAGCAGCCAGGAAAAAAATTGCAGTTAGTAGATCCATTTCTACAGGGGAAAAAAAAACAAACCAAAACCAAAACCCCCAGAAACAATTAGTCTGTGTTGCATAAATGTTATGGCACAATGTGGTATGTGAGCAAGATGCAAAACTGTTGCAAAGTCAAGCCTGCACAGAGAAGTTTATTTTCGTTGATCCTGGATATGGATGTGCTGAAACTGTGCATGGGCACTGTCTCCTACAGAGAGAGGACTCCACCTTGCATGGAAGCAGGGACTCTAAATAGCATAAAGTTGTGTGTTACTTGAAACAGATGGATCAGGCCTCTTTTGACTCCTTTATTCAAGATATCTTGAATTTGCAGTATTTCCTTCATGTTTGCTTCCTCGTATATAAAAAAAGCCCATTCACGTGTTCAGTACTGTTACACCAGAGTCCTTCTCAAGCAGCACCCGTACTGGGATCTGCTGTTTTGGAGTGGGTTACTGAACACAAGGACTGTTGTCTCCATTTCTTTCCCTGCTCCCTGTTTCCTTATTGAATCAGCATCATAATAGCTCAAGCAAATGGTGGTGATCACCCTCATGTTACATCTGACACGTAGACATAAAGAAAACCCTCATATATGGCATTATTAACAAATAATGCTGGTTACAGCCTTCTTGCTCCTAAGGCATTTTATACAGGTGTACACAGACACTCTGAAACCCACTCATATACACAGGACAATTTTTCTGCACGTCAGAAAAAGCAAAAGTTATATAAGTTTGCATTGATGAGGATGTATGAAGGAAAATGTCTTTCTGGTTGTTAAAGAGTAAAGATGTGGCAAAGTCCCAAGGAAAACTAACTTTGAATTCAGCAGGTTACCTTAAACCAGACAGGCAAGAGGGAAATAGAGATAATAAAACCCAACAAATATAAAAAGCCTTAGAACTGGCCTCTGAGAAAAACTCAGTGTGAACAGTATAGGCCAATAGAAATCTAGGAAATCCTGCTCGATAGGGAAACTATCATTGTCAAAAAAAAATTTAATTGTCCCTCCTTTAGTTTAGAACCAAAACCCCTTGTCCTATAATGTAATTCAGATATTCAGTCTTTATTTTCTTTTTCCTGTGATTTCATAAGGAAATCATTTGCATACGGTAGAGGCAGGGATCTCACTGATATTAATGAAGAATAAATTCTTAAATTGAAAGGGTATCTTTAGACACAGAGGAGTTGTCTTGCCCTTACATGCAGAAACAAAATCTTTTTGGGACTTCCCAGATTAAGTGCTGGAACCGGAAACATAAAGTATTTCTAGATCCAGAGTTAAAGTTGATTAAATACTACTGCACATCTTTGACTGACAGACTCTACTGTCAAATCTGTCTCTTGGACTAAACATGTTGGGCTTTACTTGAAAATCAAAAGATGATGGTTCCCAGATACAATTATCCTTCCCTGTCAGTAGTGCTCAATCCACTAAATCACTTCTATGCTTCTGAAAAACAAATGCCAGCAATGCACTTTTAGGTAGCTCTACTTGAAAACCTGAGGTTTCATGAAAATTTGATTGAGTGTAAAAACAAATAAAATAAACATTGATAGCTTTAAAATGAGAAACAAAATTCTATTTGAAAAATACGGTCTTTATGTTTAATCCTGGTGTTTCGTTCCTCAGCAGAACTTTTCTCCTGCCATATGATACAGCTTTCAGGGCATAGCAGGTTTGAGGGTTTGGCAGAGTGGGAGTATTTGTCTTTTCAGTTATTTTGATATATTTTTCCTCTACCTTCTCCGAGTTTACATCTTTAAATTTAATTAAAAAAAATAAATTCACTCTGCATTAAGAAAAGGCAATCAGCTTATTACATACTGTACTATATATTAGACATTTTAGCAGTATATATACATGAAAGCTTGGACAGATAGTTAACATTTAGAGATGACTAAATTATGAGTTCAGCTGTACTGGTGTATTCCAATACTCAAGTGAAATAAATTCAACCTATCAAAATAATTCAAAAGACATTAGAAAAGCATTTCCCATGACTGACCAACCTCTGAAAAATGGATTAATTTATGTTCACATTTCAAGAATGAAGCAAGTGGGTTCAAGAGTTGTATTTTTATCCAGGAAATAGGGAAATTAGACTTCATTGAAGCCATTTTCCACCCCTACAGGTGGAAGGTGTGGTTTCAGAGCAGAAGATATAACTTATTTTACATTCTTCCTCTGAGATACTATAAGCATTTTCTTTTAATTATCTCACTTGGTACAACTCAGCTATTAATTCCATTAACCTTTGTAGCACAATGCTCAATCAATACTGACCAAGAGACTCTATGGGTAAAATCTCTAAGGCTGAAATTGAATTCTGCATACATTACCTTCATCCACCAGAATCCTCCTGTACCTGAGGAAGTGGCAGGAGTGTGAGAGGCTCTCCCCAGTCCAGGGTTGTATATATACATACATTTTCTCTTTTTTTTCTTTGTCAATATTTATTGCTGATAAATGACATCAGCTTTGGGGCTGCCCATTGTGGAAGAAAGAACTTTTCTGAGGAACAAGTGACTGAAAATGAACCAATCCAGCTGCATTGTTCTGGAAAGTTTTTTTCTTGTATCCAGGGCAGGGAAAAAGAGAAGACAGAAGACCTCTCCTTTTACAGAACTTCAGCTTCTAGTCTCATCAGCAAGCTACAGTGCTAATGCATTCATAAAATAAAAGCTTGAGTTCAGGGCTTGTTGTTTCACAGTTGTCTTTCCTGTCTCTGGCGAAAGAGTGGGAAAAATATTTTGAGGCAGAGACATAAATAAGCAACTTCTTAGCTGTACACAGAATGACCTGCAACACATTGATATTTTCTTCCAAGTGGTTCCTGAACTTCTATTTGCTGAATAAAACTTATATTCCATTAGCTCACTGAGGCTGTGGCACAGGACATTACTTCTTACCAGGGCATGTATTGATAGAACAAAGGGGAGGGGCTTTAAAATGAAAGGCAGGTTTAGATTCGATATTAGGAAGAAATTCTTGACTATGAGTGTGGTGGGACACTGGGAGAGATTGCCCAGAGAAGCTGTGGCTGCCCCATCCCTGGAAATGTTCAAGACAAGGCTGAATGGGGCTCTGAGTAATCTGGTCTAGCAGAGGGTGTCCCTGCCCATGGCAGGGAGTGGAATGAGTTGACCCTTAAGGTCTCTTGCAACCTAAAACATTCTGTGATTCTGTGATTATTGTACACATAACTCACCCCACGTGTTGCTCAAGGTTAACTTATTGCAGAATGGCTGCAGATGTTGCACATTTTCCCTCTTCAGTCGAGAGATGTCTGCATGTGCTCTGCTCTTAGAATGCTCTTAGTGCAGCTTAGAATGGTCAGGTTGAAAGGACCTTAAAGACCTTCAAGTTCCAACCCCCTGCCATGGGTAGGGACAGCTTCCACTAGACCAGGCTGCTCCAAGCCCCATCCAACCTGGCCTCACTCAGCTCACATTTCCTTTTTGCAGAATCTTTGCTTCCATTTGCTTAAAAGGTTACATCGCAAAGGCTGCTTTGACAGGTCCTCATTGCTCAAACAAAACCTTTCTTGCTTCCTTCCATGCAGTCTGTTGGCTACATAAAGGCATAAAGCATCTGCACATCTCCTTATTCCTTTCTTGGTTCTCTTCCTCATCCTTGCCTTTGCTGTGGTGTGTTGTGCACTGAGCACCTTTTTGACCATGCTGGCTCGAGGTTGCTGCCCATACTGCAAGTCAATATTGTCTCACCGTTTCCAGATTTCTGCAGAATTCCTGCAGCTGCCTGCTGTTGCCAGCATTTTGATACTGTATTATAATCCCTGTGTTGGGAAACACAGCTGCCTTTGTTCTTTGTATAGCGGGCAGCACTTAGGGGAAGTTGCCTCTGATAAGGTCTCCCATATACTTCCATGTTCTGAGATAAGGGCAAAGGTACTTTTATATCTGTAGTGCTTGTGACAATTTTGATGAGACCGGGGTTATCACCATCAGAAAGCCTCATAAGACACCTACCATAGTTATTAAGACCTCACTTCTGTTGACTGTGAGGGGAGGCAGCCTAGCAGCTCCAGATTCCCAATGTCCTGGGAGATACTTCCATTCTTTTACCCCGTCCACCATACTCAGCAATTTTCATTAATTCACTACAGTCACCTGAGTTTTATTTGTGCTCTTAAAATGAAATTATGCTACTGCAAGTATTTCTTTAAAGCATGCCCCACCTGTTTGAATAGTGAAAACCATTTGTTCTCTAAAGGATGACTGTCAGATATGCTGCAATTCATGATCTGTGGGTGAAATAATTGGGAGGAAATAAAAGATTAATAGAACTGACATCCGGAACCATGGCACAAAGAACAATTTAGCATAGTAATTCCCACTTTCTCATGTGGATTACCTGAAGGGGAGGGGTAATTTAATTTTAAAAATAAATTAAGAATTCATTCCATGGGGTTCTGCAAATGTATGCATGTTTTTAAAGATAAATCTATGAAAGTTCTTTTAAAAAGGTCAGCTTGAAGGATTTGACTGTGGAAGTTCTGCTCTTGTGTAAACCTGAACTACAGGAATGTGATTTGATCTCAAGCAATGAAGACAAAAATCCAGTTTCTTCAATTCTTTATTTCCATTGAAGTTAATGACAGCTAAAGTAGGGCTTTAGATTCCATACAGTTCTGTGTGGTTCAGAACTTTGCATAGATCTTTCCCTTGGCTGTACAGAACACCTTGCAGACCTGACTTCGTTTGGCAAAAAGGAACACTATTGATTTCTTCCACATGACCCAACTCACCATCTACTCCAGATTGTTATTAGGGAGAGAAGCAGCAGAGTCAATCGATCCAAGAGATGCTGTCAGAGGTGGGTAGATGCCCCTCCAAAAGAGCCAGCCCAGGCAAAGGCCAGGCATGGAAATGCAGAAGTTGAGAGTCTCTCCAAAGGCTGTTAGATCACCAGGGTTGAGATGTTTGGCTTGCAAATAGGAAATTGTGATGGCAGCACTCTTATAACCCCACATCATTGGTTTTGAACTGGAGGAGGCGTGTGTTCAGCCAGGGTGAAAAGCAGGTAGAGAAAATGCATGCTTCTCAGGAAAACACAGCATTCCATGTGTGCCTTTGGTCTTCAGTGAGCCAAGCTCCTTACCATGGCTCCTCTCCATCACCTTTCAGTCCAAGGAGATGTGCTGGTCAGCTCTCTGCCCTCTGTGACACAGGTGCAGCCTTTAAGGGTTGAAATTGGCTTTCAAAGGAGATATTTCAGGGACCATTGCTTACAGGGAACCTCCAGCAGCAGACCTGGAGGCTGGTAGTGTGAGGAGAAGCTGTGGCTGCTCCATCGCTGGAAGTGTTCAAGGCCAAGTTGGATAGGGCTTGGAGCAACCTGGGATAGTGGAAGGTGTCCCTGCCCATGGCAGGGGGTTGGGAATGGATGCTTTTCAAGGTCCGTTCCAATCTAAACCATTCTATAATTCTATGATTGCAGTAATTCTCCTTTCATGTGTGGTGGTTTGAACCTGGGTTGATGGACAAGCATTTGAACCAATAGTGCTTTCTGAAATTTGCATATTTAAACCCTGAGGAGAGACAGGAACTTCCTTTTGCTGTTCGGGCCTCCCACAGGAGAGGTGGGGGAAAATGGGCCCTGGGCCTGTCTTGAGGAGCCAGCCCAGGCCACCCTTTCCCCAGCCCTGGGGCACAGGCCCCGGGTAGCAGTGGGAGAACCCCCTCAGAGCTGCCAGCAGCTAAGAAACAACCATTAAGCTGCTGCATGGCCGATGCCACCGGGCACGGCTTCTAAGGACTGGAGACAGCCCTCTCCCCTCATGCAGCCCCACGCAGATCCCAGCAGGAACCGATGCTGTTTTCTGCGACCAACGTAACCAGAGTCAAGTT
The DNA here is from genome assembly GCA_013397175.1 of Platysteira castanea. NCBI lineage: Eukaryota > Metazoa > Chordata > Aves > Passeriformes > Platysteira > Platysteira castanea. Next base: position 64,549 of record VYXC01000946.1, read on the forward strand.
GAGGAACCAGCCGCATAAAGGCAAGGAGACTTTTCTCCAACATAAAGCCTGAGGAGGATCATGGCAACATCAAGGTCAAAGAGAAAAAGAGAGTAAATCATGGGGGATGAAGCTGAAGATGGTGACAGGAAAAAGGGCAGAGTCATGCACCCAGCGCAGAGCTTAAAAATGCTTTTTGCGGGCCATAGTGAGAAACTGTAATATCACAAACTGCTCTTTTCTCTTTAATCCACTTAAAGACACGGGAGGATAAAACTTTTGTGTGCAGCCTGTAGGAAAAGAAATAGTGACCATGCCAGGTCACCTTGAAGCTATAAAAAGACTTTTAAAGATATTGTGAAGAAGTTAGAGTTTGCTTGTTGTGCAGTCACCCCAAGATGCTTATCCTTAAAACAAGATACACCCTATGTGTGGCCCATGCTGGCAGTGTAAAAAAGACTGCAGGATTTATTGGGAGAGATTGTTTTTGATGGCAGCAGAATTTTCGGGTGGGGTCTGTTTGCCCTTGGAGCAGTTTGGGAAACCACGTAGAGCAGAAGAAAACCTTTTTAAGAACTAATAATGATGTCCTAAAATCATTGTATGTTGTCCTTTGTGCAAATTGGGTAAAAGGGGGGGAGGTGCTGGAGGAAAAAAGGAGTTTTTCCTTTAATTCCTTCTTATTTCTTTCTTTCTATTTAGTTTTAGTAATAAACTTCATTGCATTTTTTAAAGTGTGGTGCCTGCTTTGTATTCCTCCCTATTCTTATCTCACAGATGGGACAAATGCGACCAAAACCACTACATCGTGATACTTTGAAACTTGAAAGCTTTGCCTGTGTATTCAATGCCAAGGAAAATAAACAAAAAACCTAAATGAACCAACAGTAACTGAATGTAAGCACAATATAATGAAATAATTTTAAAAAAATGTTTATCCAGAAACTTTTAGATGCCTTCTCTTGTGCTCCCAGAAAGTGATCTGTAAAAAATAGGCTGTTCCTTAGAGATGTTCTTCTATGTGTTTGTAGAAAACTTACAGGAAGGAGATGTCATGGTTTCATTGAGTGATAGACTTCATTCTTTCCTAGTACTACTATTCTAAAAGGCTTTTAAAAGTCTAGCGTACAAAATTGCAGAAGGAATTTTGTGTATGTGTGCAAAAGTCATTTTCATGAATGGATTAGTAAATGATCCAATCACTACATAGACTTCTTGTATCAAAGTTCAATACATGCCCGTGCTTGTGCTCTTTCCAACCTTTGCTGAAATGTGGCAAAGCTGAGCAGTGTAAAAATGCATGATTGTTCTTTTTTAAGCATATAGCGATTGTCACTTCAGCTTCACTTTAGATCTAGTAAGTCATTAGTAACATTTTCTAAATCTCTGCTATGGGACATCAAGGATCTGGCTCCAGAAAAGAAATCTGGGGTAAAAGTCATCCCATCTCCTGGGATAACCTATTAGTGAAAGCACTTGTATTTGAGCTCAACTTTTTCTTGTAAATGGATAAAACACACTTCTGAAGTCACCTTTAGGAAGCAACATAGCTAATATATTTAAAATGTTAGATTGGAATAAGAGAAAACGTCAGACAGGTCAGTGAGAGAGATCAGCTACATCCCTTCAATCCTATTTCTCCCATAACCCAAATAAACAAATGCTTGTTGTAAGTGAATTATAACAACAGTGTGGAAGGATACACAGAATGTGAACAGAGAAGAATTCTGTGTGGAGACCATCAGAATAACACTATTTTTTTCAGATACGTCTTCCTCTGTAAGAGTCAGGTGTAACCAAACAAAAGCCCAGCTGATCCTTTAGAACAAACCCCTTATTTAAAATAAGCCTGGCCAACAGGAAACAGAGCAAACAAACCATAATGACTTTTCTTAGAATCCAAACTGACTTTTGATATAGATGATTTATTAATTTTACTGTTTTTTAAAGGAAGTGAGAAATACACCCTTTTCTCTGTAACTAATAGTGAAAGACACAAAGCAATGCAGACTCAAACTATCATAGGTATCTCAAATGTAATGATGATCTGGAGGCATTTGTTTTTACTCATGGATAAAACAGGTTTTATGGGGTTCACTTCAGTTTACATGGTTAATGACTTCAGACATTCTTGTTTGAGGAAAACAGGCTACACAAATTGAAGATTTTCATGAATACCTCTTGGTTTCCTACATGTATTTGCTGGAAAAAGATTTTATGTAATTTAGCAGTAGTGACAATGTGGGGCCTTTTACTGTGAAATCTTTATAAAATTGTGGGTGTGAAATTAATTCCTTAAAATATTTATATTCCTTAAATGCTTATATATGAGCATTTTAGCCTTTTCATGCATTTGACATAAAAGTAAAACAGAAAGCTGGTCTTTTTTTGATGATGTCCAGTTGGTAAAAATATCTTGAACTTTGTCTGAATGAAACTCATTTTAAAATGTATTAGAAAACAGGAAAATCTGATTTCCAAGTCAGTGAGTCTCACATGGAGCGTTCTATTTGGACTGGTTGTAGTAAGCAAATGAGAAATATTGGGAGTGTGAAAAGAAATATAATCTCCACCTAAAATCACAGAGTCCCAGACTGAAGAGTCATTTGGAAATGACATTGCTGATTAAATGGTGTTTGACTCATAATAATTCCTGAACCAACTGCATTTGGCCACAGAGAAGCTTCTTTGTGGAGTGGCTTCTCACCTTTTTTTGTAGTGGCATAGGTTTGATAACAGTCTGAAGCTGGAAACGAGTTGATAAAAGATTAGTATAAGCTACATAACCACAGGGTATTTTAAACACCCATTCAAATGACATCTTGACTGAGGGGGCTTTCCACACACCTTACTGAAGCTGAGCTTTTCCACAGCCTGACATGAAGGAACTACAGGGCTGGGTGGGGTAAAAGGCAAGAGGGATTACTGATTTGCTGGAAAAGGCCCTGAAAAAAAGTGCTACAAAGGCAGACATAGATTCCTGGTTTCTGCATCCTGCAATATTTTTCCCTTTAAAGAGATGTGATGTGATAGAAAATGTGCACACAGTCCTGAAAGATAAACCTAGAACACACTGTTCTGTAATGAACCACAGAAAAATGATTGCTAAGGAAAAAATATTTCCTGATTGAAACCGATACACAACTTTCACAGCTTTCTGCTGTTGGAAAATATCCAGTTGTCCACACAACTATCAATGATATCTCAGTACACGTGCTTGTGTTAGTGCTTTCCTATGGTCAAGTCAGGGAAAAGCAAATACATGCAGTTCTTTGTAAATCACTGAATAAACTCTTTTGAGATAAGTCATAAAATACAGTTGAATTATACAGTTGTCAAACTAAAAGAGAGTATCTGAAATGTAGGTTTCTACATCTAAGTTAGTGATCTCATCAGAAGGAGGGAGTTCTTCTAGGTTAGTGGAGACCTAAGTCTAAATGCAGCAGCCTGTAAGGAGGCACTTGGCACCACCTCACATAAAACAAGATGTCCAAGATACCTTTGCAGTGCTAAAGATGTTGCAAACTGCATATGGAAGACTTGTGCCTTTCCACACTTTAGCTGGAGCCCTGGCAGGATACCCTGGGGAATGTCAGGAAGTTGTGGACTCGCAACTGAACCAAATGCTTAGGGGAATATGAAAGGCTGAGAGAATTGGGATTGTTCAGTCTGGAGAAGAGAAGGCTCCAGGGAGACCTTAGAGCACTTTTCAGCACCTCAAGGGGCTCCAAGAGAGCTGGAGAGGCACTTTTGGCAAAGGCATGGAGTGACAGGACAAGAGGTCATGACTTCAAACTGACTAGGGGCAGGGCTAGATTAGATGTTAGGAAGAAATTCTTTACTCAGAGGGTTGTGAGGCCCTGGCACAGGTTGCCCAGAGAAGCTGTGGCTGCCCCATCCCTGGAAGTGTCCAAGGCCAGGCTGGACAGGTGTTGGAGCAGCCTAGTCTAGTAGAAGGTGTCCCTGCCCGTGGCAGGGGGTGGAACAAGATGATCTTTCAGGTTCTTTCCAACCCCAACCATTCTGTGATTCAGCAATTCTATGATTCTATGAATACTAATTGACTTCTATGCATGCATTTGTGTGGAACCATGAAGCTATTAATTATATCTCTGAAATGTAAATTGACATCTAGATCCACTATCAAGTTACAGTTATATAAATACTGTGAGCTAGTTCTATTCCATTCACCCAGACACTGACCTGATGAAAAGTACATTGGGTTTTACAGTGGGTGGCCCTCAGCTGTCACTGATGTCTGTCCATGTCCTTCACTTTCTATTGTTCTTTGATTCTATTCTTCATCTTCCCTTTTTCTGAGTTTGAGCCTGTATTTTCCCTCCCCTTTCACCCCATTATCTTCTCTCAAACTCCTCTCAAATAAGCAGTCCTTTCCTAATTCCATTTCTCCCTTTGAACCTAGTTTTGCTTCTAGTGTATCCAAACCATGATATTTCTGAGCGTTCCCATGGCAATCTTGTCTCTACGTGGTATTACTGACAGTGAATGTGAGGGCCACTGCAACCCAAAGCAGCCCTGCCATTTTCCAGGTCATACTTACTGTATTTACTTTACCATACCCAGCCACTTGACATAATTATTCTACTTTAGCTTTGATTCTTCCAGTTGAAAACAAGCAGGTTTTTTTTGTGACAGCAGTTTGCACAGTGGAGCAGCAGAGTAACTTGTATCACATTTTTGCTTTGGGTACGTAAAGGGAAATGTAAAAGCTTCCTTTTAAGGACTTTGACCATGAGGCTTCTTCATCTCACAGGCTTGCTTGATGGAAGTTTGAAATATTAGATGTGTTTTGCCATCAGCATAGCTTCCATGGATTTACACACTGGGTTTTAATAATTCAATTCAGAATTTGTCTCTCTAGATCAGATGAGGTCTGTGATTCATGTGCTCCTTTACTTCCCTTTCGTAGGCAGTTCCATATCCAACTTCCTAATTCTCTAAATGACTTTTGTATGATGGTTGTCTTCATGGAGTTGGTTGCTAGAATCACAGAATCACAGAACTGCAAGGGACCTTACAGATCATATAGTTCCAATAGGCAGGGATGAGACCCACTAAAACAGGTTGCTCAGAGCCTGATCCAACCTTGCCTTGAACGTTGATCATGGTTCAAAGATTTGTTCAATTAGTTCTTGAAGTATTGGTGGCGAATTTCATCAGCCTTGACTGCCTCTCTGTCATCCCACCGTTCTATTGTTGTGAAAACCATTTACATGGACATTTATTGCATTTCCCCTCCATATGAGTAGGGATTTAAATGTCACTGCCTGGATTATCCCCATCTCTGTGCAGCTTTAGGAGAAAAATTTAAAATGTTTTTACACTGTGATGTTCTTATATGACAGACCTGCAGAATTCAGTCTCACAGACCTTTTTCTTGCTTGTCCTTTGCTCTGTGGAAAGCAAACACCGTGGGTCAGTGAAGTACCACTCCCACAGAGCCAGAGAGTGTTTACCAGGAAACTTACTGTTTGCCAAAGTAATTTTTCTTTAATATTCCGTATTGTACAAGCAGGGCATTTTTTCATCTTCTCCAAGGATACTTCTAGTGCCAAGTGACAAATCACAAGCTCTGTTCAGGTTATCAAACAATCAAGTTAAGGTATATTTACCTTAAAAGAACGTCATCATCTGAGAGCCTGAGTTTATTAGCAAATTACTACTTCTTTCCGTGAGTTTCCTTTCCAAATCTTTCTTTCTTTCTTTCTTTCTTTCTTTCTTTCTTTCTTTCTTTCTTTCTTTCTTTCTTTCTTTCTTTCTTTCTTTCTTTCTTTCTTTCTTTCTCTTTCTTTCTTTCTTTCTTTCTTTCTTTCTTTCTTTCTTTCTTTCTTTCTTTCTTTTTTTTCTTTCTTTTTCTTTCTTTCTTTCTTTCTCTCTTTCTTTCTTTTTCTTTCTTTCTTTCTTTCTTTCTTTCTTCCTTTCTTTCTTTCTTTCTTTCTTTTTCTTTCTTTCTCTTTCTTTCTTTCTTTCTTTCTTTCTTTCTTTCTTTCTTTCTTTCTTTCTTTCTTTCTTTCTTTCTTTCTTTCTTTCTTTCTTTCTTTCTCTCTCTCCTTGTCTGTTTCTCTCTCTCTCTCTCTCTCTTTGTCTTTCTTTCAGCACTGCTTTGATACTAATTTCTACCAGCTCTATGGACACAGATGGCTCTGATAGCTCACCCAAAAACCTGATGATTCCTCAATTAGCTCCTAACCCAATTTCAAGGCTTCTTAAAATAATTTTTTTCCTTTTTACCTTTCAGTGCTGATGTTTGCCTTTTTAAGACATTGAGCTACAAATACACATACCTCAACAGTACCTAATTTCTCTGTTTTTACTTTGCTGACCCTCTGTGAACTTACCATCTGCTCCTTCCCAGCAGCAGGAGTGAAGTGTGAGTGCTTGAGCCCTGGATATCAGGAACACAGGCAGCCGAGCCCTGGCGCACATCTGGATGGAGCTCCAGATTGCAGAACAATGGGATTACATTCATTCTTTGAGGAAAGCTCAAAGCTGGCACAGGTTGTCCAGAGAAGCTGTGGCTGCCCCACCCCTGGAAGTGTTCCAGGCCAGGCTGGATGGGACTCAGAGCAGCCTGGGGTAGTGGAAGGTGTCCCTGCCCATGGCAGGGGGTTGGAACCAGATGATCTTTAAGGTCCCTTCCAACCTGAACCATTCTATGATTCTCTGATATTTTCACCAAACCACTGCCCCTGGTTTCCAACCTGGACCCTCAGGGCTCTGAAGACTTCCTTGCAGAATGATAAAGCACAAAATGACCAATCTGGCCTTGAAATATCCAGTGATGTAACTAAGAGCTGACCTGACCTTTTGGTTTACCAGCAAGAAATTGGTATTTGCATTTGAAGAAAAAATAGTTATTTTAGTGACACTGGAGCTTCAACTGCTCAGTTTTCCACCAGAGGGCACTCCTATATTTTCAATGAAGGCAAGTTTCTGAACAAGACTGAGTAGTTTTGTGTGTGCAGTACAATTCCAGCTGTGACAGGGCAAAGGGAAAAATGCAGGTGCAGAATGACCTTGTTGCACATCTGCCAGTGCTGTCCATCATCTGGCACCTCCAATACCACCTGTTGGGGCACAGCCAGGCGTCAGAACCCCACATGTAACAGGCTGATGTACATAAAATAAATAACCAGTTCATACACATAGTGTCTGAATTTAATTTAGGGATCTGTGTCTTCCTCCTGAGGGGGAGCAAGGCCACCTGTGTCACCAGAGTTGGTACCAGATTTCAGCATTTTCTGTGGGATATTCCGTCCCATGCACAGTCCTGTGGTTTTATCTTCATTTATAAAAATACACATTGTTATAAAAATTAAATCACTTCAAGAGCTGAGGCAGCTTGGGCTGATTGTGTAGTTTTGATACTGAGCAGTTTACGTCAATATACAATGCAAAACAACTATCTATAGTCAAATCTGTAGCAACTGTAAAGAACCTGTTAGTTTAGCTGGACTGTGCCACTGCCAGAGACATATATTATATGTGTATCCCCATATGTGTGTGTATATCTCCCTATTATGTATTAAAGGGCTTTTTAACCCTTTTTTCAGCTTTTTAAACTTGTTTTTAGAATGATTTTCAGTAATTAGGTAATTTACTTGAATGAAGGAAGTCCAGGCACTTTGTTGATTGATAACAGAAGAGAAAGCATGATTTGGGGGGGAAAAATAAAAAAACAAGACTCTGAAGAAAAATGCCTCAGAAAATTAGAAGTTTGTTTTATTGGTGCATTCAAGAGTAAACCGGATTTCTTAACAGGCTCTCTCAAGTCTGAATTACTTCCTAAGAGTTTATTAAAGTCAGGTTCGTTCTTTAGTTACTGCAACATTGTCAAAGGCAGTTTAAGGAGGAAATAAGATTTTCTAGTAATTTTAACAAAATATATACAGAGTCAGCAGAGATTGGAATTACAATGCACTGAGTAGTTTACATGTCCTGGCACCATATGAAAAGTGACAGATTCTCACAGCTACTCATAAATTGATCAGGTAAATACTTTGCCCTTCCTCTTAAGTCAGAGAGAAGGAACAGCCTGAAATCAGACTGTCACACTCAGCTCTGCTCCAAGGAAACATCTGTTAAACTGCACCCAGATGAGACAACTCAGGGGAGAGCCAGGCTGAGCTAACACTGGTATAAGCATGTGTCATTTTTTCACTCCTTTCTTCTCACTTACTTTTTTCCTATGGACACCTTTGGCATGGTTTTTGTCTGTCAGAGTTGTTGTTTTCTTTTCCCACAGGTTATAGCTCAGCTTTCTATGGCTGTGTCAAGGTGACTTTGACTGCGTGGTTATGTGGTGACACCTCTCCCCTGTGCTCCAGCAAATGCTTCATCCACTGTCTGCTCTGGCCAAATCCATCATTCCTAATGTCATCAAAGGGAGATAAGGAATATGGATCTCCTGTGAATGTGTGATGCAGCAGATGACCTCTGTGCCTCCAGGATTTGAATATGGGGAAACTGGTTCATCTAATGGGACCAGTTACTTCACTTCTCTGGAGTGTTTTATGATTACTTATCTTAATGTACTTAAACTTTTTCTTTTGACCCACTGCAGAAAACGTGCCAGTGTTTGACTCCCTGACAGTGTCTCCACTGTTCACTTCCTGGCTTTTGATCCAGAACCATTTTTTCTCTGCAGACCCATCACCTTCCAGCTCCACCCCAGCCAGGCCTGCTGTCATCAAAATCAACCTCACTACAGCTACAGGTCTCTTGAACCTGCAGATGAGGATGATGAGGAAGACCTGTCCCTGCCAGAGCATGATCCAGATTGCTGGAGAGGGATGCATGTCACCAGGGCTCTACTTCAAAGCCATTCTCCTTATGCTGCCTTTAGAGGTAATGGAGGTATTTCAGGTCTGTATTTCACCTTATCTTCTTACAGCAGATGCCTGAGACAGGCTGGATGAGCAGATAAGGTAAATGACTGCCTTGACATTAATGTTTTTTTAAAAAGCATTATATGAGTCAAGTCAGTCACTATTCTATATCTCTTTCAGGGTAGGTTTGAGGAAAACAATTGTTTGGGGAAGAGCTGTAAGGATGTGAATGGTACAATTTGTCTATGATAATGTTTTAGGTCTTAAGGCCACTGGTTTGGCTCTGGTCAGTACAGCTGAACTCTGCCTCTTGAACCATGTCTTCCAAGATGCTGAAGGGCCCTTGGCATTAATAACCTGTCAAACATGCCAAGGCTTTTCTGGAAGGCAGTGCTATTTGGCCTAAGCCAAAATAGTGTCAAGGACAAAGGCACAGAAAACCTTTTCATTGCTCAGACCTGTCTTCTGGCTCTGTGGAACCTGTCACTACAGACAGACATGAAAAAAAGAATGGATGGAAAGGTTTCAGAGGAAGTTCTAAAAAAAGGCCTGAAGTTAAGAATAGATTCAGGTCATGCCATGGAGAAAGCATTTACCTGTCCTACTGTAGAATGCCATTGGTGATGGACCAACAATGTGTAGGTATCCTCTGAAATACACAGGGAAGGTGTTAGACTACAATGGACACATGACTCATCTCATCTTCTCATCACTGTGTTACCTTTGGAGCCTGTTTGATGGTGTCTCCACAGGATTTGTAGGAGTGGTTAAAATGTGCTGCGTTTCATCCGTGAGAAGCAATGCATAATGACACTTCTCCACTTCTTCAGCTGCTTAGCTACTCACAGCTACCTCATGCACACGTGTGTACACACATCTCCCATTCCTGCCTGGATATCGGGGCTGTTTTTAGTGTGCACTGCAGTTCTTGATGTGTTTCCTGGTCATGAGGAGGGACAACAGCCCACACATCATATGTATTCCATATATGTGGAATATTCAGACGTTGCACAATTGCTGTTTTGTCTTTGAAACGTGCCTGCTGAGTGCCCAGAACTGAGCTGATACACTCATTCATATTGGTATTCCTGAGGTTTTCATGGTCAAACTCATTTGCTTTGGTCGAACCCTGCATCTGTGTGGTCCATCTTGGCTAACCAGGATCTTCAGTGCTCAACCTGTACAATCTTGTTCCATATTAACTGGTAATGGGTGGGCTGGCTGGCAGTTATGGTTTAGCCTAAACGGCCTTGTTATTTGCTGCTATTTCCTTAAATTGAGCAGAAGGGCGACCTATGCATTGTGTATCACCTCCTGGTAGGATGTGCCTCATGCTCCCACCCACTGCAGCAAAGCAGGTCTGCTGCTGCAGTTCATGAAGTGAACAAAGACAGTGGGGGCTCAGGGGAGATGCTTTATGCAGAGGATGAGATCAGGCTCAGACACCAAGCTGCTTGGGGCGATGCATTATTAAATGCTATCTACTGATATGCTCCTTCTGTGGAAGATGATTAATGACATCCCACTTTATTATTCCTTATCTTTTATCTCCACCTTGTTTCACAGATGTAGCCAGCAGTACACAGCACTAACCACAGACCCGTGGCACTCATTAGATGGTGGCTGCTCCTCACAAGTGCCATCAGACGTGCAATTCCCGTCCCTGATTTTGCTAATGATGCTGGTTAACATGTTGCTATGTTGCTGTTCAGGCAACCTAGACAACATGGTCTTGTCAGTCTTGAACTAGCTTATCTCTTACTTATCATTTCTTTTGACACCATCCTCTGATAAGCTGGGAGATAAATACATGACAGACTCTGCAATGTATTCCCTCGGCACTAAAATCTTAGCAGTAGCTCTGTAGAGGGGTTTCATCTAACGAGTACTTCTTTTGACCTGTTTTCTATTTTGTTTGAATGTTGCCACTGCAGATCCTAAGGCATGTTTAAACCAGAAACAATCTTGTTTAGCTGCTCCCCATATCTCAGGAACTGTTGTGTCTTTGTGTGAATGCGGGTGTTTAATTCCAGCAGCTACAAGGTTCAGACAAGTCAAGCACATCCAGTTGCTTAAGGTCCTGCTTTTAGCTTTGATGCTGTGATTAGAGGAGAGGAGTTACCCTCTCTAAGAAAAAACTAACCAGAGGAATATTTTTCTGCTGGGTTAGTGTCCTGGTTTATGTCAGCAAGAGTTAATCACGCACCAGGACACTTTTGTTAAAGACAGCTAAAACTGCCCTGGTTACTTGTTATCATGACCAGGTGTGGATTTGGTTAGGAGGGAGAAAATGGGTGGATTAGGGAAATGTAGCATCTTAGTACTGGTGGTGATAGTGTGAGTCTTGTGTGACCGAAGACTCAAGGTCTGTCCCTCATCCTGAGGCTGCTCCTGATCCTGGGAGCTCCATGTTCACCACCAAACCATGGCCCTAAGCACCATATCTTCACAATTTTTTGATTCCACCATTTCCCTGGGCAGCCAGTTCCAGTGCCTGACCACCCTTTCAGTGAAGATTTTTTTCCCAGTATCTAATCTAAACCTACCCTGGCACAAATTGACAACATTTCCTCTTATCCTGAATTGTCCTGAGTTATTCCTTTTCTGTGGCTGGCTGCCTCAGTACCAGCCAGGCTGTGCATAGTTTTCTGCCAGGTTAGGAGGTGAGATCAATTCAGTAAGGAGGAAATGTAGTGGTGGCACTGGGGATGATCTTCCTCTTCTGACCTGCATAATCCTCCTCAGGTAGCTTCACTTCCATGGTTAGGCCAGAACAGCATTAATAGCAAAACTTATGAGAAAATTGACAACAATTTTTTGATACTTAATGATAATTCTGGCAAACTATGGACAAGCATATTACGGGCAGAGTAATAAACAGGCAATGCCCAACACTTTATGCTGAGAAAGTAAGAGGGTTTTTATTAACATATTACAGCAAGTGCCGGTTTGTGGACAGCCTGAGACTGAGATTAAAGGATCCCTACAGACAGCTCAGGGAGAAATACAGCTGCTTAAATCCAAATGTGTGGTCCTAACTGCCTGTGATAGCACTCTGCCACGCCAAGGGAAATCTTTAGCTCTTGTGTGTACCCCAGCACAGAGGGAGTGGGAGGATTAAAACCTTGATTCTTATTAAATTGAAATCGGTCACTTCTTGCTCAGTCGTTTGTTGCAATTAACATCTAATTTGGAGACACTTCCATCTCGTGTAAGTCACTGTGTGGCAGCCTGGGTACCAAACAGAGGATTGTGAGTGCCACAGCTGGATTTCAGGGTCCAAAACCCAAGGTTTTGGAGCATTTCTTGTATCAGCTGAGGCACAGATGTTCTCAGGCCCCTCTATGACCTCAACATGCATCTCCTGAGCATAGACCTGATTTTTTCTTTTCCAGCTACAAAATGATAAAATGATAAAATACAAACATATAAAACTTCCATAAATTATTTCTACTTTCTTTAAATTTTGGCTTTCTTACCTGTTCAGTGATCTGATGCAGCAGAGCAAATGGATACTGACACAAAGTCAGGAAATACATCTGAAAATGGCCCAATAAGAGTAATAAATGGGCAGTCTCTGACACTTTAGGCTGAGAAAGTAAGAGGGTTTTTCTTAACGTATTACAATGATCATTTCTTTTACATTAGTACAATGTTAGTTTCTTTGTTGTTTGACACTCACCTAAAAAGCTTATCTGTGGCTAACTGTTGCAGAGAAAATCAATAAGGTTTATCTCCATACAAGTAGAAAAGACAACACCTTTCTGCTCAGATGATTAATATTTCAAGTGCAACATTCCCATTTTTTTCAAAGTCATTATAAAGTGCATTGTATTTTTATGATGTCTTTGCTTTTGCAGAAGAGTAACCTGGCTGATGCAGAGTGTAGACAGTCTGGAACTAGATACAACATAGTAGGTAGCCGATAATAAAAACACCATCATAAATGATTAGGAAATTACTATAGGTCTTGCCATCTTTGGAATGCATTGTCATTTACTTAGAATTTGTTTATTTTGTTTAGAAGAACACACACTTTGCTCCTTTCAACTCCCTTTCCCAGAGAACAAATGTTATTTTAAAGCATACACAATATCTATTTTTTTTTTTTTTTTAATTTTGGAAAGTTCTGTTGCCTTGTGCAGCCAGGAGAGTTTAAGTGAATTGCAGTCCATGGTTTTAGGAGGGATTCTCAAAATTTTTCCATCCTCTCCACTGAAACATCACTGTAAAACTTTAAAGCATCAAACTGATCCAGGCTCTAGGCACACATTAGGAGTGTAGCGCATGCTTTTTCTCTTCAGGTTTCAAAAATATTTCTTTAAACTGAAAAAAAATGTGAATCAAGGTTTACAGCATGGGAGAGGTGTACAATCCATCCACCTATCTTACAGCTCTCAGAGGGCTGCAATAGGAATAAGAATATCCACAAGCCTCGTAACTAATGATGATACATTTTCAGGATGACATTGAAGTTTCTGTTTCAGCATTGAAAGGATGTCATTACTGTTGGACATTAAATCTGGAGAAAGAAAAAACTCCGTTCTGCCTGCCACAAGATTTTTCCAACTGCCATTAAGGGACATTCTCTTTTTAATGGCAAGAGACAGGACACCGCCTTGGATGCACTGTCCACATCACCATCTTCCTCTTAAACCATTGCATGAGTCAGACAATTCTTGCAGTAAGAGAGGAACTTATTTCAAACTAATCTTTGGTCAGGCAATTGGACAAGGTTGGTCCCTTTTAACTGAATTTATTCTGTCCTATCCTATCCTATCCTATCCTATCCTATCCTATCCTATCCTATCCTATCCTATCCTATCCTCTCCTATCCTATCCTATCCTATATTGTGTACTTTTCCAGAGTGAACCAGGGGCTCCTTCATATGGGACATAATTCAGGCCCTGTCCCAGAGTAGCCAGCTCTCTGCAAGGAACTCCATGAGAAGCAGGTGAGAAGAAGGATTGAGAAATAATCCCTTTCCACAGGCCCTCCCGTGGCATCTCCTTGTTTGCTCTGGATCCTTGCTAAAGATAGGGAGGGTATCGAGGGTTTCATCTTGAAAGTTGGAAGGACGCAGGAGCAGGATGTGCTAGGAGGAATGTGTGCTCTGCTGTGGTGATCCCAGGAGCTGGCAGGGACAAGGCAAACTGCCTTGCAATACGTTAGGAAGTGTATATTTTAACAGCTTTTAAGTCTTTTCCCAGCACTGCCTGATTGCAACATGGCCCTTTGATATCATGGTCAGTCACTAAATATTTCTCATGCTCCAGAAACATCAGTAGCTGGGCCTCACATAAAGCAGTGGTCGTAGAGCACAGGGCACAGGATTGTGTTTCCAGACATTTCTGGAATATCTCCAGTGAGGAAGACTCCGCACCCTCTCTGGACAATCTGTTCAGTGCTCGATCACTGCACAGGACAGAAGTTTTGTCTACAGAAGTTCTGTTCAGGTGGAACTTCCTGGGATCAGTTCCTGCCCCTTCCTCTGGTGCCATTGCTGGGCCCCATGGAGCAGAGCCTGGGCCCTGCTCTGAGCCCTCCCTGCAGACAGGGACACACAGGGATGAGGGTCCCTCTCAGCTGTGTCTGCTCTCGAGCCTCCCTTAGCCTTTCCTCATCAGGGAGATGCTCCAGTCCCTTCACCGCTGTCACCCTGTGCTGGACCCACTCCAGGATGTCCATGTCTCTCTTGTCTGGAAGAGCCCAGAACTGGACACAGCACTCCAGATGTGCCTCATTGGGTCTCCTTGCCCACAGGACACACTCCTGGCTCATGGAACTCTTGTCATCCACCAGGACCCTGAGGTGCCAGAGGTCTCTGTCTCCGCCCTCAGCACAAGAGCATCATGGATGTGTGTGTTCAGCTGTGTGGATGTGCCATGTCTTAGCACGTTCATCTGAACCCCACCTCCCGAATTTGCTACGAAAGCCAGAACAACATCCTCTCATCTGAGTGACTCACTGAAGAGAGTTCGTTGTGGCAAAATCAGTTCATGAAGGATCCCTGCTGATGTGTAATACTCTACTGGTTACAAAGTGACAGGTACAAAATTTGTTCCACTATCTTCCTGGAGATCTAAATTAAGTTTTTTGACCTTTGTTCCCTGGGTCAGACAAGTGATGATTGAGTTTTACCTCATTACACTACTTCTTTCCTCCTTTGAGTGACTGAGAAATAAATTCTTGTGGTTCAGGTTGCAGTGGAAGGGAATAGAAATCACAGCAAGAAAGACATTGAGGGTCTGGAGCATATCCAGAGAAGGGCAGTGGGTCTGGGGAAGGGTCTGGAGCACAAGTCTAATATGAGAAGTGTCTGAGGGAGCTGGGGGAGGGGGCTCAGATTGGAAAAAAGGAGGCTCAAGGGGGACCTTCTCACTCTTTACAACTCCCTTTAAAGAGGTTTTAGGCATGTGGGGGTCAGTCTCTTCTCTCAGGTAACAAACAGTAGGACAAGAGGAAAGGGCTTCAAGTTGTGCCAGGGGAGATTTAGATTGGATACTGGCATAAAATTTCTTGACAAAAGAGGTTGTCAAACATTGGAACAGGCTGCCCAGGAATCACCATCTTTGGAAGTGTTCAAGAAATATACAGCTCTAGTTCTTAGGGACATGGTTTAGTGGTGGACCTGCCAGTGATAGGTAAATGTTTGGACTCGATGATCTTTGAGATATTTTCCAACCTTAATGATTCTATGATTTCTTGGCCCTTTATTCATGGTAAAGGGCTCTTTCAGGAGTGAGGGTAATGGTTCTGCCCACTTCCTTATTGATAACAACATTGGATTTACTATTGCAATATAATCATTCTGACTTGGACCTGTGCTAATTATTTCAGAGTGTAGTACGTCATGCTCCAGCACTCATACCTATGCCCTGGCATTGCCTAATTTACCTTTAGAGTTGTCTCCAGCTGAGAGGGCAATGTGCCATGGAGGGGAAAAGTGGTGGAGATGAACGAGGGAAAAAAACAACCTAAACCATAAGCACTTCGAGTTGTGAAATTGAACTTTTAACTTAATACTCATCTTTCACACTAGAAGAAATGCCACTGGAATGAATGAGTCAGAAATGTGTGATGAAATTATTCTGTACCAAGGACTCTAGGACTTGAAATCTTAATGATGACAGCAGTTTCCTTACTAAAAGAGGACTGGAATGTGAAACCTTTCTAAGGTGAGACTGAAATAATATTTAGCCCCATTGTTAACTGCACAGAAGAACACCTGCTTCGCAAAGGTCACAGAGTGGGGATTGCAGGTTGTTTATGCTAATTGTTATTTCTCTCTGAAAGGGAGTCTGATGGAAGGTTGCTTGCCTGACTTCTGTTGTTGCCTGGGAAATCTTCTCACATGACCTGTTTCTGCTTATGCTGCTAAATATTTAGGCTTCCTTTGAGACATAGTGCTAATAAAGTGACAAAGGTAATTAATTTTATTTCATGGTAATAAGAAAGAAAATTATGATGAATTGGTCAGTGAAAAATGAGTAATTTAATGACTGATACAGCAAAAGAAGGTATTAAAAGAAGTATTTTGGAAGACATCTCTACTTGTTATTAAAAACGAAATTTCCAAATGCGGGGACCTTCCCCCTTTTAACTCTCTGTTATTGTTAATTAAGCCCTTTTCTCAGACAGTCCTTTTTCATTACAAGGCAGGTTTGGTTACCTGCATTTAAGAGCAATCTTACACTATAAACAGGATTGTTAATTTAATTTAACTACATCGGGTTTATTTTTGGGGGTATTTTTTCTGTTTTTTCACGACTGAGCATTTTACAGTAGAACATATGTCAGCAACAGATTCTAAACCAGAATAGATCTAGAGGAAACTGCTCTGCTCTCCTAATTTCTTTTAAGAATTACATATTTCAAGCAATCCTGTTTATCTTCTGGTCCTGTTAACTGTACAATAGTTTGAAATTTCAATCAAGTTAAAAGTAGTTACATGACCAAGCACTATCCATCTATGCCAAGAACATAATAAACATATGGAACCACAGAACTTTAAAAATGTTTATTAGATAACATTTTGGGAAAAGAAAGGTGAGAAAAGCTAATAATTAAATATATCTGCCAACTAAACAACAAATTTAAATTAAGATCTCTACCATGTTCTGGACCTCTTTATAAATAGAATATATACATCATGCTACAGATTTTTCTTGTGTGAGTCACTGGACTGAAGTCAGTTCTTCTCCATATGTGGGAGAGGCAGGATGGAATCAGTGTTTGTGGGAGAATTCATTAAGGAGATGGATGTCCAGAAAGGCAAAACTTGAGCCTATTATTTTATTTCATTTTTGCCTTGGCAGGAGCAGGGCAGTGGACTTGACGAAGCTCTGGTACATCCTGGACACTTTGCCAGGAGTATTGGAAAAAAACATCTTCAAACTTTCAAGGGTTGACTAAAAACAATTTGAAACACAAGATAAATCATGAGTGGGAAGTGAAAAGCCACAGGATGTCCTTTCAGAATAATTTTTCATCAACATTATTTTCTCTCTAATGTTTTCCTCTCTGTTGCCATTTAGTCCCCAGCAGTATCCAAACCCTTTGACCACACACACAAAATATGTGGCTGTCTCAAGAAGATTTCTCACTTATCCATAAAGGTGTTTTAAAGCTTTCTTTCTTTATGCTACAGCCTGTGATGAGAATTTGGTTAATTCCATAACAGAAGATAGGAATTAAATCTTGCATTGTGAGATTCAGCCCATATGGTTTTATTTCCTATTAGAATTCTAAAAACTCAGGTTTGCTGCTTGCTCTTATCAAGTGTGTTGCTACTTCCATTTGATCTGCCACCATTGTTCAAAAGATGAAGGAGAAAAAAAGAGGTTAAGATGTCCCCTCCTTTCCTGGAATTTCGTAGGTTCAAGGATGAGATTTATCTCTCCTGGACGTGGAAAAATATTATCTCACATAGGTAGAGCAGCCAGCGTGCTGAAACGTGATTCTCTGATAGTGCTTTTGGCCTAGTATTTCAGCAAATAATTTTTTGAAAAATCAATTTGCATAAATTAATTGTTTTTTAGGGTTTTTTAAAGCATCAGCTTTACCCAGGTCACAATTAAAATGCTTAGAACTTACTGCACAATCCATCCTCACAAAAATTAGGGCAATCTCCACAGGGCTCTCCTTCCTTGTAGGGTGTCTTCATTGAGTTTATTAGATTTCCCCTGAAACATCAATGTTACCAACATAAGCTATGTTACAAACATATGAAGTCACTATACCATATATGAGAGGAAGACTTAACTATAAAGATGTTTGCATTTACACTCAGTTACTTATGTAATTTATTGTTACATTTACACTTGGTCTTTGGTTAGAGGTCAATAAATTTTAAATATGTGTTGGGCTTATTTGGAAACATTTTGGCAGTGGGCAGAGAGTGGGAGGAATTTGCAGGGATGGCTTTTGTGAGAAGACACCAGTAGCTGTCTCTGTTCCAGGCAGGGTCAGTGTTGGCCAGCTCTGGGTCAGATCCGAGTGATGGTGATAGTGGCTCTGTGATAACGCGTTCAAGGAAGGGTTAATACCGTTGTGCAGCAGCAACCAGAAGAAAGGAGTGAGAATCTGTGAAAGAAATCTCAGTGGACACCCAGGCCAGTGCAGAAGGAGGGGCAGCAGGTGCTTCAGGCACCGGGGCTTAGATTCCCTGGTGCAGCCCATGGAGAGGCAGCTGTGCCCCTGCAGCCCATGGGCACCCATGGGGATGCAAAGATCCACCTGCAACCCGTGGAGGACCCCACACTGGAGCGGGACGATGCCTGAAGGAGGCTGTGATCCCATGGGAAGCCCTCGCTGGATCAGGGTTCTGACAGGAGCTGTGACCCTACACGGGACACACACTGCAGCAATCCATTCCTGAAGGATTGCATCGCAGGGAAGAGATCCATGCTGGAGCAGTTCAGGAAGAGCTGCAGCCTGTGGGAAGGACCCACACTGAAGTTCATGGAGGACTGTCTCCATCCGGTGGGAGGGACCCCACACTGGATATGGGGAAGAGCATGAGGAAGGAGGAGAGGCAGAGATGGCTGTGATGAACTGACCAGAGCCCCCAGCCCCGTCCCATTGTGCTGCTGAGTGGGAGGAGGTAAAGGAAACCAGGAGTCAAGCTGAGTTTGGGAAGAAGGTGGGGGCTGGTAAAAGGTGCTTTAGATTAGGGTTTACTTCTTATCATCCTAGTCTGATTTGATTAGCAATAAATTAAGTTAATTTTCCCAAATTAACTGAGTCTCTTTTTTCTGTGACAGTAACTGGTGAGTGAACTCCCCTGCCCTTATCTTGACCCATGAACTTTTTGTCATATTTTTTAATTCCCCTGTCCTGTTGAGGAGAAGAGTCAGAGAGACTGGGTGAGCTACTGGTGGTCAGTCAAGGTCAATTCACAACAAGATATTGTGAATGTGGAAACTAATTTTAGGCAGTATTTTAAATCATGGCTTTACCTTAACATTCCCATTAAAGTTTTTTGGTATTAATTATAGTCTTCACTGTTATGTATACATTGATCTGCCTTTCTGAACCAAGATTTTAAGTAGAATGTGGAAAATACTTATTTCTAATTAACTATTATGAAAATCAGGACTTTTAGGCAAGGGATATTTAAACTGAACATCAGTGTCCTTTTTATGTATCTTGTGCTTTTTCTTGTTTGACAGCTCTTTTGATGAGTGTGTTTCTGTCTTTTCATATTCCTAATATGGTCTTCAAACCTGTTCCTCAGCTATTGGTGATGTGCCCTGTTACAAATTTCACCAACTCCTGACTAATTTTGATAATATATTAAGTACCAAAATCAGAATCAATACGTACGCGGGGCAATACTGGCAGACGTAAAAGTAACTGTACGTAGTGTTGCTGCAGAAGGCTAAACCACATCCAATTTTATAAGAATTATGCCAAACCATCTGTAGGTATAAGAATAAAAATCATGGGAGTATGAAAAATATACATTTGAAAATCATTTAAATACAATATGCATCACAGAAATGTTTGCAATGACGCTGTCACTTTATTTACACTTTATAGTAAAATATGAGCTGCATTTTACTGGAAACCTGCTTTCACCCCTATTCAACCAAAGGATATCGGGGGTATAACAATAATAATTTAAAACACATGTATAAAAAACCCTTTGATTTTGTATTTATGTCTTCATCCAATGGAAACTTGATGTAGGAATGATGATGTAAAATTCTGTATCCTGTATTTTGTGCAGGTACCATAGAAGTTTAGGATAAGCCACTGCCCAGCTTGTCTGAGTCAAAAGAACTTTGTAAACTGCAACAAACCTATTTATATTTCCTTGCTGATACTTTAATAACCCTGTTTTTCCAACACCTGGGCAATTTTCAGATGTTAAACAAGTAAGTTGTTTCTTCCTGAAGTTTTGAAATACCAGTATCTTTACTCCTAAAGACACTTAGCCTATTATTTTCATTCTAATTCTGTTACTTTGAAAGTTTTCATCTTGTGATGTCACAATAACTCTCATGTCTCCATTGTATTTATTTCCTTTAAAGACGAGAGGGTAAAACTTGCTTAGCTAACATTTATTTGTTCAGCCTGAAATATAAATATATATAAAAATATACATCTACCTGAGTGTAATGGCCAAACACAGCACCTTTTGTTTTTGCTCCAGTTCCATATTTGAAATTTTTCTCCTCATTGTACCAGGACTGAAGAACATGTGACCATGACAACGGGGCAGAGGACATGAAGAGATTTTCACCACATAGTACATCTGAAAAGAGAATGATGCTGAGAAATGCATAAAGAATATACACATGAGAAAAAATTAAAATCCCAAAACAAACCAGCAAATGTTGGGATCATTTCCATAGACATTCTCCTCCTAAATGGGGCAGCAAGGTGTTTTTTTTTTCCAGTTAAATGACATCACCCTTTGTAAATACTGAAGCTGTCACTTGACCAGTTTGCAGCATGGCCTGTTTGGCTAGTGGCTGGTTGTTGGCAGATCTTCTGCCAGCTGTAGGAACACCTGCACAGGTGCACCATGGGTTCATGACTGTAATTTTGCTATTTGGAAGTTGCCAACCTAGTCATTACTCAGGTCACAGCCCAGTAATCTTGGGAAAATGCCAATAATCCAAATTTTACTCCTGGTACACAAGAAGCGTCTACACCGCCTTCACCTAGTGTTTGTATTCAGGTCCAACCCTACTGCATTAGTCCTTAACTGGGATTCACCCTTGCAGAAAACAGAGGATTTGGATTTTAGGAAAAAATATGGACAGGACTGTCCACATCTCAGATATGGTGTGGTTAGGAGTCAGTCAGCAGAACACTGGGCTGTTAATATGGTGCAGCTGTAACTTCAATATCTAGTGACTGACTGTAGCCACAAATCTAACCTCAAAGACAGTTCTAGGTTGCAATTTGCCAGGGGATTTAAAAGTCTGGTCTGAGAAACTGCGCTTAGCATCACCAGCCAGTTTTAGACCTTTGCCCTTTGCCCCTTTCTTGCCAGACATTTCGAACCAGCACATGCAATCTGGTCTCTGCCCTTAAGTGGGTCTAGATTCTCTTCTTTCTGATGGGTATTTTAGGAGAATATGCTTTATCACCACTATTTGTTTTTTTCATCTACTGTAGAAAATGGAATATACCTATGTAAAACTGATGGAATTTTGATGAGAAATGGACTTTTCTCACTCACTGGGCAGATTTCTACCTAGAAATTTCCCTTTGTCCCATGACTAAAAAAATCAAAATGGAATGTAAATTGCATCTCATTTCCCCCCAACATGCAAAACGCCAAACTGGTCACATCAATAATGTGTGATGTTGTTCAGTTCCACTCATGCTTCACTTACTGGTTCTCCTCAGATTAGGAGGACTGTGCCTTAAAGTACATTGATTGGCCCAGTTTTGGGCATTCTCTGCAGCTGGAGGACACCATTCCTTAATGAAAAAAGAAAGTATCTGTCACATACCTACAAATAATCCCTCATAAAGGAGCAACATTTAGAAACTACATTTAAAATAAGAAAAAAATCAAAAGCAAAATCCTTTTCATCCCATTTCTTGAGGGGAGAGGTAGGTAGGAGCAAAGTTACTGTGCACTCAGGAAACAGAAACTGTGAAGCCTGATGAAGATATATCTGAAAGAAATTAATAATTCTATGTATCTTTCTTCTCTTTTTAATTTTCCTTCAAAAGAAAGAGATATTGTTCATACACCGCAAAATTTTCCAGACTCTTTCCTCCACCTGCCCAGCCTTATGTTTCTCTTGGCTGTGCACAATCCTTAGGAAAGGTCTGGATACGGAATTTGTGGCTAAACAAAATCGTGTGACCCTGCATACAGTCCTGTACCTCTCATAGAATCCACTACTCATTAAAAATAGATTTAGAGCACACAACTTACCATCTTCATCATGTTGCTGGCAGTTGGTTTTACTCCTCTCCTGAGGGCATTATGTCTGTCAACAATCAGCTTTTGCTGCTCTGCTCTGCTACTTGACAGAGCACTGAGAGCTTCAGGTTCCTAAATCGAAAGAAAATGTATTCCTGTTTAATTTGAATGTGACTGAATTCTGCATCTTGTGCAGGAAATATTACAATTTTAAAATACCAAAATGTTGATCTCGACCTTGTGAGGGAGGAAGGACTCTGCTTTGTCTCCTAAGTGTCTCTAGGGGTGCTTCCATGTGGAGCAGCATTTCAGTGGTTCCACAGTGTAGAGCTTAGCAATGATAACAGTGATTCCTGTATTGTATCTTCCAACCCTCTGTGCAGGACTGAGATATTCTGGAATGCCTCTGTGCCTGTGGACTCCTATATTTAGGCAACAGAATCAGACTTATTTATTGTTATTATAATTTCCTAAAGAAGTGTTGAAGAAAGAGGATCTAAAAATCATCTGAATGCATGAATTGTGTTTATGATGTGCTCCTCTTCTGCCTTATTTTAAACATTCCTATCAATGTTTTTCTACTGAAGAAATCTGTTGTTTAATCACAGGATCATCACAGGTCTCTTGTGGTACTTCAGGACATCCCACTGAACAGAAAATGTCTATACCTATCATGCCACAGAATTTCTTCCAATTCCATCATAACTGATAAAATTTTTCAAGCTTTTCATGTGTTCTTTAATTAAAAAAAAAAAGACATGAAGAATTCAGTCTCCTCTTTACATCCATTCTCAACTACTCTAGACTGCAGAATGGAGAGGAGAAATTGAGGAATTAGGAGGAAATAGAGTTATGCCATTGGTCACATTCTGTGTTTCTGAAGCAGAAGTAACAAACTACAAATTTCAGATGAAGTATGGGTTGGGAGGAACCACTCTGTGTGTGCATTCAGGGTGTTAATTTAACTGTTTGAGGAAAATCAGGGATACAGGCTGAGTGGATGGGACTGTGAACAAAGGGAGAAGCAATATCTCAGGACATGTAGGATAAGAAAAACAGAGGGGTATGTAAATAATACCTGTAAATCTGTGTGGAATTAATGGGAAAAGTGCTGGATCGTTGGGAGGCCCAGATTACTGGATCTGTGTATGGAAACTTCTGGAAAATACAGTTATCTCTGACCCAACTCACAAGTAACCCTGAATCTTTTTTTCTTTTTTTTTTTTTTTGGTGCAAAGGTAGAACCAGATGATTACTTTGAAATGAAGCAGATTTCAAGGATAAATGCTTTCCAGATTCTAGATATCTTATACTTCAAGGATAAATGCTTTCCATATTCTAAATATCTCATCAGACTCTTTCCGCATATGTTTGGTGTGCAAAGGAAAAGCCATATTCAGTCTACAAGTACCTCAGGGTCCACCCAAATTTTCCTAATAAGAAATATGTATTCTACCTGTCCAGTGGATGGAGGCAGTACAGCTGTGAGACACAGGAACACCACTGACAGAATCATCTCTGAAAAAGTGAGAATGAGGAAATAATTCATTTTTACAGAACTTTCATTTCTCTGAATACATAATACATCTTTCTCCTGTGTGTTCGCTGGCTTTTGCTAAAGTTTGTTTGTTTGTTTGTTTGTTCGCTCCTTCCTTCCTTCTTTCCTTCTTTCCTTCCTTCCTTCCTTCCTTCCTTCCTTCCTTCCTTCCTTCCTTCCTTCATTCCTTCCTTCATTCCTTTCTTCCTTCCTTCCTTTCCTTTCCTTCCTTCCCACCCTCCTCCTCCATTTTTAGAACTAAAATAATAAAATTAATTTCCTCTCTTCATTTCCAAATTTCTATGAATCAACTCCTTTTCACATCTCATTCTCCCTGCTGTAATCCTGGATGAATATCTCCACAAGTATTCACAGGTATTTTTGCTGCCCTTCCTGTGGGAAGCCTACTGCTCATCACCAAACTGAAACGGGATGGGATGCTGCTCTGAGCTTGTTTCTGTGTCTAGGTTAGTCTAAAAATTCCCCTGCTCCCCATTGCCTGCTCTGACTGGAGTGCTTTGGTCGAAAGGAGAATTAGACACTGAGTCCATGTGACCTCTGCACTCGGGTGTAGGTGTCAGGATTCAAAACTTGTTCAAAACTTGATGACCAGCACTGTGAAATCTTGCATGGGAAAGACCCGTTTCAGGAAGGTTTTTTTATTTTTATCTGTTTTAAGACAACTCTTGATTATATTATAGATAATGAGGAATGACAACAGAAATTAGAGCCTTCTCTAACACTGTAATTCTTTGTGTTTCCTATACAGGGCCAGGAGTAGGACTTTGATGATCCTTGTGGGTCCCTTTCAACTCAGGTTATTCCACAAATATCTGATTCTAATTGAAGGGGCATCCACCAAACCCTGGACTCCAAGATTCCACTTGCCTGGGAGGCTCAAAGCACCACTCCAGTCACCCGGGAGGTCACTGCAAAGTTCAGGTATCTGCAATCAGTCACACAAGTTACATTCACCTTGTTTCTGTTCAGCTACCTCGGGCAGGCCAGCAGGTGACTAGAGTGGAATTTGCTTGTTCTGGCAATTTTCCCAGCCTCCCACTCTGAGGGAATTTATGGGCATGTTACCAGGGAGGTATATTATTAGCTTAACTTGTTTGGTTTTGAGGGGCTGCTGGTTTTAATTCTAAATTATTCCTGGGGAGAGACCAGTGGGGTTTGCTAATCCTTTCATATTCAGCAAAGCACCTTTACCTCTAGGCAACCAGTTTATATAAAACACGAGGTGCTCTGGAGAACACTGGTACTTGTGGAGAACACGTGGTTAAGAAAAACTACCCTTTTCCAGGTGGGACAGTAAGGCCTCTGTTCCTCACCAGCTTTCTTACCTTGCACTGGGGGTGACCCACAGCTCCCAGCCTTAGGCAGGGATGCTCTGCTAAACAACAAAGCCCGTGGACTGTGACTATGGGCAGCTGTAGCTCAGAGGCCAAAAAACTGGAAAGACTGGTCACATCTGTCCAATTAAACTCCCACAACCTTCAGAATAGAGTGGCTTAATCCAAGCACTTGTAGTTGAGGGAAGATCTAGTTGATCCAGTGGAAAACATACTGATATTTAACAGAATAAGTCATTGATCTCCTGTTCTTAGTATTGCTTTGTGTTCCTAGCTTTAAGTTTGACATTGCCTGTGCCTCCTTGAAGTGCTTTAGAAGGACAGGATTTCTATCTTACTAATTTTTGTAATCCTTATTTCTCTGAGCCATTCCAAAACTTTGCACTTTATCTGACCTAGGTGTTTAGCAACAAAAGGTTATACTCCCAATACTATGAAAAAAATATGCTTTTCACTTAATTTCTAACTAGAAAGTAAATAGAAGTGGGGGTTATTTTTAGCTGTACTCAAGTTACAAGCAAAAATATGCCTTTTGAGTGCAAAATATGATGAGATGCAAATGGAAAACAACCCCTTTTGCACGTAAAACACATTTTAAAGGAAAAATAACTCTTTGCTGAAATTGTGAAGCTTTCTATTTTGCAAATCAAGCTGAAGAAACTAACTTAGCGACATGGGCAAAGTATTCGTTCACGGTAGTATTTTCTATGAATTAACTTACAATTAAATATAATTGGTAATTTAATACAGGATACAAGTTTCAAAATGCCATTGGAATGCTTTTTAAGACCCAGTGGGTTTCCCGCTCCAAGATATTAACATACTTTTGGCAATCCCACTGATTTCAACCAAATGCTTACAGTTTATGAGATGTAAATTTAATTGCTCTGCATTAATTTCTAGGCACTGGTCCTAAAATCAGTCTCTCTCTCCCCCTCCCCTGTTCCCCCTCAATCAAACATAAATCAGGACATGTGCCAAGTCTTACTGACTTTCCTGCAAATCCATCTGTATACCAGGATCTGCCACTGAAAGATGGTGCTTTAGCATCCCTAGTTTGTATGAGTTTGGCAAACTCATGTGAATATGTTTTTCCCATCTTTCCTGCTTAAAAAAAAATATTAAAAGTTATATCTTAAATTATTCATTTAATTGAATAACCATTACAAAAAAAAAAATCCCCATAATTTTTTATCTTTGAAAAAGACCTGAAATAAAATAATGTTTCTGTCACTGTACTTGTACAGCATTATTGCACAAAGTCCTACTTAGCAGCCACTTTGCAGAAGAGGAGTAAATAGAACAAGGTGGTAATTTCCCCACTCTGAAAATAGGTGGTGATAGAAACACAAACCAATAGAACTTACTGAGCTGAATAAATATCCCATTCAATGTGTTTTACTGGCTCTCTGTCCCTTTCTCTATGTACATATAATTTACTAAGATGCTGCTTTCTTGATACAGGTGGCTTTTCTTGTGTATTTGATTGTTCATCCATTTTCTCTACCTTTTTGGTTTAGCTTGTGTTACACTATTGCCTAAATAATCCTTATTTTTCACTAAATAAAATTCTCTTCTGTGACTGTTCTAAATTTTTCAAGAAGTCTTCTGATGATAAGTGGTATTTTAATACATTAAAAAAGCCACAATACTTTAAGCCAACGAATCAAGGCAAATCCTACCTTCTGTTTCCAGGAAGATCAGAAGTTTCTTCCATCCTTCTTCAGGTAGTTGTGGAATTGGCTGGAATTCTTCACTGGAGGGTGATTTATAGCTCTCCTATTTCCTGATAGGACAAGGTGATTCGACGTCACAGGTATTACAACGTTCAGGTAGTGACCATATAGAACAGCGTATTTTTCAAGGACAAATTCATCCAAAAAGGAGGTTGTTTGCTTGTGTTTCATTTTAATTTCCTCTTACTTCTTGTACTGGAAGAGATGGATTTCTCTGAAAAGATTTTTGGCTGTATTACACCTGAAATGTGAAATTTGCAATGGGAACACTGGGTACAACTCTCTCTGCTAATGATTGACACATCCAGTTGTAGTAGCATTTGATCCTAATCTCCAGCAATGCAAATAAACTCAGCTGGCTACTGAGTTGGTTTATTATTATTATTATTATTATTATTATTATTATTATTATTATTATTATTATTATTATTAATTGTTATTATTATTATTATTTAGCAATGTCTGCAGACTGAGGTAACCAAGATGGAATCTTGCCCATTGATTTTTCCATGGGGGCTTAAAAAGTCTTGGGCCAAGTTCCTGTCCATGCCGTGGCTTCTTTACTTTGGTCCTAGAGTGTAAAAGCCAAAGAGGGAGAAAAGGATATTTCTGTAATTTATATTTGGATATTGGATAGAGATTAAAAGGTTGCCATGTGCACTAACATTAAAAGACATATTTGTTTTGGCATTTCTGGGTACATGGGGTGAGACGGAAGGGATGGGAACACTGCCAGATCAGAAGGGCATTTTTGTGTGCACTGACTGCTTCTGTCCACATTCAGTCTCCAGTAACTGCTGACCCGAGCAGCTGTCATGGTCTTCTTTTATATCAAATGTTGCCATTTTTCTGTTTAAATTCAGATCTGCCCTCCTCGTAGTCACTCATCTCCTCTCTGAGTCCCTCTTGTTTTGCCTTCAGAACAGGCCTTTGTTTTTCCACACCTGGGAAAGCAGCACTTTGGCTCTGCCAGATACAATGGCAGTGGGGTGGTTTGATGGTTTGTAATTACGTGGAGAGGAAAACACCATCAGCAAGTTTGGAGTTCACAGCGAACTGCAGGGAGAAGTCCATGTGCTGGATAAAACCATTCAGATTAACCTCAAAAAGCCAGAGACGTGATTTGACAGAAAGGATCTGAAAGCAAACAATTGAGAGACACCAACTGTCTAGGAAGCAGCTCTACAAAGATACTTTAGGGGTTGGACTTGACCACAGAATGGTTTAGGTTGGAAGGGACCTTAGAGATCACTTACTTCCAACCCTCCCACCATGGGCAAGGATGATCTGAGAGGTCTTTTCCAATGTAAATGATTCTATGAGGAGTGGCACAAGAGTCATCATGAACCACAAACTTCACTGCTTTAGCTACTGCATAGTGCATGTACTGAAAATAGTGATTAAACCCACTTTTCATCAATTCTGAAACAGTGTTGGGACTACTGTGTCCAGTTTTAGAGTCCCCAGTACAAGAAAGGCATTAATAAAATGGAATAAAGACAGCAAAGAGCTGATGTGTTGGAAAGGGAGAAGGCAGAGATTGACTCTTTTAGAACACACACTTGAGATTGAACATGGTGTTGGACCAGATGAGCTTCAGAGATCCTGTGCAACCAAAACTGTTCTAAGGTTGTGTGATTTTGATGTTGTTTACACTGGAGAGGCACCAAGTGAGACATGTCTTATTTTACTTGTTGACAGATATGACAATTTAACAAATTACAGTAGGAACCTCTAATAGCTGTATGAGAAAACAAGTGTCATTAGCATAAGCGTTATAACTATTACTAATGAAAAGGTTCTGTGCAGGTGATCAGTGAGCAATGGATCATGAGGTAAAGTCTATGTCCCATTAAGCTTGTCAGTCATCTCTCTGCCTAATATACACTGAGACTTTGTGAATCACCTCCCCACTCAAGTGCAAGAGCTGCCTAGAAACCCGAGAGAATGATTCAGAACGACAGCCTATCCCCGATAACACTCCTGTGAATATTCTGTCATGACACTTCATAAGTTGTTCCTATAGTTTATTTTCATAGAATCACAGAACATCTCAGGTTGGAAGGGACCTCGAAAGATCATTTTTCCAGCCTGTCGAGGTCCCTCTGAATGGCAG
This sequence comes from Platysteira castanea, assembly GCA_013397175.1. Taxonomy (NCBI): domain Eukaryota; kingdom Metazoa; phylum Chordata; class Aves; order Passeriformes; genus Platysteira; species Platysteira castanea. Next base: position 93,518 of record VYXC01000946.1, read on the forward strand.
CACCACCACCTGGTGTATGAGCCCCTCCGTTCAGGTTTGTATCACCTGCAAACTGGCTGATCATGTAAACCTCACTTCTCGAGCAAATCCCTTTAAGTGTCAGGCATTTATAGTGGCTCTTTATGCCTGGCATTACTGATATGAATACAATTCCTTGTCTTTCTTACAATTTTCATGTCAACTCCATCTCATCAGTCATAAGCTACTTGTTTCCATTTTTCAGGTACGTAGAGCCCCTCTTTGTTTCCTGACATTCATCTTTCACTCACTCTTCACATTCTGTCCATGATTCCTTCAGCACCTGGTGATGACTTTCACCTGTTAATTGGTACATTTTCAGCATTTTTAGGGAAAGTGATCAATAAACATTTGCAGTTACTTCTGGATTTTCTTAGTTTTGATGCCTACAAAATATGTCAGTGCAGTAAGCTAGATCTTATCTGTGGATATTGTCCTATTAATAGATCAAACCTATTTTGTTTTTATTTTATCCATTTACTATCCCTATTTGTCTGTACCCCTCTTTTATTTTGTATCCAGCCATCCAGTATTTAGGAGGAAAAGCATCTGTTCATTCTTACTTCTACAGCATCTTCTAAAATCCCCAGAGCAGGATGCCAGAGCCTATTACAGCAAGAACAGAAATCACTAATAAACTACATAAAGAATATAGATTCCTCTCAACTATCTTTAGATGTTCAAATGATAGATATCTACACAATATAGGTGTCTAGAGTCTCTCAATAGTCAACAGACAGCAAAGAGGCACCTTTCTGTTTTCCAATCTTAGACCCCTATCTTAAGTAAATTGCCTTTTGAAAGTATTGTTCTATTCTTGTTGGCCACACAGTGACTCTGCCTTAGACTAGATGCCACAAAAGCCTCCAATACTCCTCTCTGCCAAATTATTTTTGTATGTAGGAGGCAGTCTTCAGATATCTGGATACTCCTGGGTTTTTTTCTACTTCATGTATGAAGAGAGAGAATTAAAGATAGAAAAAATTAGCTTTTTTCCGATGGAGGAAAAAAAATTGTTCTCATAGATTAGGATTATGCTAAACTAAATTTATCAATCTAAAAATTAGTTTTAAGTCTTTAGAGTGGTGGGTAGTCTCCAGATTCATCTTAGAGACCAGCTTTGAATGACATCCTTGTTCACTGGATAAAGAAGAGACCTGAATTAGAGATGTCAAAACATTTGAGATATTTCACCTTCACAGCTCCACAATCCCTTTCTTTTCCTCAGCCTTGCATTATAAATGGGTGGAGTTTTCTCATTTTCTGTCCACCACAAACTGAAAATGCTCATCTGGAGTTTCATTCCTGTTACACAAATGGAATGGTCAGTAAATGTATTGCTCTGAAAGACTTTCTTGGCAGTTTTCCCACTGGAATTTGAGATATAATCAGCCACATTCTTTTCTCATATTCCATGTGAGAAAAAATTTCTCAATTATTAAATCATATCATTTTTTTATTAGCCTGAACAATTTTTTTTTTCTATGTATCATCTGCATTTATCTCAGGGAGGTAATTCCTTTGTGAGCAGTGCAGCCTCAGATTACATGGCTTGATAAGTATTTTGAGTCCATTAAGGAGATTCCAAACTATATTAATAATCCTAAAGGAAACCTAATGCCTTGGCTTTAATTTCTGCCTCAGTTTTGTGTTTCCCACGGCTTTAATTCTACAAGTAAACTTTGTGATATCAACACAACCTTTGGAAAGCAGCAGCATGGAGGCTCCACCATGTATGTCCAGGAATAAACTGGTTGCAAAGTCAATCACTGAGGCTTGGTACTTCCATCTTAAATATGATACTGATTCTTTCAAGAGTCAATGGCTCCTTCTTCACTCTCCATTATCCCAGTCTTTGACTGAGGGCACAAACCCCAGGCTCTTCTGTAGCTCTTCCCAGAGGCAGTAGCTCTAAGCCAGTAGGGATCTGAAGAAGATTAATGTTTTATCAGTTTCAGACTTCTGCTGTAGCAAATGCATTTGGCAGCAGTGCATTTATTTAGAAGGATTATGTTTCAAGGATCTACTCGACCAGGCAATCACAAGAGAAATGCAGCTAAAATTAAAATTAAATTTGCATAATTTATCTGAAAGAAGTGTCTCTGTGTTTAGGGTGAGATGTTGTTTGCCACAATCTTAGCAGCATAGCAAGGCTGTGTAACAACATCCTTATACCATGCCACACTTTTCTATAATGCCTCCTTTAGATCCCGGGTAGAGTTAATTCCCAGCATGCCTGCTGTTATCAGTTCTGATTTTAAAATGTCAAGAAGAAAATGTTAGATGTCATGGAAGGCAAGGTTTATGATAAGCATTTTGTGCCTGAAAAAAAAAAAAAAGATAGAACAGAAGCTTTCTGTGGATTTTTATAAATATCTGATATATATTTCATACCCTTTTTTGAATATGGATCACTGAAGTATGTCCATGGCAAAGTTCCAAAATTCAGTTTCATCACTGTTTGCTGCACTGGACTGGTGGAGCCCTTGTTTCTCTTCTTTCTAATGTGGTTTTTCAGGTCCAGTCCAGCTTTTAGCCTGATCAAACCCTGAGGTTCTAAAACAAGAGTCTATTGCAGGAGTAGTACTGTCTTGTGTTTAGGACTAGTAATGTACTTTATAAAGAAAATAGACCTCGATTTTAAAGATTTACTCTGTTAAGGTATCTAAGTGGCAGAAAAGTTTGTTGCTAAACTGTATTTCTGTTTTTCTGTATCCCTGCATTTGTTTACCTAACTCTCCTTGACTTAGAGAAGAAAATGCACTGGGCAAGGAGAGTTTTGTTCACAGTGCAAATCTGTTTTTGCCCATTACTTGTAGTTCCCAAAGCACTGAAGACATTTAAGTCCTCCTTAATAACAGTGCAGAATTACACCTTGTGGCCTGTCACAGGAAGGGAAACCCCCCAAACGTTTTTGATCTCCCACAAAAAGCCCTTGTCTTAATAACATGCAAGGAAAATGAACAAGCACAAATTTTCCACTGTTGGAGAGCTTAATAATTATTTATATGACTAACTTGCTTTCAGTTTTACTGAGAAACCCCAAAATATTTGGGAGTAATTCCCTTTTCTTCTATAGTTTAAAATCATACCCTGCTATCAAGTACTTGGACGTAATTCCAAATGGTTCTGAAGTAATATTGTCTCCATCATCATGCTAAATCCTGTGCATATAAAGATAATAAAAGATAAACCTTTTTTGTCAGGTATTCTACGTCAATAGACACATAAAGTGCAAGAAACTTTATCTATCAACCTACACATCTAAAGAACTTCTGTGTCAAAACTAAGTTGTGGTTGCAGTCTGAGAAAGAAATATAGATAATTCTACCAAATTTTGATTCTCTTTAAGAAGTAAGTTTTTGCAGTCTAAACAACACTGTATCTGTGGCCACCTTCTGCATTAAAAGCTTATATAGTCACATCCCCTTTGAATCCACCTAAAAACAGATTTTACCACAAAAGATGATGAGACATTCCGAAGAAAAGAATATTGCAAAGACCATCAAGACCACTTTCTACAAGTCATTTATGTATCTGAAATGGAATTAATTTAAATAGCCACAGGCATTCTACATTTGACGGAGACTCCTTTCACAGGCTTTGAAAATTAACAGGTATCTTTGGGATGTGTTTCATTTGATCCTAAAATTAACATCAAAACAAAATAATACGTTGTCCTAGAAGTACCTGTAATCATAATATTATTATTATTGAATAACCATATTAAAGTTTCATATATTTTTAATTCTGTCTTTTTATTTTAATTATTTGTATTTAACATATTAAAGAAAAGGATACTAAAAGCTCACCTTGTTTGGCTAAACGTGTAGCAGAAGCTGAGGGAATTTTGGTGAAGGAAGGGAATAGCTCATGAACATCCCTGGAGAATGAATCTTTTCTGTTCTCTACACAGAGAAATTCTGTAGCTTATCTCTGGTTTATGAGGTTTTTCATGGGGGGAAAGACACACTTTCAAAGGCAGACTGAGAAAAGATAGAATTCAGAGTTAGAGCAAAGGGAAGAGAATACTAAATGCTAAATTGTGGAAGAGAGAGCAAACTGTAATTAGATGAAGGCTGAATTTGTGGAGATGAACAGGGGCTTCTTGGTGTTCGTCAGAAAGAAAAATAAGAATCAGGAGGGGTGAAAGAGAAGTGAAAAATTTCAGCATTGTCAGGAGGAAACCGATCTCAGTCTCTGTGTCAAGAACCCCCAAGGTTTCTAAAAATTTCAGTGGTAAGGATATTTCTAGACATATTTGATAAACATCAATGGATGTGCCCACTCAAGTAATCTCAGAAAAGGGGAAATAATGTTGATTACAGGATGAGATGAAAAGAAATAAGAGGAAAAGAGTTGCTTATCACATCCAGGAAGGCTGTGGCTCAGTCACAGCTGGAACTCAACTTCTGCACACAAAGCCAGGATTTCCTTTCACCTTCTCTTAAAAAGAATTTCATTATGGGGATCTGCATGGTGCAGGTCTCAACACCTATGCTGAACATCCACCAGAAGGGTCTGAGAATCCTCTCTGGATATATCCGTAATATTAACTGTAGAGAAAGCTGAACAAGCTTGGATTATTTGCTAGAATCATAGAACAACAGAACTGATGTGATTTAAGTTGGAAAAGACCTCTCAGATCATCAAGCAGCACTGCCAAGGCTACCACTAAACCATGTCCCTCAGTGCCACACCTACACATCTTTTAAATACCTCCAGGGATGGTGACTCCACAGCTTCCCTGGGCAGCCTGTTCCAATGCCTGACCACCCTTCCAATGAAAAAGTTTTTCCTAATATCCAGTCTTTACCTCTCCTGGCACAGCTTGAAGCCATTTGCTCTTCTCCTGTTGCTGGTTACATGGGAGAAAAAACTGACCCCCTCATAGCCGAAAAAGAAGGAACAAATGTCTCCATTCAGAGCCATGTGCTCCCACTGCCTGGGAATTGAGGGTATCTTGGATTGCACACCAGACTGCACTGCTCTGTGCCATCACTGGCTGACACTTGCTGCTCTGTGCTATTTGGGTGACAACTTGCAAGGTGGGATCTCCAAATGCTGAGGGAAGTTGGAATTGCAGGCGTTTAAGAGAGGATTTTGTTGCTGAAACATGGGCGTCTGTTGCCAATTTTGCTGTAGCATATTTGAGACATATGCACGGTACTAACAGGTATTACACAGCACTGATGGGAGACTCCCCTTCTGGAGTGTCAGATGGAGGCAAGGTGGGACATCCTGCAGTACTTAAAATAACCCTAAATGTCTACATGGAGGGAAATGAATCGCATCCCCATTATTACATGAGTGATACGTCAAATTGCCTGGTCTCAGCTATGCTTCCAACTCTGGGGATTTACCAGGCATTGTCTGTCAGTTGCTTCCTTTTTCTGTTTGATTTGTTCTGGTGTTTTTGCCTGACTTCCTCTTTTTTGGGGGTACATGACACTAAACACCAAAATTTGGGCAACTGAACAGAGCCCACTATCCAATGGAGTCACTTTCCTTCAAATTTGATTTCATTTGTCTCAACTTCAGTGCCTGGCACTGTCTTGAGATGCTGTAAAATATTCTGCATCAACATTAGCTGCTGGTTCAGAAGGTTTGAGCTTCCCATTGGTATTTTGTCATATCTGACAGCCCTGGGTGGCTGTCTCAGATATGTCAGGGCATCTTAGACAGGCAAGAATAGCTCTCAGGGACAGGAATGGACATTCAGCCATCTAAATGGTAGCCATTTAGTCCACGTAGGGCTCATTGAAGATAAAATTCAGACAATTCTATCAAATTTATATTTGACAAATTTTTTCTCAATCTTAGAAAAGGGTGAACCTCCCACTACAGGTCCCCATATCTCTCCAGCAACATGGAGTGATCCTATGGCAAGATTCAAATTCACACACCTAATTGTAGATGTCTACACCTGAGGAACATATTCTGACTCTTGTAATCCCTGGCAGTAAAATTCAGTTGCCTGCAGGCAACCAGAGACATTAGGAATACCTTTGATTATTAGACATACTCATGTGGACCGTGTTGTTTGTTTAGATTTATAGATTACACTGGAAGAGTCCTGCAACCCAGTGGATCTAAAGTATCTCTCTCAGAGTCAGAAAGAAATCAAGGAGTCTGTGTGATTTGTGTACTCCAGCCCAGATGCTCTATTTGATGAGAGCTTGAACGAAGAAGGCTTCTCAGGACCTGATCTCAGACTGGAACCAGCTGGGATGCGTCCTTTGGTTTCCCTGAGTACTGCATTGTGTTTGCAGGGAGGATTCAGCTGGTGCTGTAGAAGACAACATTCTTTTGTTATGGTACAGGGCCCAGAGAGGATATTTCACTTGGAGCACAAAATAAAAAGTGATCTGGAATGACCCTGCTTGATCAGGGAGGTTGGAGCAGGTGACCCACTGCGCTCCTTTCCAAGCTGACCCATTCTGTGATTCTATGAAAACTGTAAAATATGCCTTCTTTGTTTGCAAGATTCAGACTTATATAGAAGTACTCCCTCCCTTGGGTTTTTGGGGTTTTTTTTGGTGTGTTTTGTTGTTTTTTCCATGCTTGGACATGAGCAGTAGCCAGTGATGGCTGTTTTTCTCTATGTGTGCCTGTGTGTGTTTGTGAGCCCAATGCCATATTTGAAGTCTTTCACCTCATGCTTGTCTGACAGCTGACCAAGTACTGAAAGTGTCTGTCACAGACAGATTTTCAGTGCAGTTCACAGCTCACATAACAGAGGGAGAGGGGAGGGGAAAGACAGTTCACAAAATGTATGAGGAAATGTGTCGGGAAGATGCAGGATCTCTGAGCAGACAGAGTGTCTTTTGTCTCTCGGGCAGAATGACTCCCTGGCTCCAAGCCCACCGTGAAGCAAATAACAGAGCACAGTCATTATGCCCTAATGCTACATACGAGTATATTTGGGAATTAAATTATAGGCAAAGGTGTGCTCTTTCACTATTAATTTTTTTGTAATCTCACTTGCTGTTGTCTCACCATTCAATAGGTTCTTTGTACTCACCAAATCTGCAGCCCAAAATTACCTTATTCGAAATAAGTTACAGTTGCACTGAAAATGTTTCTTCATATTAGTTTTCACTCCATTTCAAAAAGAACAAGGGTTTATTACTGATCAGAGTTACACAAAACAGATGGTATTTTTCTTTTTTATATCAAAGAATAGCATAACCATATTTAGGTATGAATGATGAGATAATTTTTTAACAAAGTTTGCATATGTTAAAGCCTGGTGTCTGGTCTAAGATAATCATATAGATGTCCTGTAGTGATTTGACTGGAAAAGACATCAGTGGAGCAGGATTTAACCCACTTGGACAACTAAAGACCAGACCTATTGCTTTCTGGAAATGCTTACACTGCTACATTGATGGCAGGGATCTTGGGCACAGATGTCTGTCTTAAAAATCACTGAAGTAAAAGACCACAATTTCTTCAGAACACTCAAAATTTTGACTTTCAAATGAAATTTTTCCTTCTAGGTTTGGGGAGTTTTTGTTTGTTTGCTTGTTTGTAGGTTTATTTGCTTTTGTTAAAATCAGATGAAACTCCTTTTTATAAAAAAAAATTTCTTGAATAAATAATTAAAACTTAAAGTTATGAAAGAATTTGTAAATAGAGAAATATAGAAAAATCCCGTTCATGTTAAATAGTCATGGCGACTATTTTTATAATTATTTACAGGTGGAATGACTTTCACCATTTTGCAAATCACTGTTTGTACCCATTTCCATACCAGTCCTGCCAGCACTGATAAATGCCCTATTTTCTTCTGAGGTTCTTGACACTTTCTGCACTGAGGTAGTTGCACAACCTGGTGTCATTCAGCTGCAATGTAACAGTGACATTTTAGGAAGCAGTGGTCTGCTCAGAAGTAGTTCACTCTTTCAGTAAGATAAATCTCCGTGAGAGTTGATATGTCAAGGGGAAACTCACTTGGCGTTACAACTCTTCCAGATGACCAATTTCTTAAGTACCCAGCAACACCTGAGGAACTGCCACTGATTCTGCATTGAGTACGACAGCACCTGCAATTCATGCAGGTGTACAGCTATACAAAAAAAAAATAAACAAGGGAAAGGTTTTGCAAATCGAGGTGGGACAAAGATGTGTGGTGAAAAGAAGGTCCCATCTCATGGTTTATGTATTGTCTGAATCTTACGAGAAAGGAAAATGAGATCTTCATCAGCATTAACATCAGCATTAACCCGCACTGGTAAGGGAAAGGTTCAGTAACAACAGAAGTACCTTGGTCATAAATTGGTTTTCCTGAGGAAACCAGTGCATAAGGACAATCATAGAGATCACAGGGATTGATATGGAGTATTTAGGTCATTCAGCCTTTTTTCCATTCCCCTCTTTCCCCCAAATATCTTGAGGAGGGATTGATTAACTTGATTCTCTTGCAGTCTAGAGATGTTCAGAGAAGATGAGAGCTTCTGCTTTTGTTTGTTTGTTGTTTTGTTTTTTGGGTTTTTTTTTTTTAATACTTTATCAGTTTGAATAACTCCTGCATTTCTTCTCAACACTTTCTGCTCTTCATTTTTCTGACTTTCTTACTGACAGTCTGAAACAGCTTTCCTTACCCAGGATAACCTATTTGGCAGTGCCTGGTGGGGGCACACATATGGTCCATGATGGAAACCTCAGGTTTACGTTCTTGAAAATTTCCATACCCTGCTAACTTTTCAAGCTGTCCCCACCTCTGTTCTATGTAAATGCATGTCCTAAATCTTGTCATTTCCAGATCAATAGAGCAACTGTCTTACTGGAAATCCTCTTCTGCCAGTTGTTAAAGCGTGCAGCTGACTTAAAACAGAGAAGTTGATTTTCTGGGGACTGCTCAAACCATAATGTTAAATATTCCTTGCTGACTAGGTTCACACAGACTATGACTGTAGGCAATTAATATGAGTTTCCCAAATGACAGCCATTTTCTCTTGGTATTTTCTCATTTTTTGTTTGTTTGTTTTTGTCTCAGGAACTATTTCACACGAGCAGACTGAGACAGGTTGCTATTGTGAATCTGCTGCAATGCTTCCAGGTATCCATAACATTGTTTGCATTGCTAAGTGTTGTGAGGGGAAAGTATCAAAGCTCAGGGATTATGCTCTGCTGAAGCTGATTAAACACTTCCTCCAGTTTGAAGAGTTATGACAAATGAATACCTCTTACACACAAACCCAAGTTATCCAGGTTGTCTGTTAATGAAACAGATGTCAGTTTGCTTAAATGCCAGGCTTCTTCTTTTTTCCAGTTCTTCAAATCCTTGAATTTCTGCCTGAGCAAAAGTTTGAAGTGTACTCCTGTGTGACACATGTCTATGGTAGGAAAATTCCTTTATTTGTCTGCTCCAGAATTAAAAAGGGGATATTATAGATATAGATATAGATATAGATATAGATATAGATATAGATATAGATATAGATATAGATATAGATATAGATATACTTTTAAAGAAATTTTTGCAGAAATTGAATCACATTCCTTTTTTCTGGTTTTCATCTGATTCATAATTATTCAGTTGAAAAACAAGAATGCAGTAGTTCAGCAGAGAGTAGAATTCATCTGACCCAACAATCTTCTCACATTGAATCTCCAATCTAACAGGTTCTGTAGGCTCCCTATGCAGTAGATGAAGAGAGAACTGCAAGAGGGCTGGACATCACTTCTTTGCAGATGTCTGAAAAGTAGGACAAAACATTCTCTGCAGGAGATTCTTTTCATCCAGGGAAAATGGAAAGGCTACACTGGATCATCTTCCCTAAAGTTTAGAAATTTGCAGGTAGGCAAGGTATCTTGAATTTTCTTTAGGTGTTCAGAAACCTGGAAAACAAGACATTGCAGAATCAACTGTGATGAAAAGCTGGAAGCAGCTTTGTAATAGTAGCATTCTCTTGAGTTCTCTCAAGTGGTCTCAAGGCAAATAACATTGAGAAAAAAATAAGATTATGAGTGTCTAGCTATTTCAGTAAGGTATTCGACTGGCATACAAGGAGATTCAAAGGGGAAATATTTCTAGTTAATAGGCAGCAAGACAATAGAAAAGAAAGGCCAACTGGAAGATTATAGAACCACCAGAGTGTAATTATAGAGTAAAGCAGACATAGTTACTTTCTTTAGACTTGGAAATGTGTTTTTAATAATTGCATTGTACCACAAGAACTAACCTCCTCTGTGTCAATTGCAAAACACTCTTAAAGCAAGTGTTCTCCTATCAGTGATGCACTTAGAGGAACCAGTACAGTGTTTTTAAACATTCGTGTGGTTTTACTTCACAAAGATCTGCTCTGAGAAGATAACTGGCAAAATGTCTGCACCTGTTCCACTGAAATTGGCCCATTTGACCCTGCTTTTGTACCAGTGGTGCAAGTCCACAGGAGCCATCACGTTTGGGCAGTGGGAAGCCATTTCCCTCCCAGACATGTTACTTACCACTACCACTTTTATTCCTTAAAGAGCTTTAAACTCACATAACTTCTGAATTTAAAAGGCCATAACAGTCTGTCCCCTCTCTGCTGACGTGTCAGGCAGTTTGCTATGTACCAGATATGGCACTTGGTAGTACAAACGTGTTGTTTAAAGAAAACAGGCAAGTCAAATCCCCTTCCCTGGACCTGAAATGGATTTCCCAACTCAACACTGCTAAAGCCACAGCAAATATCCCCAAAAATTCCTGCCACCTCTTCACTTACTGTTTAGTCCATTTTTGAAAAGATGAGGACAGTTTCTGCAGGGGATCCTTTTGGGGGCAAGGGGTCTAAGCACAGCTCATTAGTTACCCTTTGAAATTTTGAAGAGATGAGAAGGGAACAAAATCTTTTCTTCATAAGACAAGGAACCTTCTTCTCTGGTACTGCAGCTGCAACCCAAAGGGAGAAACTAATATCTAGTACCTATCTAATTTTCAGACAGCTGAATTCCAACTTCCATCAAGTGTTGGGACTGGAAGAGAAATGCTGGTTTCACCCATTTCCACGCCTCATCTGTTGTAGGGAGAGCTTAACTGTAGCATAATTCACCACGTTCAGAAACCAAGCATAGGTACTAATAGTACTGAGCAGCACACAGCTGTTGGAAAGTCATAAAGGTTTGGCACAGCAAAAAGTTTATTCTCCCAGTGCAGGATAATTTTTGTAGTTCAAACAATACCCGGGTTTGATTTCTCACTACTGTCCTGGATGTTGTTGGTCCATTAAACATGAAGGTTTGAGTTTCACCAAACCAGTCCTGGACTGAAGATGATCATGAAGTGTGTCCACTTGCAACTAAGGATTTCTAGCCATAGGAAAAAATATAGCAGATACACAGTATGAGAGTTTTCTTGCTTTTGTTAAGGAAAATTTATGAAACCATTGAGACCTCTCCAGAATTAAAGAGCATGGCATACAGATGAGACAGAGCAAGTGTTTCAAAGTAGCATTTTGGGCACATCTCAGTGATTCTTATCCGCACTAAGCTGATCAGTATTGTATGCCTGTATGTACCTTATGCACTTTGACTCTGCTTCAGCTCAGCAGGTAATTCAGAATCCTTGTACTTTTGGAAATAATGTTGTTATACTTCTGCTCCTCTTTTCTGTAAATGCAAAAGAATGCCAAGAATCTGAGACCAATTGGGAAGTTCTTGAGGGAAAAAACAACCCAACAAACGTACTTTTGTTTTTTCTTGCATATTTTAAATTACAAAATAAAGTTCACTTCTCTGCCTAAGGTTTAACATTTTTTGTAGCAGCATCATTTCTCACATTAGAAAATAAGGGATAAAAACTACTATTAATTCAAGCAATAAAATAAACCACTAAGGGATTTTTTCTTGTTTGGTGGCTTTAGCTGAAGTTGAATATAGAAGCTGCTATTTTTCATACCTACTAAGAACTGAGTCTAAATCCCTAGAACCTGTTAAATTTCTTAGCCCAGAAATGTGGACAGACAGTTCTTGTCTGCAGAACAAGTGCTTGAAATTTCTTATGTCCCTCATAGAAATTGCATTTCTCTGGATCTATAAAACTGGCCATGCAATCAGGTTTCTCCCTAAGGAATTAGATCTCCAAACCCAGATATCTAATCTTTAAAAAGAAACATATTCTCAGTCACTTAGTGTACTAAATGTCTCATGAGATATAATGATAAACTTTTACCTTTAGCTAGCTGATTGAATTTTTAGTTAATATATACTGACCTAAAGCCACATTCCTCAGTTCCTTGTCAAAGTGGTTGTTGTTTTCAATTTGGTACTGTTTGGGGAACTGCTTACTGAATAAGGAAAACTTCCATAGAAGCACAAATTTCCAGCATTATTGACTAATTAAGGCTTTGTCTACACTGGCAGCTGGGGACTTTAGGCAATCTCATGCCCATATGCACTAACCATTTTACATTGTAAATCTCTTGGCTGGGTCTTAAGTGACAGTCTTGCCTGATGCTGCAAAAAATGTTGGCACGAGGCTGATCTGACCCCTTCATACCATGTGCTTTGAAATTATCTGGGCAGGCAATCTGTAAGCACTATAAATCGATCTGCTGCAGTCCCACAAGTCCTTGTTTCTGACTTCTTGCAGTTCCCGCAAATCCTTTCTTTTCCTTTTGTCACCCAGAGGCACAGACAATCTCAGGAAAACACAGAGAATTCACAATCGGGTGCTTAAAAAGCTCAATTTCACATGCCATAAAGGAAACTGATTCACCTAAACATTTAGTCAAATAATAAGAGGCAGCAGATCCTTGGTTTATAATCCTTGGGAATGTGGGGGAAGCAGTCAGGTTTGCTGTGGATAATTCAAAATTGGTCATAAATATCAAATAAGATTTCCCTTGTGCATCATGAGGACAGTGCTTCAAGGCAGCTCATGGCAGAGGCAAAACATTTAACAGGATAAAATAAAATTTACCTTAGAAACTTGTTTTATGCACAGATTTTTCCAAGGCTTTTTGCAAGGATCTTGCTTTTGCTACATGAGCACCTAAGAGCAAATTGAGCCTTATGTGCATATGCAATACATATTGAGGAAAAATATTTTCAGGCTAATAGCCTTGAAAACTCAAGGAGTGATAGAATTTCTTAGACCACTCCAGAAAACAGCCTGGTTTTATTGAGTCTGAAACAGGGCTTTTTTTTTTTTTTTTTTTTNNNTTTTTTTTTTTTGCCATTCTTGGCATTTTGTTCAGTGGCTAACAGTAGTTTCAGTCCTTATTCTCTGCAGTTCCTCTCCTTTTTTCCCTCCAGATTTTCTGCATTTCTCACCATCATCACTGCTACTTATTCTTCTGATGAAAAGGAAAAAAAAAATATTTATAACCTCTGCCTGCTTGACCTCTTTCAGCTCCACAGCATCGTGTATACATATATAATACTACCCAGCCTAAATTCTGCTGAAATTGAAAATATATCTTAGATTTTTTCAAGAAGTCTTCTTTTTCTTAGGCAGAAATAGAGGTCCTCACACTGGGGAAGGTAGATATTCACACGAAGAGAACAGCGTGCCTTTCAGGAGGGACTGAATTTCCAGCTGGAAGAGGGAAGCAGGTGGGTTAATCAGACTGGATCTTCTCTTCAGAGGCTTCAATGTGAGCAGCCTTAAAGGTGGCCTGGTTAGAAAGGGAAAAGTAATGACCAGAAGAAAACATCTGCTGTAAAATGCTGGCAGAGGTATTTCCAGCCAGCCTGGGAACTAAACTTTCAAACTAGAAAGATCCCTGACAACTGCATCTGGCCTTCTTAAAGTACAGCTGGGCTTCCCAGAAGCCACAGACATCCTGGGATACCATCGATAAGCATAAGAAATTGTAACAGCCATTTATCAGCTGATAAAGTGGAAACAGTCTGGTAAAATAAATATGGTTGAAAAGAATCAAACCTATCATCATCTATTGGCTGGTTAAGGCAAAAAACTGAAATTAAAAACATCCGTTGGCTCCTTGAAGTGGTCATGAAGTGGTTCTGTGCCTTGTTGTGTCTCTATGATATAAAAAGGACTTAATTTTTATCCTAATTGGAGCCTTTGTTTCTGAG
>VYXC01000946.1:108666-127033 GCA_013397175.1 Platysteira castanea
CCCATCTTACACTGTAACCTAGGACAGATGTTCATTCTGAAATGATCCAGTCAAATGTTACAGTAGTTTTTTTGGGCAGCCAGCACAGTGGTGGAAATCTCCTGTTTGCACTTCCTTCCATATGAACAGGGAGGTGATGGAAATATGACAAAGTTTGAATCTCAGCCATGTCAAAAGAATCTTCAGATATTTGATATTTTCTTCTTATTTTTTTAATATAGTCTGGTCTCTATATAAATTAATATAAAATTCTATTCCTAAATTGATAGGTGTGGCTTTTCCAACAGTATATGATAACATATAGTTTATGCCATAACCAAGGTAGATGTTTCCTGTTGCTTAATTGCTCCATTCTTAGAGATGATACCAGACATGGGTATTTATAAGCCATAAAATCTCTGACAAAATTTCAGAAAACTACTGACTACTCACAGTATTAAAATATTACTCCAGTGATACTGGCTACTGAAATCATTAATTTCCTTTAGCTGGCACTGAATGCACCAAATGATGATAATACAATATGTGACTTCTCCAATGCTTATAAATATTATAGATGCTTTGCAGAAGTTTCAACACTGTGTCAAAATATTTACTTACTTATTGTGGAATTGGGCTTATAATGAGCTAAAGGATCTTGCCTCATTCATCCAAAATAATTGAAGGGATAATTGAGTGAAAGCAATTTCTCCCAGCCACCTGCATGAAGAGCATTTGTTGAAATTGCCTTTTCTCTGTACCCAATTATCGTGTTGGTTACTGACAGTATCACATTGAACTTCATTAACCAACAGCTCCTGGATCCTGCAAAACTGAACGTGCCTAATTATAACCCCAGTCTACTATACTCATTTCTGCAAATGCATCCTAACTATAAAAATTAGATTTATTAATTGCAGCTTTAATGCTGAATGAAGCAATAGCACTACTAGATTTTTGTAGCTTGTGTTCGGCATGGATGTTGTGTGGTTGGGCAGGGAAATACTATATTAAAAAAAGGTGTTTTTTCACCTCTGTAATATCTCACAAAACTGAGACTGATATTGCGCTGGTTGATAACCTTGTTTTGCAGCACTTTCACTACCAAACAACAATTTTGGGAGCAATGGAACTGAAGCAGTGGGTGGGATTCAGCTGGCAGATGAAGACATCTATATTTAAGTGGAATAGAATAGTTTGTGTTGGAAGAAACTTTTAAAGGTCATCTGGACTATCACTCCTGCCATGGACAGGGACACCTTCCACTATCCCAGGTTGCTCCAAGCCCTGTCCAACCTGGCCTTGGACAGTTCCAGGGATGGGGCAGCCACAGCTTCTCTGGGCAACCTGTGCCAACATTACCCATTCTGCAATTCTGTGATTTGTCTGTGTCAATACTGTAAACTTCATCAAAAACATCGACATCATCACAAATAAAAGGAGAGAGATAAAATCACTTGAAGTGGAGCAGGACACAACAACAGAATTTACAACTGAAGTATTATGTCATTCCTGTAAATACAGATGTCTGCACTGAAGTAGTTGCTTGATTTCTCTTAGAAGAGGATGGGAAAAAGGTGGCATGATGTGATTCCTACCACTGATTTTGGGGTTTCCTGTAGGATGAGATGAACTGAAATCTGGAAATACTCATTTCCTCTTTTGACCACAAGAGGAAGACTAGTAGGCTTCCAAAGGGATTTTCACTTTTTTGTGAACTGCACCTGCAGGAACTGCACCTTCAGGGCTTACTTCAAGGGGCTACTGTCCAAGCAAATTACTTGAAGAGTAAAATCTAAGTAGAGAACAATTACTCTCTTGTGCTTCCATCTGAATCACATAAGGAAAGGACAAAAGTTTAAGGAACAAGCTGTTCTTTTTATCTACAAGACAAATTTCATTGAACATCTGCCTACTAAGTGTAAATTAAATATAGTCACTAATATGTCTGTAGATACATATATGCTTAAGTACATACACATATATGGGGTTTAAGGTTTCCTCTTTACTGACATTTCAAAGGGGAGTTTTTGCCTAAAAAGCTTTTAGTTCAAACATTAGGTTTCTTACAAAATTTAGCTACAAAAAGTTTACAACCCTCCCTCCCCACAAAAAAAACCCACAAAACCCTCAAACCACATTTTCAAGATAATTTTTGGTAGGGACCTTCTTTCCTTCCAGATTCACGAACATTCCTCATTGTCTTAATGTGAAGAATGGTTCCTTCCAAAACCTGCTTTTCTTTTAGAATTGAGCTGCAATCAGTGCTATGATACACGTAGCAAAAAGCCATTCATCATCATGGCAAGAAACTTTTCTGATGTAGGAAATTTCTGGATGAACAAGCACCACGATTTAGACTCTTGATTTTAATTTTTTTTTAAATTCTGTTGCTAAGAAGAAAGAAAAAATCATTAAAACCCCCACTAAATTGGTAAATTCTAGAACTACTGGTGTCAGTCCTTATAAAAAAACCCAAGGAAACACAATTTAAAAGGAGATACCATCATCTGTGTCAGCAATGTGGTGTTCCTATGACATAGGAATAAGTGTGAAGTAGGAGCAGTGACTAAATCACTGAGGTGGAAAAGGAACATCAGATATCCTGGCTGACGTCTTGCTTGTTTGGGTGAATGCACTGTGGAAGTATTGACACAAAGAAAGAATTCTGGAGTCATATAATCCAACCTCCTACTCATTGTGGAATTGAGCAGGAATTTTCTCAATGAGAAAAATTAGTTTCGGACCCACCTCTTGGAGTTCTTGACTCTAATAAGGCTTTTAAAAATGTTAATAATGAGTTATTTGTGTTTTAAAAGTGATTTATTTAATAAGATCTTATTACTTTTTCCTGTTTCTATGTACACAGAAATATCAGCCACATATTTGATATCTGAAGATCTTCAAGGTATTATGACGTTATTTTATATAGGAAGTTAAATGTATTTGAAATCAAGGTTTGATAACCAGAACAGTAATGTTAGGGGCTAAACTAGATGACTTTTAAAGATCCCTTTCCTACCCAAACCATCCTATTATTCTGTGTTCAAGACTAACAACTTTTACTACCTGGATAAGTGTGTTAAAATCTACAATGAAATAATAAACACGCCAAAGCTCTTGTTATCCTGGTCATTAATTTTAGCTGAACTCAGTGCTGTGCATGCTTTCAACTTTGACCAGTCAATGGCTTTGAGACAGGAAAATATAAATTGTGTCTATTTCAAGTACCAACTTGTTTCTACAAAGTCGGTACAAGGAAAACACAGTCTGTCCTTGCTTAATCACCTAAGAAAACTCCTTGGGGAAACCACTTCAGCTGCAGACTCTTATATGATTCCTTTATATGAGGAATTTCTTCACTGAAAGAGTGGCTAGGGATTGGAACAGGCTGCCCAGGGAAGTGGTGGAGTCACCATTCCTGGGAGTGTTCAGAAAATGAGCAGATGTGATATGGTTCATGGTGATACTCAGTCAAAGGTTGGACTTGATGATCTTGGAGGTCTTTTCCAGCCTTAACGATTCTATGATTCTCTTCCCTTCTATAATGAATGGATTGGTCCATTTTAATGTATTGGCCCACAGATAACAGAGTCTCATCTGTGTTTTCAGTAAAGTCAGTGGATGTTGGCACACACTTTGTTTAACTGTGAAAATAATTTTCAAATATAAAATGGAACTTAGAAAGAATTAGGGGTTATATTTCAAAAATGCTGCTTTCCAACTCCTCTAGTTAACTCGTAATTATATATAATTACGTAATAACTAACATAATTTCAGAGCTGTAGCTGTCTATATTTCGCAACAATAAAACTCCCCAGAGATTGGTACACCATGATTCTTACAAATAAGCACATAAGGGTCCATTTCATAGAAATGAACACTTTCACAGAAATGTTAGTGTTGGAATTCCTGACTAGGTTCATGTTTGACTCCCAAATATGACATTCTCTTGCCCTGTCATTTGAGGAAGCAGATCTCGTCATCATCCTCTGAACACGTTTTATGTGTAACACAGAGACTGTACTCCACAGGGAATCCTGGGTGCTATTTTAATGTAATAAAGTGTAATTAATGTAATAAGTACCAGCAACAGAAGCTCCTGCATGCAGCTGGCAATGTTCCACTTTCCCGTGGCACTTCAGTGACTAAAATATGTTGAAAAAAATCTGTAGGGAAAGGGCTGTGTTTCTCTTCTTCCTAAATGGAAGGTCAAATGTTTGATGTTTTCAGCCCCAGCACAAACAACTTCTGCTTTTGACTCCTTATTTCGTTTTTATCCTCGTGTCCCTTGAGAAACCTGTGCCTCGGTTGCTTGCTCAGTGCCCAACTCAAGTGAAAGGGATTTAGCATTACAGTGGGGTGAATAATTTAACATCAGCAAGGTGGTCAGCAGAGTGGGTGGATGTTCGGAAAGAGACGGAAATATGGATCACTGACCAGGGCTTCCCATTTAATTGTAAAGTTTGGTTAATCTGTAACGACCTTCTCCTTTCTGGAAGAGCTGCTTTATTTAAATGTCATTTTAACTTTTACCTCCATGTACCCATTTTACACCCTGTACCTATATTGCTCTATAGAGCAACAAACCACTGTGTATACATACATACATTTATATATCCATACAGAGGAAGAGGGAGAGCAAGAGAGAGGGAGTTTTTGACAACTACTAGAATTAACTCAAGTATTTCTTCAGCACAGTGAAGTCTGGATGAATGATTCTTCATGTTAAATCTTCTAGAACACCTGAGCCTCTAAAAAAAAAGCAAGCAATAAGTGTTATAATAATAAAAACTGAATATTAGCAGTTCAATTAAATTTAAGATAAAATAATCAATGAAAATCCTCATATTTTATGACTTTGGTGGTATTTCTACCCCTCTCCCATTTTTCTCTCATTTTAGCATATCTATGCTATGGCTAAATTTCAACTCATATATTTTGAGCATGGTTTTAAGCATATATTCCTGGTATAGAGGTTGAGAATTGAACGTCTAGAGAGACACTTAAGGCAGGACCCATTTCCTCTACTTTAGACATGGACTGTACTGCTCTTTTAAGTTCTTCATCTAGACTCTTTTTACAGTCAGGGAGAGAGAGGAATTGGTTGCAAATAATCTCATCCTAACCAGATAGTTATTAAAGTTTATGTACATCAATTTAAATTTTCTCTCTGTTTGAGTTCAGTCAGTGTTCAGAAAAGAGTAACTGTGGTCTGGCTGCAGTAGCACTATGAAATAAATATTTCCTGGAGAACACCTCATTTTGTTTTCTGTATTTCTCTGTCCAGCTGCAGAAAATACATCTGGAAGACTGAAAACAAAGGGAATAAGAAAACTCTGATTTTACCAACCACATTTTCTTCCAAACTGAGACCAGTCCCTTTTTCAGTGAACCCACATATGCATTCATCTGGGTTTTGACATAAAGAGGAAAGTCAAACAGGTGTAGAAACCATCGTGAGTTAATTCTTTTACTACTCCATACTTAATTTGAAAGGTAAGACAAGTCTTGGAGCAGTATCAGTCTCTGCCACATAGGCTGCACGATGCTCCCCACTGTGCGTGCACACATACAAATACAGCTGTTCAGGAGTACTTGTACTCACTTGAAATCCCATGTTTGCAACTGTTAGTGATTTCTCTAAGGCTGTTGTGGCATCTTAAATCTTTTTCCTCTGCCTCGTGCGCAGCTGATTTGACATATCTTAGGCAAAAAAATCTCATTTTGTGGCTATGACAGAAGTGTGAAGGTTTTTATGGAGATCGATGTGATGATGGGTGACAAGAAGGATCAGTGGGGTTCTGAATGAGGATGTAGGTTTGCAGGAAGTTTCAGGGATGTGAAGGGGGGCTTAGGGGTGAGACCAAGAAGTTACGATGAAGATTAGAAGAGCAATGAATGATTTCAGGAAGTTATTTCATGAAGAAAACTGCCTTTCTCCCTTCCTTTCCTTTCCTTAACTTCCCCTTGACAGCTGATCACACTGTGACATTGCAGTGGGACCATAGAACACTCAGGAGACTGGCTCCTTCTCTCCAGAAAGCACCTCCTATCTCTAACATTCCTTTATAAGAACGTAGAATCATAGTATGATTTAGACTGGAAGGGCTCTTAAAGTTCATCTTGTTCCAACCCCTGTGCCATGGGCAGGGACACCTTCCACCATCCCAGGTTGCTCCAAGCCCCATCCAGCCTGGCCTTGGACACTTCCAGGGATGGGGCAGCCACAGCTTCTCTGGGCAACCTGGGCCAGGGCCTCCTCACCCTCATTTTTAAAAATGTCTTTTTCATATTTAATCTAATGCTTTCCTCTTTCAGTTTAAAACCATCACTCCTTGTCCACTGCTCCTTGTTCTGGCACTACAGGCCCTGGTGAAAAGACTCTTTCTGTCTTTCTTATAGGAAAAGGACCTCTGGACCCACTCCAACAGGTCCATGTCTTTCCTATGCCAGGGAACCCAGGTCTGGGTGCAGTACTCCAGGTCTGGGTCTCACAAGGGTGGAGTAGAGGAGGAGCATCCCCTCCCTTGAGCCTCTGGCCACACTTCATAGCCCAGAAGGTAATCAGCCAGGACTGACCCCCTGGAACCCTTGGGCTTCCATCACTCCTGGGAAGACTGGGAAAGGATCTGCCTTAGGACAATGGAATGGGGAGAAGTGTTGCAGGCAAAGGCTGGAACAGCCCTGGGAAACTGGGCTCAGGCCAGGAGGAGGCATGGCAAAGACCACAGCAGTGCTGAGAGGGACATAGAAATGTCTCTAGACACTTGCTCTACTGTAAAGCAGCAGAAAGAAAAGAGGCATTTGTCTCAGAGTTCAAATTCTTTTTTTTTCTGCATAGTTTCTACCTCCAAACAGATCAGGAGGCTGAAAACCTGCTTGGACCTGATGGACTTGAAAATCTACTACAGTCTGGCTGTTATCCACTGGGATTTGATAAATTGCATAATAAGAAAATAATTACCCCAGAAAGTTTCATTGCATTCAGGGCCACAGCCTGGAAATAACAGCAAACATTGCTCCAGGCTCCTGGTCTGAGCTGGTGCAATAGGTGAGGTCAACCCCATCACTGTCCTCTGAGGTGAATCTTGACAACACTAAAAATTTGGGCAAAGGGGAAAGATGGTTGTGCTAGGCTTTTCCCATTGTGCCTTCAGCTGAAAGACATGGGACACTTACACTGAAAAACAGGAGACAAGGGAGGCCTTCTACAGAAGATCAGTCCTGTGACTCACAGAAAGTTAAAAAACAAACCAAAAAAACCAAACAAAAATCAACATCTGGAACTATTTCATGTCTGACTCCTTTACATGCAGGAGGCCAAGCTCCAAGGCCCAGTATGTCACATACCAAAGCATTCATGTGTCCAGCCTCACATCATGGGATCAGAACATGGATATCTAGCCAGATTCCTGGGCAATTTGGCAGTGGTAGTTTCAGCAGCTTCCACTGTTTCATTTGCTTTCACAAGAGCCAGATTAACCAGCAGTGCTCACCCAGCACAAATCCAAGGCTGATTATGTGCTGTCTTCATCCAGCACTGCTCAGGAGCCACAGAATGACAGATCAGACAGCTGATGGGTTTCTCTTAAAAAGGTCTCAGAAGATTTGTTGCATCATCCATATTTCAAATTCCATCTACCCACTGATGTCTTCCAGCCTCAGTTCACCTTCTTGCCTGCTTCCACAGCCACTGGAAACCAGGACACAGCTATTTAATACTGAAAACTTGGTGTGGATAGTTGTGGAAGCAGAATAGAACTGAACAGCTTAAATAACAGACACACTCAAACAAAAGGAGAATATCCAGTGTGAAATCACAAAATCACTGAATGGGTAAGGTTGGAAGAGACCACTGGTGGGGTCATCTGATCCAAACTCCCTGCTCAAGCAGGGTCACCCCGGGACAAAATGCCCTACTCATTACTGCCCACTTCACAGTAATGGTTTCCATTTCTTATTTGAATCACCTTTTGATTAAAATTCTGCCAAAGGCATCAGTGAAGACTCATTTCTGTCCCCAAGGCCAAAGCCTCTGATACACAGACACCCTGGATGAAGGTCTTTTAATTACATTAGGCTTTTAAATTCTCTTAAGTCACTTTTAGGGCAACAAAATCAATGCCCAAGAAAGCTCTGAGATTAGCTCATTCTAAGTTATCCATTACTCAAAGAATGCTAGGCGAAGTGAAATGGTGTGGAATAAGAAAATCTGTATTCAAAGCCTACACATAAGTTGTTTTATGCCACACCATTGTGCTTAATCCTCTGTTCAGTAAATCACGCTGCAAAAATAAATTGGCATAAAATAAAATATATTCTGAAAAGAAGTAGGAAGTTCCTCCTGACTGACAGCGGCTTGCAATGCCAGGGCTTGTTCTATATTCATACTTACAAAATGCAGATTATATTTCTCTCATGCTGGCAAGCCAATAACTAAGCTTCACTGCTTTTGGCATTCACTAGATTTTTGTCATACCTCCCTAATATGCCTTAAGGGTACTTGTTGATACCAAGAATTGAAACAAAGCTTATGCTTTTGGTTGCCAAGTCACTTCAGCCAGATGGAAACATAAATCTGGAGCCAGAAAATATTATTAGTGTTATTTGAATTTGGAATGTAAATGGTGCTTTGTCTTTACCATGTAAATGTTTCTTCTGTTGTGGAAAAGTCTAACATGAGAAAATATCTATCTCCTTCAGGCTTCCTTTGTTGCTGCCCTAGCAAGTTGGCTTGAATATGTTGTGAGGCCTATAGCCCAGCTATAAAATAAATAAATAATAAGTGAATATTCCATGTTCCTTTTTGGAATTTATTTTCTCTTCAGCTGAGGAAGGAATAACAATGAATAAATGCTGCAAGACAAAGCCAGACAAATCAGAGCAGAGCAATGCACATGTATTTAACACGGAAGGATGAACATCCCTAGGAGTTCATCTTGGTGCCTTTAAATCAAGAGTGGTTGTCTTTATGGAATATCTATTCTCATGCAAATTCAGGGGTGTTTAGGATAATATAGTGGTATATTGATATTAAGATATTATTTCTGTATTGCACAAAAGATGTTAGAAATTGTAACCATCCCTTTATGTATCTATGAAATTACAAAGTCAACAGTAAACGTCTTAATTTGTGGGGATTGTGCTCAGGACCTCTGTAAAATAGCAGTACTTTCTGATTGTTTGTGACCTTCTTATGTAAATGTTATTTTCCTCCATAATTTGTCTGGGAAGATGTAATGAAAGGAGAAAAGTGACGTGAAATAGAGCAAAGTATCACTTCAACAACTGAACTGCTTCAATAAAAGGAGTTGTTTCCTGTGTTTGAAATAAAAAACACACTGGGGTACTGTTCTGAACATCAAGAAGTTTTTTTGTATTTACTCCTGAGACAAGAAATGAAAGTTATCTTCAAAATATAATAACTTTATTAGCCAATGTGTACTGTCATGAAATCATAGAATCTCAAAATCACAGAAACTGAGAATGGTTTGGGTTGGAAGGCACATTAAGGATCATCTATTTCCAAGCCCACTGCCATGGGCAGGGACACCTTCCACTAGACCAGGTTGCTCCAAGCCCCATCTAACCTGGCTTTGAACACTCCCAGGGACGGGGCAGACACAGCTTCTCTGTGCAACTCTGTGTATTATTTAACAGAAACTAGCTGGGTTTCACAGAGGTCATCTGATACTGCACAGTGTCAGCTGAAAAGGGTGAAGCCTTTAGCAGCTGCTCTTACATCCCTGTAGTCAATGCAGCCTCATCCTGTCACACCAGGAGCTCCTTATTCTCTTCAGGAGACACTAATTAGATTAAGTTGACACTTCCAGCCATCCTGGCTGCAGCATCAGCTTCCCATGTTCTACAGCAGGCAGCGGCGAAATAACCAGGTTCATTAAACTTTCCCCAGTGTGGGACTAGCCTGGACTTCATCTCTGCAGAGTGATGGCTCTCAAGAAAGCTGCCCTATTTTTTTCAGAGGTGGAGCTGCCCACAGAAATAAAAACTGATGGGCCTGCACTGTAGGAAACACCAGCGTCTTGATTTAAACTTTGCAATTTTAACTTCTGTCCAGCCCAGTGAGACTGGAGAGAAGCAGCGTCAGTCAGGCCAGGACACAACCTGAGAGAAAGAGTGAGA
Source organism: Platysteira castanea (assembly GCA_013397175.1). NCBI lineage: Eukaryota > Metazoa > Chordata > Aves > Passeriformes > Platysteira > Platysteira castanea. The sequence continues at coordinate 118,792 of VYXC01000946.1, forward strand.
GTTGAGGAGAAATCAGTGATGCTTTTACGTATTCCTTGCCTCCTATCAAATAAACAACGGGAGCACTGGAGACTTTTCCTAATGGACATGCACCCCCAGGGATGGCTGTGCTGCTTGGCATATGTGGGGCCGGTGGTTCCGTGGCACCCCCAGAGCTGCAGGACTCGGTCCCAGCCCTCCCACCAGGCTGCCCAAGCCCCTGCATCCTGCTGGCTGCTGCCCGAGTCGGGAGCCAGATGGTCTGGGAGTCTGGAAAAACACGAGGACCGGCGCTTCCAGGGCAATCTGCATACGTGCAGCCCTTCCAGGGCTGATCGGAGCCTTCCAGCCTGAGCAGCCCCATGGAGCCTGGCCAGTGCCACTGTCAAAAGGCGCTGCTGTGACAGACCAGATTGTCCCTCACTGTCAGCAGCTGTCAGGGTACCCGGGGAGCGCCTTTTGCTTCGGGATCACACGCGTACCAATATTGCTGAAAGAATCCAGTGCACGCTTTTTTTTTTTTTCCCCCTCCCGTATGGATATATATGCGTTCCTGTCTGTCTCTCCTCGTGCAGGATAAGTTTTCTGATCTGTGAAAATCCCTGTTCCCCAAAGCTCTGGAGTTCCCGAGCGATGATAAAACCCGTGTCCGCGAGCACTGCGGGTTTTAGCAGCGGCCAAAAGCACCATCTAGTGGCGTCGGGGGAGTTTACGGGGAATGAACAATTCTGGTTGGTTTGGAACCATAAAATCGTCAAAGTTTGAAAAGACCTCTAAGATCATCGAGTGCCACATCTATATGTCTATTAAACACTTCCAGGGATGGCGACTCCAACACTTCCCTTGGCAGCCTGTTCCAGTGCTTAACCACCCTTTCAGTGAAGAAATTGTTCCCAATATCCAGTCTAAATATCCCTTTATTTAAAGTTAGGCACAAGTTGAGGTCATTTGCTCTTGCTTTAGTGCTTGATCCTTGGGAGAAGAGACAAGAGCCTGACCCCCACGTGGCTGCACCCTCCTGTCAGGGGACTGTGGAGAACAAGAAGGTCCCCCCTGAGCCTCCTTTTCTCCAGGCTGAGTGCCCCCAGCTCCCTCAGCTGCTCCTCATCAGACTTGTGCTCCAGACCCTTCCCCAGCTCCTTTCCCCTTCTCTGGACATGCTCCAGCCCCTCAATGTCTTTCTTGTTGTGAGAGGCCCAGAACTGGACACAGCATCTGAGGTGTGGCCTCAGCAGTGCCCAGCACAGGGGGACAGTCACTGCCCTGGTCCTGCTGCCACACTATTGTTGAAATAGGCCAGGTGCCATTGGCCTTCTTGGCCACCTGAGCACATTGGGCTTGTATTCAGCCACTGCTAACCAGTACCCCCAGATCTTTTTCCAGCTTTCCAGCTGGAAACTCTGGCCCAGCCTGTAGTGCTGCAGGGGTTGTTGTGACCCAAATGCAGAACCTGGCATTTCTCCTTGTTGGACCTCATGCAATTTGCAGTCGATAAACTGAAGTTACAGACAGCAGAGGTTTCAGCACCTTCCTCTGGTGTTTCTCTTTCCAACCAACCCACTACAATGGCAGCTGCTGGAAGATGCTTCGTTCATGAAAGACAAGCTTGTGAGATGCACAGAAGAGCAAACCCTGCTTCACTGCAGGTTCTATACCTTGCTGTCCCCCACACCACTCCTTTGTCTCCTCACAAACAGGATAGTGACATTTTCATGCTTTTCTCCCAGAAACTGCTAGTAAATCCTTCAGACAGGACTTGGATATGGCAGAGAGGAAAAGAGCCTTTCAAATCAGAGGAATTGTTCTGCTCTTTTCTGCCCACTCATCACTGTCTTAACCCTCCTCCTCCCATCCTCCAAGACTTCAGTCAGTCACAGGATCATAAAACCTAAAACCGAATTAATTCAGGTCAGAAAAGGCTTCCAAGATCATGAAGTCCAATCTTCATATTGGGCTTCAGAAAAGGAAGTAAGGCATATCTTCAGACACAGCACTCAGCTTTGGGCTGCACCTTTCCCCATCTGGCAGACTGAATGACCAAACTCCTTTACTTCTACACCAACAGATATATGGATTCACCTGTCTGACAGGAGACTCCCTCTCTGGAAACACATGTAGAATGGTTTGTGTTGGAAGGGACCTTAAATAAAGTCGTTCATCCAGTTCCAACCCCCCTGCCATGGGCAGGGACACCTTCCAGACCAGGTTGCTCCAAGCCCCATCCAACCTGCCCTTGAGCCCTTCCAGAGATGAGGCAGACGCAGCTTCTCTTGGCAGCCTGTGACAGGCCCTCACCATCCTCACAGGAAAGAATTTCTTCCTAATATTTAATCTAAATCTCTCCTTCTTCATCTTAAAGCCATCCCCCCTTGTCTTATTGCTATATCACTGTATCTCTCCTGCCACGGTGTCTCACTTCTATTGTGCAGGATTTCCCACTCCACCCCTGCATCTAAAGCGATGCAGACCTAAGGCACCTAGAGATTAATACTGGAAGGATGGAACTAAACACTTGGGTAGTAGATTAATGATGGAGATGAAGTGCAGGAACCAGAGGCCAGGCCTCCACCACCTGAGTTTATGCACATTGCTTTGGCAAACTTGAAGGCACATGCATTAAGATTTCTCTTCTCAGTCAAGCAGGCACCCCTATCCACATAACTGATCTATCTCCCTGCCTTTATCCACTTCCCTATGCATTGTATCCTGCACTGCCCTTATTATTATTATCACCTTTTATTACCAGCCTCGCTTCCTGATGACTGGAAACGTCAAGGGTCAGCTTCAAATGTTGAGATCATTAAGAAACTTAAAATTAAGATCATTAATAAACTTGTGAGGTCTCAGAAATGCCACCCCCTGTTCTCTCATGCATCTTCAATACTCTATGTTTTGTAGGGGAAGCACAAAAGGACTGCTCAGTGCTGGAATGCTGAGAGTAGTTGTGAAGTCCTTCTTCTAAACAAAGTAATTCCTGTGGGGTAATTCCAGTTTTCTTCCCAGTCATTTTCAGTCTCAGTAAGAACTCCAGCACATTTCTCACCTGATCATACAGAGCAGTTTGGAGTCAGCCTCATTTCAATGGCTTGGGCTTTTTTCTTCAGCAAGAGATGTCAAAATCTCACGGAAATCGTTGGTCTCACCAATCCAGGGAACTTCTACTGCAAAAACTACTTTTTTTCTGTAATCCATGTCCAGCTACTGGACTAAGAGGAATTAAAACGGGTAGTGATCCCCCTCAGGCCTGAAAAATCCATGAACTTTGATTCTTGCCTGTTGGCTGCCTCAGTGGTAGATCAGTTCCTTTATGGAGATGGGATAAGAAATTGTGATAATGAAATCAGCTGCAATAAATGACATAGGTTAAGAACATAAACTGTCCTTATTTTTCATATAGAATGCAGGAGGAATATATCTTGCTTGCCTGCTAATTACCAAAAAATATTTAGAGTTGTCTGAAGTCTAAAAATTTTTAAATAAAATATTTCTGTCCATACGACTGTTAAATAATTACAACAGCACATAGTTAACACTTTGACAGATTAAGTTAATTAAACAACTACTGCTTATACATTTTTAATAGGTTTCATTTTAAACTCTCTAACCTAGAAAAAATTCTTTCCTTCTTTCTCTGTAATACTCCATATCTGGTCTGTGGGTTAGGTTTTTGGCCAGCTAAATCTAAGTGGAAGTCAAAAAATCAGGCAAAAAAGCAGACAAGGTACCTTTAATATACTGAGACACGCACTCCTTGGTGATATAAGCTAGCCAAGTGGCATCTCTTAAGATTCTTGTAACTCTTTTTGAGGTGAAAAAGCAGGTCTTGGAGCATAAACAACAACATGAGTAACAGTAATTAATGGCTGTGGTCTCTAAGCCCAGCTGGAAGTGTGAACCGAGGCGACATTTGTGTGAAACAGCAGCTCCTGCCTTCTGCTGAGTTAGAGAATCAGCTTGAGCCAGCGAATAAAAGGAGGTTGAAAGTGTAAGGATGGGGTGATGAGAGAGGAGAAAGGGGGAGCAAAGGACACAGGAAAGCATTTTGTTGGAAGGGCATTCCAACAAAATCAATAAGGATTTTTTTAAGGATCAGTAATGCTCCTGATAATTATTACAGACCTGGCTTTCCACTGGGAAAGACTGGATATGTGCCAGCTGAACTGCTTTCAGTTCAGTGCAGGAGAGCAGTACCCTGGATCCCAAACCTGCTAATATAATTTGGGGGTGGGTACAAGAAGCAAACGTTATTCAGGAAAAAACCCAGTTCCAAATCTGTGTTTGTCTTTAAGCTGCTGAAGGTGACAGCAGTTAAGCACATGCTTAACTGGGGAGGTACACACATCCTTAGAAGCATACACAGATCTTAGATTTTCCTGGAATTTTTCCTGAATCCAAGTTTTTGGGTTTATTAGTACAGTTATAGCATCACATGTGGGTAGCTTTACAAAGAAAAGATGAACCCAGCACAAAGAGAAGGGAGAGGCAGAAAAATCAGAGCAAAACATGAAGATCATCAGTCCACGCTGACTTCATCTGCAGAATTTTACCTAATACCTAAATTAAATTAATCCTCATTCTAGGGTAGCTTAATTCTTGTGATCTTTGCCTTAGCAACACTTTCTTTCCTTTTTCATTCTGCTTTCCCATTGTAGTGAAACACGTGCAAATTCTGATACAGAACAATCTGATTTCTTTTGCCTTTGAAACCCTAAACTCTGCTGACAAGACAGGTTAATGCTGATTTGTCAATAGTTCATATCTGATGCACGGAGAAAATGCAGATACAAGATAAAATGTGATGGCTTTAGAGAAAGGTTGAACTTAATCTGTTCTGTCTGGATGTACAGACATTTGAAGTTTCAAAGTGCTCTCTCAAAAACATTTCTCCAGACAACACATAATCTTTAGGGATATTAAAATCAAGGAAAATATTGGAAAATAAAAAGAAGAATCAATTTAATAAAGCCCAATCACAAGCCACAGAATAGTGTGAAGTGAGGTGGGATCCTTCTACAAGAAACATCACTTCAGGTGAGTGGGGGTCCTTTCTGGAATGTGATAAAATCAGGAATATTTAAAGGATGGACAAAAAAAATTATTACAGACAGATTGGCTAGCTGTGCATGTAGGAGTAGAAAAGATCCTTTGAATCCTAAAAAAGCAAAATGCAGAATTAGCAGAGAAAAAAACCCCTTCAACTGCTCCTCCCATCATCGCCGCCCAGAATCACGTGTATTCCTACATCACATCACACACTGGTCATGAAAATACAGAAGTTTCCTTATGCCAGCCCTCTCCCATGTTGCCTACCCATGGGCTCTGGGAACAAAGAATTGACTCACCAAAATTAGTTTAATATTGTTTTTAAAACTACAAAATATTTTTTTCTTTGGAAAGGTGAAGAGTATGCAGACAAAACTGCACCAGGTTTCACAACAAAAGGCCATGGACCAGAGAGCTGTCCCTCAAAAAGATGCCTTGAAAGCCTGTGGTCTGACAGATAAATTGACTGATTAGTCAATTATTCATTTTAAGTGCAGTTTCATTTAGAGAAGAACAGCAAATGTTTTGTCCTATCAGCACTCCATGTGAGATTCTGACTCTTAGAGGGTTTAGGCTCTTGACTCCTCTACAGCTGTTGGAAAACAGGAGCTGGAAACAAACCTGAGTGCTAAATACCTGCTGAGTATTTGGTACTTGCATAGTTCAGGGGAGGAATCTGGGCAGAAAAGCCCAGTTTCAAAAAGGAGCCACCACAGAAGTTGAATACTATTTTATGGGGAAGGAGCTATCTGACTTGGCTTCATTACAGATTCACACATTCAATCACACCAACATCACTTTTCAAATACCATCTCTTACAAATGGATGTTGTTAACTTTTCCCGACAGTAAAGGCACAGCATGTGATTTTCATCCATCAGAGGAAGCTTAATAAATCAACCAGTACATTACAGCTTCACGCCAAGTTAGCACCTTCATCATGGAATGAAATTAGCAAAGCAAATACACTGGCTAATTGTGAAATATGCTAATTACCAGCTCAACCCGTGAAATAAGGCATGAGTGATGTGTGACGAGCTTTGTACAGAGTCGTGAACACTTGGAAATGCGACACTTAAATAAAGTCTAAAACTGCTTATGCAGAGAGAAAGGAGAACAGACAGGGCTAGGGAACAGGCATGGTGGAAAAATATTTTCATAAGAAGTTTGAAACCTTTTCGCTTCTGCTACTCTCATGGGATTAAAGGCTGGGAGTAGGGAAATGCGCTGATAACAGGCTACAGACCATTTTTCATCTATTTCACACCAATCTGAATCTATTCAAGATCATTACCAAAGAGAACTCAGCTACCAGTTTGGGATAAATTCACAAGTTGGCACAGTTTGACTTGAAGTCAACAGCATGGTGGTTTTCCATTGGTAGAGAATTTGTCCTTTTATTTGATGAATTCAGACTCTTTTGCTCACCAACCAGGCACTGACAGTTGGGCTTTTCAAATGTCTTCATTATTGAGAACAGGAAGATGATTCACCAGCCTGGGGCTTTCTCTGCCATTCACCTTGGATCTTATGGAGACTCTTATTTCCGTTTCTACACAAATCTCCTGTTTTTGTACTTGTCTTCTAAATTATGTAGTGTTTTCTCTATTTAAACTCCTCCTCCCCAGATTTTCATCTTGCTAGGGGTGGGGAGGGGTAAAAACTCTGAGAGAAGAATAAAGTCTTACTGTGGTTCATCAACAAGGGAAGGCTTCACAGATGCAGAGAATGAGCACTGTTTCATATGGTTTTCCCTTTAGTGCCCAACAGTTCTTCCCCTCTGCTCTGGCCTTGTGAAACCCCACCTGGAATACTGCATCCAGCTCTGGGGCCCGCTCACAAGAAGGATGCTGACTTGTTGAAACAAGTCCAGAGGAAGCCACCCACATAATTTAAGGGCTGTCTCTGCTATGGGGACAGGCTGAGAGCGTTGGGGTTATTCAGCCTGGAGAAGAGAAGACTCCGGAGAGAACTTAAAGGCACTTGCAGTGCCTAAAAGGGCTCCATGAGAACTGGAGAGGGACTTTTTGCAAGGGCATGGAGAGACAGGACAAGAAGAAATAGCTTTAAGATGAAAGAGGGCAGGTTTGGATTAGATATTAAAATAAAATTCTTCCCTATAGGGTGGTGAGGGCCTGGCACAGACTGCCAACAGAAGCTGCCCCATCCCTGGAAATGTTCAAGGGCAGGTTGGATGGGGCTTGCAGCAATCTGGGATGGTGGAAGGTGTCCCTTTCCATGGCAGGGGTGTGGAACAAGATGATCCTTAAGGTCCCTTCCAACCCAAGCCATTCTGTGATTCTGTGATTCTATGGTTCCATGATAACTTTTATCTCTTTCCATGGAGGTCGACTCACAAAGTTTACTCACATGTAGGGTTGAGGTTCAGAGCCAAGCCTTCAGAGGCTTTGAAGATGTCTGAAAATGGCCTTGTATTTTGACTTGTTATTATGGGATTAAGTCTTATTCTGTAACAAACAAGAAAATTCTATATCTTTGAAAATTCTCTTAAGAAAATTGTTACATGGAGCATTCCCAGCTATCCATTAGATTGGCATAAATTCTCATGCAAGGTTTTTTTAGAAAAGTCACCTGAAAAAAAAATAGTAACTCCACGATCACTTTCATTTACACAGCACAGTGCTGTTGCCAGAACATCCCATCCCCAGCTTTTTACATTCCCACCCTCCCTCACGTCAGCATGTGTGTGATGGGTGATAGATTGTAAACTGGAGTCAAACTGCAGCAACTCTTTCCCTCTAGAAACCACAGAATAAAATAATGGGTGACCAGGATGAGTAGAAAGTAGCTTGAAAGTTGTGTGAGGGGAGGATTAAGTTCAATATTAGGAAAAAGTTCTTCACCCAGGGGATGGTTGGGCACTGGAATAGGCTCCCCAGGGAAGTGGTCATGGCCCCAAGGCTGAGAGAGCTCAAGAAGCGTTTCTACAACGCACTCAGGCACAGGGTGGGGTTTGGAGTGTCCTGTGGAAGGCCAGGAGTGGGAATCAGGGATCCTTGTGGGTACCTTCCAACCCAGCACATTCTATACATCTATGCTTCTCTGAAATATGAATGACCCTGTAAGGTTTCTGGCTAGACAGTCTGAGAGGCAGAATTCTGCCAGAAGTCAGTTGCTGGCTTACCCCAACACAGAACGGTTCAGGTTGGAAGGGACCACAGTGGCTCATCTGGTCTAACTCCTGCTCAAGCAGAATTACC
>VYXC01000947.1:0-12366 GCA_013397175.1 Platysteira castanea
AAAACATGCCATTGGCATAGAAACAGACCGATATTTTACAACAGTATTTTTCCTGCTTTATAGCTCTCATATCCTATTAGGTAATCCTTAGGCTACGGCTGTTTCCCTTTCCTTCTTTTCATGAGGCTTCACATTTGGTTTAATATTCACACAAATTTCAAGTGAATTAGCAAGTGAGTATTTGAATCAGGAAGCTTGACCATACTTGCCTTTATCTTGGTACTTTTTATGTTCTTTGTTATTTATTTAATCTACTCTGATCTTAAACTTATAAATTACTGTTAACACCAAGAAGTGCATCATATAGGGCTGTCAGGTAATCCCCAAGAAGAATATGATCTCTCAGGTTCCCTATGCTACTTGCCTAAATCAGCAAGAGAAGACTCCTGACCTCTTCCCAGGCTGCTGCTAAAGCTCACAACCAAAGATCTGGATCATAGTTTCCGTGGTTCTTGTGTTCCTAAGTCCTTGAGGGCAGGTATCTAATGAACATACCTCACCCAAGTCCCTCTCATTCTCCTAACAGCCTCTCTGACACCCCTTCTAGAGGCTCCCATGAAGCTCAGAACTCCAGCATCTGTGCCCTGCTCATGGAGCAAACTGATGTCAAATGAAGGCAAATGGTGTTTCTGACTCATGATTCAGAGGTCATCCAGTAGACAGTCTCAGAGCAGCCCTTCAGGCCTTTCCATGAGAACTGTGAAGGATGAACAGACCCCTTTGAATTACAGTTGAAATTGGAACACCTCTGATGACCCTCCTTTCTTTCTTTCTTTAGGAGGACAAATCCCTGTCTGAAACATAAATAACTCCTTCTGCTCAATGCTGCCAAACATTCCACAGACCCACTGAAAGGTTTTTTACAAGATACTTCAAAGAATACACTCAAGAGTATATATCCATAGCTGCAAACAAGTTTCTCATCTCATGCAGGGATGCTGCAATAGAAAGCTGGTGGCTCCAGGGGCACAGGAAGGGGGGGGCTGGTGGCTGAAGGGCAGCTGTGTTAGGTATTATCAATGGACAAGCAATGGCAGCTTGTATTTCTAGATCTCCATGTTCCTAGTTCAAGTATTTCAGTCAGCTCTATCAACACTGGATTCAGATAAAGGGAATACATTTGTCTGGGCTGATGCAAGATCCTGGGAAAGAGAAACCTGGTAAGACCATGGGCTGACAGAGATAAAGGTTCCCATGAGCATAAAACATGAAGTTTCTGAGCTTAGTCCTCTTACATCTCAGTCGTGGGTTTGATCCCTGTATGAGCCATTCAGTTATGAGTTGGACTTGATGATCCTTGTGGGTCCCTTACAACTCAGAATATTCTGTGATTCTGTGATCTCACAGAGCTTCGTGGTGGAGGCACCATTACTACCCTCTTCCCAAGTGTCTCCTGCCAGTGAGCTGTTTCTGGACAGGCACACCTAGGACTGGGAACATAACTCCTCAGTTGCTGGGGAGCCAGGAGAGTGTTTTGTGAAGGGCTGTGCGTCTTCTACTCTTTGCATCTGGAATCGATATTCAGAGACAGGCTGCTGGTTACAATGTTCCTGTGCAGGAGTCTTCAAAGTGGGGTGCATGCACCCCTGGGGATGTGCAGGAGAATGCACTGAGGTGTGAGGTGGAAGCATTAGAACTTTAGTGTTTTATGTATATAATTATCAGCTGCTAAATGTACATATACTGGGTGTATGTGTTTAAAAATACTGATAGGGATGTACAATGCAGCATTTTTGGAGAACACGGTTCTACTACTGTCAAATAATACTTCACATGGGGTTTCTTACATTTTGCTATAACATCCAGTGTCTAACAGTGTCCAATTCTGCAGAGCCTTCATGTACTCTCTGATTTCTTTGTTATCCTGCAGCGGTACTGGTTTTTGTTAACTTTTGGGGGACGAAAAAGGAAAGTTATTAAGCACTTCTTTCAGAGTGCCTGAGCTCAGGAACTGGGAAGGGATTCTGGATGCCTGTAGCCAGAGACACTGAGGGAATAAATAGTAAGAAAAGAGCACAGTACAAGGGAGAAGAGTAGGAAAATCCTAAGAACAGGGGTCCCACATGGAGCCAGATGTGGTTATAAAGTCTCAGCCTTTGAGGGGGGAAACAAACTGTGTCCCAGTAATCTTCAGCTGGACCAGAAAGAAAGGGCCTTGAAAGTACATAGCAGATGGGGGAGATCAGATTTGAAAGGATTTATTTAATCCATCTCATCCAGCACATCCTCCCTGTAGGGTCTCTGTACCCCAAACCTATATGAACTGGACCACTGCTGGAAAATTGTAACATCTCCAAACCCAGAAGCTGACTCTTTGCTATAAGAATATGGAATGGAGAGTTAGGGAAACAAAAAGGAAGACAAAGAAGGATTGGGAAAAGTGTAAAGGTGGTGATGTGAAAAGTCAGATGATCTGAAAAACTTGGGAAGAAGTTTAGAAGTGGCAACCAGCAAGGCTGGCACAGTGAAATAGAACGGATGAGGAAGAGGAACTTTCACCAAACAAGCAGACAAGCTGCTTCCATTAGAAATAGAATTAGACGGGACTGGCTGGGGATGAGAGTTATGAAAGGAGCAGCATGGGTCTGAATGGGTGAGGGGTGACAGCCTGAGGAGGAAGGATTTCTCTAAGAATTGTCTGCAAAGATTTGGCCCTGGAGAACTTCCTGTACCAGTGTAGACTTCTGAAAGGAACTGGTCCGAGATGCCTTAAATCCCCTAAGACTAAAGAGCCATCTGATGCTCACAGTCACCACTGACTTGGATACAGTCCTAATCTAGACTTTATGCAGTAAGCCTACATGTAGGTCTGAAAATGGGTTGTCAGTGCCTTCCTAACACTGCAACAGGCATTTCTCTCTATCATCTGGGACAGGGAAGCCCACCTTTGCCTGATGCTCTGTTTCATGACATTAGTTTCCAAATCCAGCACTAACCTCTAAGTAAGTACTGCTAAGCCAGTACTTACTGTTCCCAATTTATGTTAAACACTCTTCAGCAGGAACCTTTTCCTTATTTATTTGGTTCTTTTCCATGTGGGCAACGTACCTCAGCCCTTTCCTCATTGTCATAACTCTTCTATGGTCTCTTTTACCCTTAGGGAGGAGATCTCACAGTTTTCCCCAAGGCTCACTGCTAGGCTGGGCTGACAGAGGGGAGGCTGCCACAGGTCCAGGCCGCCTGGTCTGGCTGGTAGTAAGAATGAGAATGTCTCCCCAGTAGACACACAAATAAATACCAAGCATACATACATGTATACACAGCTGAACACATGGATCAACACAGATGCACCCACAGAAACAGCACTGATGGCCTCATCTTTTGTCCTTCTCTGGCTGGGGTTCACAGTGGGAAATAAGGGTTCTAGACAAGAGTTCAATAGTGGGAAATATATGTATACACGTGTACAGTGTGCAAGCTTTCCACAGGTTTCCATGCTTAGACACTGAGTCCAGGTGCTGTCACCGGATCCCAGTCAGCACAAGCTCCGGCCCTTGGACCTCTGAGCCCCCAGGTCCTGCAGCCCCACTTCAATTGCCGTTGTGTCCACACACACACCTGTCACGCAGCTCCCTCTCCAGTAAATGCCTGGGACTGCCCTGCTCCCTCTGGCTGCCACCTCTCACTGTTCTTGCCATTAGAGACACACACCTGGAGCCCTGGTTGCCTTACTTACTTGGCAGATAATCTGGCTTCACATTTGCCGGTGATCACACACACACACAATCCTCCTTTGCTGCAGCTGCCAGCATGCAAACACATGGCCCTGCTTGCCTGGGCTCTACTCCAGTGTCTGCTGCTTAAGTTCACTCACTTTGGTCTCTCCAGCTGCTGCCGCCTGTGGTCTGACTCCAGTTCCTGGCCCTTAGATGTCCAGACACAAAACACATGCACACAGAACAGACAGTTCCTCCCTCAGGTAAATACTCAGAAATGGAATTTAGTAAGACATGGATACAGTGAGCTAAGCCAGTACAAAGCACAGCCGGACAAGCATGCTCACCAGCATCCTGTTTATCTGTGAGTGGCCCCTTTTATAATTGTATTCCTACACTTTTCTGCATCTGTTCTTCCCCAAATATAGTAGTTCAGTCTTACTTGGGAAGATTGACCATACCTGCCTTTATCTTGGTACTTTTTTGTTTTTCTTTGTTTCATCTTTAATATTAAAAGAAACAGACTGAAAGAATTAAGCATTTTGAACTGAAAAATGAAAGGGTTTTCAATTTAGTTACTCCTCAAAAGGCAGTAACATACTAAGCAATTCCGGAGAGACACACTAGAGGTCCTGAGTTACATCTTCCAGATACCTCCTTCCTTTGAAGAGTCTGCAATCATCTTTTGTTTACTGAGACAGAAAAGTTACTCTGAATAAAAATCTTCATCCTGGAATGAGTAATAAATTCTAACATAGGTGATTAGAGAAGAAGGTATAGCCCAAATGCACTGAAGTGATTTTGCCTTGTCTCAGAGTTCTTACACAGCATAATCTTAGTATTAATTCCCACAGTCTCCACAATCTATTTCATCACCCATCAAACTTCCAAAACAGTTTCTCCCTCCAGGACTTAATGTCTGATTACTACTGGAAAAAAGGCTTTTAACAGGTTTGGCATGACAGACAATAATCAAACTCAAAATCCTGTACTGTCTCCATGCAAAAGGCATGCATTTTGGGACATTGATCAAAGCAGCAGTGTCCTGAGGAACTGTCTCAACAGGGTCCATGGAAAGGTCTAAAGGTGTCCAATCCTAGCAGTAAGGTGCAAGGGCAAAATGTCAATAAAATCAAATGAAGAACAAGTAAAATCAAAATAAACCATCCATAAAAAGAAGAAAAGGTTGTGAGGAGTAAAAGCTAAAAATATGCATCAAATGATAACAGGTGTTGAAACAAAAGAATATGGAAGGATATTAAATTTGTTCAAATTTATTCGCCAACTGATGCATTGACTTTGAAAAAAAATTCAAAGAAAAATGTAAAAATAATGGAAGGTAATTAAAAACACAAAAAGGTCCATATCACCTGCAATTCCTTGACAAATCACTGAAACTGTAACATCTCCAGCACAGGGCTCAACCTCACTGCAGCACAGCTAAGGAATAATTTCTCCTGAGAAAACCCACAGCAGCCAGAACAGGCCAAACCCCGATTTTTTAGATGCAAAGTGTCCACGACACTGAAGATCATAAAAAATTTTTATACATCATATAAAATGCATTTTCCTCCCTGACTGAGAAGAAGCTATAGCTTCTCAGGTAATTTCTGTTAAGTCCCTTATAAAGAAGGATTTAAAAAGTGAGACAGGGAATATTCACTACCAAGTTTTTGAGATTCCCACTGCTCTGAATCCTGGAGGATTCAGGAACTCAGCCTTAGGCCCAAAGAAAGTACAACACTGCCAGGCTCACAGACAGAACATGCCTTTTATATAAATATCTAGAGGGCAAGGGAAGATAGAAATCTCTCTAGAGCATCAGGCAAATATGGGAGAGGGGATAACAACAAAATGTGAAGAAGAAGAGAAAAACTCAGCAGTATCCCTCAGTTTTTGGAAGATGCAATATCAGGATTAATGAAGGTCATTGGAATTAAATGTGCATGTTTCATTCAAAGTACTAGGGAGAAAAGAAGCGGTTGCAATAGATAGAAGCTTTTTGAATCTTACGTACTCAGGAAAGAGTACTCAAGTTCTATACATAGAACTGTATAGAATGGAACAGAATAGATTCAATATATGGAATAGGCTAACTAGGATGTATCTGGCAGGCTAGAAACAAATAGAGTGTTCATGAGGTTTATGTTGAACTACAGGTTTTGCTTTCAGAAAAAAAATGCCTGGCAGAGATGTCTTGTGTTTTGTAAAAGTGAATTAGAGCTCCCAGGAAGAATAAGCGGCTGGGAATACGCATCCTTGGCTGGAAAACTGAAGACATTAAGATATGATTAAACACAATTTTTGTGCCTTTGCTATCTTGATCTATCATCTTTGCTCCTGACTAACAAGTTCCAAGTGTGAGATGCTGTGCTCCCGATATTAAGAACAACTCTTCAGAATGAAAGAATATATGTGTAGTCTTGCTGGAAAGCCTTCTGCAGAGATGGCCCAGGTTATATCCACTGATGTATATGGGTCCAAAAATCAATTATGAAGCAACTGTTCCCAGGTTTCTGTCTGACCTCCAACACCCAGACCTTCTCAATCATGGAATGACAGCTCAGCATTCAGTCAGCAACCTACTGGTCTGTGAGAAATTCCACATTTGGGTCAGGAGCAAAAGCAGAACTTGGAGCCACATGAATACTTAGCTTTGCTTTTACTGGGTCACCAAAGAAAAATATCAAATCTGGACAGTCCCTTCTCTCTTCTCTGCCCCAGCTTGACAGGCAAATCAGAGCAAGGGGAGGGGCATCAGTGTCTCTTAACTCTCACTTCACAGTGGGCAGGAACACACCGTCCTGGGACAGCTGGAGGGCCATGCTGGCTGTTTTGCTTGCCGTTTTACCTGGTGAGAGACAACAGATCCATCTGCAGCGTGGCTCTCACCCAGGCCATTCAGGGCTAACGTTAGGTGGAGGACCCCTTTGGCCATCATCTTTACTCCTGCTCCTCACTCTTTCTTGTTATCTCTTACTAATGCAGGTGTTGGGATTGGAGCCTACATTGCACAGTGGCCAGAAGAAGTCCTGAAGAGAGCTGGAGGCTCTGTGACCATCTCCTGCTACCAGAGTTATAGTAACCTTGCCTATATGTTCTGGTACCAGCAGCCTCCAAGAAATGGCTTGAAGTTAATTGTCAGCAGTAGTACATGGAGTCATAACTCTTATGAGAATGGTTACAGTGAGGCCAAGTTTGAAGTAAACAGAAAGAATACTGATCACACACTGATGACAATCAAGAATCTGACACCCAAGGATGAAGCCACATATTTCTGTGCTGCCAGTGATCACACGGTGTAGCGAGGGGGTTGAGCACTGAGATAAAATCCCCACCTTCTCTGAGTGAGAGATGGAGTCTTTGAAAAATGTGAGACAGTCAGGAGAGCGGTAGAGGAAGAGCAGAAAGAAGGCTAGGAAGAAGTTGGGGGAATAGACCCAGGATGTTTTGAAGGGGAGAGCGACAGAGCAGTGCAGCAGCCTCTCTCTTCAAAGACAAATTATTAATCAGATCTCTCCTTCCACCATCCTATCTTTTCAGTGCACAGATATGCCCTGAAAAAGGCCTGTTGCTTAGCTTTAGGAGGTTGTGGTCAAAAGCACTGAATGTTTATGGAAAGCTTCCTAGTGTCTCTAAAACAAATGTGTCAAGCTCAGGGAGTCTCTGTAGTATGGCCTGCTTCTTTGTAGCTGCTTCTTCTGTAAACTCCAAAGAATCCAGGACTGGTATAACTGATGCCATCTCTACTTTCCTCTGAAATTCTCCCACTAAAAGGATATCATTGTTATAAAATATATCTCTAAATGTTTCTTCCTTACCTATTCTTGTTTTTCGTTGTCTGAAGTCTTATGCAGCATAGCCTCCAAAGCCCAAAAAGCCTCCTATGAAAGACTTGGAAGTAAAATGCAAGGATCTGACTCCCCTTTGTCCTCTCACTCACACTTATTTGAATTCATGGCCTGCAAGTATTTTCCTTTTGACAGGCTACAAAGGAACATTAAGGTGGGACAAGACTGGTCTCTGCTGGCATGTCTCGGAAATTGCCTTTTGAACATGACCTGAGGAGCTGATAGCACCACATACTCCTTCAGAACTAATGGAAAGGTGACTTCCTTCTTTTTAAATGAAAGACACCTCATGGAAGAGAGTCTGTTAGTGACAGTAAGGACACTAATGGAGCTCTAGACTGGAGATGAAGACAGAATAATCTTAAATGAATTTTAGTACAGTGGGTTAAGACCCTGAATAAATAAGTGTTGAGATCAGAGACGGACTAAGACCAAGGTAGGAAAATAATATTCCACTATTAGTTTTATGATTTAGGCAGTGACAGCCAAAAAAAATCCTAAATGTATTTTTTGAAAGAACTCAATATATGCAAACAAATGTTCTGTATAAACAGACATAATTAGTGACTTAAGTACTCAGTTTCCTGTTGCAGAAGAGAGGACGACCTAGGGGCATTTCAAGATGACCGGTCTGATACCCTGTGCTCTGTAGTCCTCTCTCTTGATCCTACATGTTACAGCTAGTCTATGTTTCTCATTCCCTTCTCTGGGAAACTAACAGCTCTTCCCAGCTAACCAGACTGCATCAGAAATTACAGGTTCTTCTGTGATATCTGAAAATAATAGAAAAAAATAATTTATGATTTTCCTAGTCGAATGACTATGTTTTGAGGGATTTTGTCCTGTGCTTTACAGTCTATTTTTCATATCAAAACAGATTCAAATGAAGACATTAAAGACCAAGATGAAAAACATGTTTACTGCAGGTATTTGGTTAGGTTGGTAACTATGTGTTGACACTTTGTGAGTGGAGACTGGGCCACTTACATGTAAGGGAGGGAGATAGAAGTAGCCTGTTACCTGTCCCCATGAGTTCCCATCCCTTCAGACAGTCTGCAGGAGGAAGGCTTGCTCTTACTCCTAGAGGAAGCCTTTTCATAGGCAGAGTCACAAGCCCTGGGAAGACGCTCTCAAGCAAGACCAAGCTAGAAAGACAAACACCAGCCTGTAGTGAGCAAATTACTCTCATTGCAAACCATTTACTGTGGGCTTGAAGTTTGTCATCCTGGGGGCAGAAGAGAGAAAGAGTGGAAAGGAAAGCAGCATGAACACTGCCATGAGGCTACCAAGTGAAAAATTGCTGCATTTAAAGCCAACCAATAAAGGAAAAAAAAGTGTTACCTTTTTGAGTATAAGAAAAAAATGTTGAGATTATAAATTGAGGGATAATGGATACACTAAGAGGTAACTGGACTATCACATAGAAGCAGCAATGGCAAAGGAAGGATGTGGTCTGTGGTTCTGTCATGGTTTAGCCCCAGCCAGAACCAAGCCCCACGCAGCTGCTCGCTCACTCCCCACCAGCAGGACTGAGGAGAGAATCGGAAAAGCACAAGTGAAAAACTCGTGGCTTGAGATAAAGGCTGTTTAAGAGGTAAAGCAAAAACTGCACAGAAGCAAAGCAGGACAAGGAATTCCATAACCACATCCCATGGGCAGGCAGGTGTTCAGCCATTCCCAGGATGGCAGGGCCCCATCACACATAACGGTGACTTGGGAAGACAAACATCATCACTCCAAACGTCCCTCTCTTCCTTCTTCTTCCCCTTCTTCCCCCTTCTTCCCCCTTCTTCCCCCTTCTTGCCCCTTTCACATACTGAGCATGATGCCATAGGATATCCAGGATGCCTTGGATCAGTTGGGATCAGCTGTCCCTGCTGTCCTTCCTCCTAAGTTCCCATGCACCACCAGCCTCCTTGCCAGCACGCTGGTATGAGAAGCAGAAAAGCCCTTGAATGTTGTGTAAGCATTTCAGCAATAACAAAACCACTTCTATCTTGTCAACACTGTTTGCAGCACAAGTCCAAANCATACAAAGTAGGAATTGCTTTTCTGGTTAATTTTTCCTGATTCGCCAGTGTTTGCAATAGACGACGAAAAGGTTCTTACTTTATGTGGTACTAGAAAAAGAATTCTGAGATGTAGCAGGTATCTGTCAGAGGCACTACATAAAATGTGTTGGGCTTTTCTCTCTTAAATAAGCCTCCAGTATCTGCTGACTGCCTCATGCCTTTGAGAACAAAGGTTGCCTCCAATCCTTGTCTCCGCTGTCTCACTGCAGTTCTTCCTCATGGATATCAAGGGTTTATCTGGGACCAGCCAAGTGATTCTTCTGGGCTCTCTTTGTGTGGGTTATTTTAACCTGTCAGAAAATTGAATGGGATCTTGAAAGGCTATTCAAGATGGCTGGCCTGCCACGGAAAGGAAAACAAAAGGATTTGTTTTAGTTCACTGCCAAAGGCAAACCACCTGCATTTGACTCTGAAAACCACGAAGCAAGTATCATTTGATTATTAACTTCACAAGTTGCAGAAAAGAAGGCTTCATAGTGCTTGGAATACAAGAATGACAGTGAGGAAGTTCTAGTTGTGGAGGAATTTTATTTCTAGACAGTGACAGGCTTTGGCTATGTCTGCTTGTTTTCGAGATGTGCAAAATGAGGATAGCAGGTAAAATTAGTGACATAACATGGAGATTGGAGAAAGGCAGCAAAAACAACTTGGGGTGAAATGTAGACAAAGTATCAAAAAAATATGGGAAATGCTTTTATGACTTCTACAGATCATACAATTGATTTCAAGCTGGTTTTCTGTCAAAGCCCTTCTGAGAGAGATTGAGTGATATGTGGAATTCCAAATGTAGAAATTATTTCTTAAGCTTCTGCTTATAGTAAGCCAGCTACAGTGCATCCCTTCTCTTAACTTATGATACATCACTTTGTCACTGTGTATAATTCTGGTTTGTCTTTCGGCCGTGGCACAAAACTTACAGTAATGGGTAAGAAATTTTTGTTTTCTCTTGTAATTCACTTCAAATGCTACGTCTTCCCGTTAGAGAATTTCATTATCATCCTCCCTTTCATTACTAAACTGGTCTTCTCCTGGTGTGCTAGCAGCCCTGTCCACTTCAGAGAATAGAATAAGCTGAATCCTCTAGGTAGGGATACACTTTTCATTCTGGAGAATTGAATTAATGTGTTTTCAGTAAAGAAAAAGCTGCCTATAGAAACAATTAGGACAAGGAATGGGAAAATATTGTGTGCATGACATAAAAAAAAGTTCTTACTAAATCAACACATGCAAAAATCCTTATTCCCCAAAAGTGTATCTATTCTCTGTAACGCTGGTTCTGCTGGGGCTAGAAATGATTAAGGAGAAGTCAGTGAAAAGCTGTCTATCTGTCTGGAAAGAACTGACTTATACTTTGAAGGGGTCTAGAAAACAAAATCAAGAGGACACAAGCTTAAATTACCTTGTATCTTCCCACAGTAAATTAAAGCATATGTTTTCTCAGATAATCAGGAAAAACAAGTGTGCTAGCATTTTTGGTTGGTAAAACAGAAGGCACAAATAAATATTCAACTATGCAATAAGCAATACTAAAATCTCTCTGCAGCTTTTTAAGTCCTTGTTGTTACAGAAAGTAGCTCTCCACAGCACAGCCAGTTTCTTTCCCCTAAACAGACTCACCAGGATGGTAATGCAAAGACCTTTAAGGACAACGTTCTTACTATTTCAGAATAGATGCTAAACAGCCACTGAAAACCACAGAAAAAGAATATGTGATTCATTTCAAGGGGAAGCAGCTCTCAGGGGATGGTTCTTTCTAGGCTGCATTTATGAATTTGGACTGTTCAGATCTGGGGGAAAACAAGGCTGCTGCTAGGACTCCGATAAATGAAGGTGATCTCTTCTTCTCCTTGTGTTGCTCCTGGAGTCTGAAGAATTGATGCCTTGTATATTTGTACCACATTGTGCCACTATAGAATAAATGGATGACAAGTGGTAAAATTCAACCTCCATAAGAAAAAATTCAGTGATCAGCACATTTTTTGAAATCCAAAGTTTATCTGAGGTGCCTGAACTGATGAAAATGAATACACTGATCCCTCATTGACCACAGTCATTTATGCAGCTAACTTAAATAAACATTACTAAGACAGCACGGAGAATAAAAGCAGAGACTTCCTTCCAAGGAAAGCCTTCCAGGGAATAAGAAAGGGAGCATGTTTAGGAACTTCTACTAAGGGCAGACTGGACCAGGACACCATGCTATATGTTAAAAATTATTTTGCAAGAAAAAAAAAGGCATTTATTTTACAAATAAAAAATATTCGTAATGTTAAAAAAAAAACTAAAAGGAAATGTGGCTATTTAGCTGAGAAAAAGAAATTACTCAGTCTGCATACGGGAAATATTTTCTAATATCCTAATGTGACACCTAGATAAATAGATAAACATCCTCTGAAGAAATGGTGGAAGCTCCAACAGCTGATTCAGCTAAGCCTAAAGCAAAAGGGCTCTGGGCAGAGGAGTTCTGATGTTGATCTCAGCCGTTCACACACAGATCTGGCAGTGTTCCCTTACAGACCTGTTTTTTAGGAGACCTGGGATAAATGTACTTTGCGTTTCTTCTTTTGCTGGTACCACATGAGGGGAGGGTTAGTTCACAGGCTTGGCTCAGAGGACTGGGAGTAGAGGAGAGGTTTTTCTGCAGCTGCAGAATGGTGTGAATAATGACAGACTGTTCTTTGGCAGTGGCACAAAACTTACAGTCATAGGTAAGTCAGAAGTCAGATCTCTGTGATCTATGTGATACTGGTTTAAGGGACAAGAACATTCTTAATTAAAAGCTTAATA
>VYXC01000948.1:12354-32355 GCA_013397175.1 Platysteira castanea
AAGACTTACAAACATATTAGAGACCTTTGTAAGTGTTCTTTTAACAGGGTAACTGGTAACTTGTGTACTTTAGGGCAATTCATTTGCCTGATTAACACTTCACACAATCCACTTACAATTACCATAACAGTTAACACAACCTTCCTTATCTTTAACCACTTCCCACAGCCTAGAAGACAAAAGCCAAAAGAGGGACTTCTATAAATGACAGAAGGAACAACCTGGGAAGAGGGGCTCTGGGAACAACTTGCTTTTCCTGCTCCTCCAAGGCCCGTCCTGCCCGGCTGCTCTGGGGCCCAGCCCTGGCACAGCTGCCCGGGGCAGCGCTGGGCCCCGTCCCGGGGGGGTTTCACAGCCCTGTGCCTGTGGCACCTGGGGACAGGGGTCAGTGGTGGCCTCGGCGCTGCTGGGGGAGCCACGAGCTCCTGGTCCCATCCAACCACCCCGGGATGTCTGGCAGGGCGCTGACCCCCGCCCACGTCCTGGCAGGGCAGGGTGGACTCGGGCCCGTGCTGCAGCCTCGTGTCCTTGGGGGTGGCAGGTCCAGCCTCCTCCGGCCACCCACAGCCTGTGGGGCTGCTCCAAAGGGCAGGGAGGTGGGCACGGGGCCGTGTCCAGCAAAACCTGAGCTGGGCAGGTGTGGGGACAGAGCCGTGGTCACCTGAGACCCTATGGGGAAGGTCAGCCCCATCCATGGCCTCCTGTGAGGCCCTGGCACAGGGTGCCCAGGCTGCCCCTGGGTCCCTGGCAGTGTCCCAGGCCAGGCTGGACGGCGCTGGGAGCAGCCTGGGACAGTGGGAGGTGTCCCTGCCAGGGCAGGGGTGGCACTGGGTGGGCTTTGGGGTCCCTTCCCACCCAAACCATTCCGTGATTCCATGGTCCCCACACCCTCCAAGGGAAGGGAGCTGCAAGGCCCCGGAGCAGGGGATGTGCTCAGGACACCGCGGGGCTGTCGTGGAGCTCCTCAGCTGTCCCAAAGTCCCACCAGGACAGAGGGAAGCAGCTCGGCCCTGCCCTGGCAGGTGTCCGGCTCCCACGTGTGGAATGGGGGCAGATGGAGCGATGCCACAGCCCAACACTGCCCTGTTCCTCTGTCCAGACTGGATGAAACTGGAGAAAACTGGGCAAAAAGCCAGTCTGGGACACATGACTGGCCCAGACTTGGTTCAGTTTGAAATACTTGTACATTTTCCCTTTCTGAAAAAGTTCAGCCTCTCCTCATGTCGTGCCCCCTCTCTTTGTTTTCTGTTTGTTCCCGCTGCCTCCTGACATCATTTCCCACCAAACCCGTGCGGAGGCGGCTCCTGCCCCAGATTGAACCTCCAGCGACCTTTCCTGGTATTTGCAAAAATCCCTGGGATCGTTGACCCCCGTTAGCTGTGGGCAGAGGGCAAACACTGCCCGGATTTATCTGCAGCTGCCCGGGGTTCCTCTGCCTGCCCCCATTTCCTCACCGCGGGACACGCAGATCCCATTTCCAAGCCCACAGCGGGGCAGACGCGGATCCAGGGCGATCCGAGACCTGCAGGAGGAGGCTGTGGCCGTTCCCAGCATCCGCATCCAGCTGGAGACATGAGGCCTCCAGCCCTTCCCGTCCTCTTCCTCATCCTGCTCCTCTCAGCTGGGGCCTCTGGAGCGCCGTAAGTCCGCTCTGTGTCCGTCCGTGCCTGCTGGGGTGGTTCAGCCTTGGGTCTATGGCAGTTCCTGGTGGGATTTAATCCCTGCTGTGCTGGCTGGGATGGTTTAACCTCGGCTTTTCGGCAGCTCCTGCTGGGATTGAATCCCTGCTGTGCCTGCTGGGGTGGTTTAACCTCAGCTCCATGGCAGGTCCTGGTGGGATTCAATCCCTCCCGTGCCCTGATTGCTGCCCAGGGTGGGAACGCTCAGGCAGGAGTGTTGTCCCTGCCCAGGATCACCGAGGACATGGCCCTGGTGGCCCTGGTGGCCCTGGTGGCTCTGGAGGGTTGCTGTCCTCTCACCCGCAGAGCTGAGCTGGGGAGCCAGGGGCAGCCCAGAGGCAGAGAGGGGAGGCTCGGGGGGTTCCTGTGCTCCCGGGGGCTTTTCCAGGTCTCCGTGGGGCCGTGCTGGGCGTGCCTCACCCCAGGGCTCTCCCGTCACTTGTCCTTGCCAGGAGTTTCGTGGTGCTGTCCCCGGCCGTGCTGTACCACCCCCACCCCGCCACGCTCTGGGTGCACCTCAGGGACCTCCAGGGGCCCGTCCAGGTCCGTGTCCAGCTGCAGGGGGGCAGCGGGACCCCGGCCACCACCCTGCTGAGGAGAGAGGTCCTGGAGCCTCACCTGTACCTGAATGTCACCTTCCCCGTGAGTGTCACCCCAGTGTCACCCCAAACCAGCCGGGAGCAGGGAGGGGCAGCCCTGGGTGGTCTCCAGGCCAATTCCATCGGCTCCGCACAGGGCTGGGAACAGATGTGACTTCCCTGTGACTTCCCTGTGACTTCCCTGTGACTTCCCCACCCTGCGGCAGGGTCTCGCCCCTCACCCTGACAGAGCTCCAGGCTCAGCCCGGTTATCCCGTGGCCGGAGCGATCCCGTTTGCGGATCTGCAGGGTGCTGGGGGACGCCTCTTCCCAGCCCCCGGCCCGGGAAGGTGTTCCTGGCGCGGGGAGTGCTCTGGCTCACCCGGAGGCAGCCCGGGCACTGTCCTTGTCCCCACCCCGAGCCTGCCGCTGCCCCTGCAGGCTCCAGCCCCCGCCGAAGGGAGGGAGGAAATCGTGGAGCTGCACGTCTCAATCCAGGGAGATTCCCTGAACGTCTCCGAGTCGAAGAAGGTGATGCTGAGAGCCCTGGAGCCCGGGATCTTCATCCAGACGGACAAGGCTGTCTACAAGCCTGGCCAGGAAGGTGAGGGGGGCAGGAGGGACCCCCGGTGGGGAGAGGGGTGAGCAGGCCCAGCCTTGCTCCTGCACTGCCTGGAAATGGGAGGGACCACCCTGGGACGCCCTGGGACGCCCAGCACGGGCACAGGGCAATGCCGGGGCTGCGTGAGGGGCGGTGCAGGGCTCAGGGAGGATTTCCATCCACCTTCCCATGGGGAATTCCCTCCCTGCGGGTGGATGGAGCCACTCCTCCGTCTCCGTTTCCTTTCGCAGTGAAGTTCCGAGTTGTCTCCTTGGACAAAGACCTGACCCCCAGCAGCCAGAAGGTGAGAGCAGGGCAGGGGCGTGGGGAGATGCCGAGGGCTCCCTGCACCGTCCCGGCCGTGGGAGAGGTGTTGGAGCCGCCTTTGCCCCCGGGGCAGGGATGCCCTGTGCTGCTCAGGGCCGCGGCAGGGTCGGGAAGGAGGAAGCCGAGGGCACGGGTGACACAGGAATGTGCCCACGCCAGCTCCCGCTCGGGGCTGCGGCCCCGGTGGGTGGGGAGCGGGGAATGAGCTGTGATCCTCATCAGACACCAGGAGCACCGGCAGGCTCAGCCGCTGGCACCCCTGGGCAATCCCGGGGCTCTCTGCAGGTGCAGGAGCTTCCCAGATTAAAGGGGTTCTGGGCTCTTCCTAAGGCGCTGGGAGATGCCAGCTCTCCGTGCCATGCTGGCAGTGCCCTTGGCTCATCCCGGCCACAGCCAGGCTCAAAATCCATCCCAAAGCATCTTGAGGGCTGGGAAGTTCACAGCGTCCCACAGAAAACTCTCCCTCTACCCCATCCACGGCTGTGCCCACCCCGCTGAGACCCCAGGGAATGGAATTGCTCCTCTGACCATCCTCTCTTTGCCTTCCAGCTGCCCCTGGTGTTCCTGAAGGTCAGTTTGGGACACCCAGGGAGCGGGGTGGGCTCGGGAGGGCCGGGCGAGGGGACACAGGACACAGCCGGGGGCTGCTTGCTGGGCTTCCCGGGCGCTGATCCCGCGTGTCCCGGCGCAGGATCCCAGCGGGAACCGCATCGCGCAGTGGCGGGAGGTGACCCCTCGGCAGGGAATCGTGGATTTGTCCCTCCCGCTGCCCTCGGAGCCGGCCCTGGGCACCTACACCATCAGCGTGGAGGGGAAGAGCCATTCCTTCAGCGTGGAGGAATACGGTACGCGGGGGCTGGGAAGCGGGATCCCACCACGGGCAGCAGGTCCTGACCCCCTCCAGCCACCCAGGCGGTGTTGTCGCTGTCCTGGGAGTGACCACCCTGTCCTTGTGCCTGTCCCCCAGTGCTGCCCAAGTTCGAGGTGACCATTCACCTCCCCAGCGTGCTGTGGGCGAAGGACGAGAAGTTCCCGATGGAGATTTGCGGGCGGTGAGCTGGGAGCAGGGAACGGGGAACGGGGAGGGATGGGGGCTCCAGCAGGGTGTGGACACCTCTCCACTGTCCCCACACAGCTACACCTACGGGAAGCCCGTCCGGGGGAAGGTCCAGGCTGGCCTGTGCCTCATCCAGGGGCCCTGGCCTCTCCGCAGGAAGAGCTGCACCCAGGTCACTGGGCAGGTGAGACACTGGGGCACTGGGGGTGCCACTGGGACACTGGGGGTGCCACTGGGACGGCTCCTTCCCGGGAATGCTGCTGACGGGGTTGATTTTCCCTCCAGACGGAGAAGAACGGCTGCTTTTCCACAGAGGTTTCGTTGGCTGCCTTCAACGAGACCATCTCGGAGGCGAGGAAGGAACTTGAAGTCAAGGCATCGCTGGTGGAGGACGGGACAGGTGGGGATGGGTGTGGCCATCCCCAGGTGCTCCCACGGGATTGATCTCCTCCAGGAACACCCAAAAGCAGCGCTGGGGTTTAGGGGTGCACATGCAGGGATGGGGTTTGGAAGGGGATGTGAATAAGGTCAGCCTGGCAAGACTTGGAATTCCGAGCAGAGGAAAATCGCCTTTCCAAGATGGGGCAGCTCTGCCGGTGCTGGGCACCGAGTCCTGGCAGCGCGGGGTGGTTGGGTTCACCCAGGCCGTGGGTGGCTTCCTCTCCGAGCTCGTGCCTCGCTCACCACCTCGTCACACCGGGAGGGCCTGGCCTGGCTGGAGACAGAGGAGAGCAGGGCTTGTCCCTGTGCCCGGCGGCCCCGGGGTGGCCCCTCACGATGGTGGGAAGTGTCTGCCCCCAGCTGCACCCCGGCTTTGGGTCTGAGATATTCCACAGGGCTTCTGCTGCTCCTGTGGGAGATGCAAACCGTGCTGGGAGCTGCAGGAGGAAAGCCCAGATGTCCAGGGACCTTTTCTGCGTGGGGACAGGGGCGCTGGCCGGAGCTGAGCCGTGCCCTGTGTCCCTGCAACACCCGGAGCTCCCCGCTGCTCCCCGCAGGGCTGGAGATGAAGAGCACCAAGAGCTGCGAGGTTTTACCCGAGATGATCACGGCCACCTTTGAGAACCCCGATCACGTCTACAAGCCCGGCCTCCCCTACCGCGGGACGGTAACGGGAGCTCCCCTCTCCCTGCCCCTCACCTGCCCCTGCCAGCCCCGGGCTGCTCTGCCACGGCTGCAGCCCCAAACCGCGGCATCCCCTTCCCCCCGCTCAGATCCGGCTGCAGGGCGCCGACGGCTCCGGGCTGCCCCAGAGGCAGGTGCTGCTCTTGGTCTGGAACCAGGGACAGGAGAAGTCACAGAGCTTCCTGACAGACAGCTCGGGGAGAGCCCCCTTCCAGCTGGACGCCTCTGGCTGGAGTGACAGTGTCTCCTTGCGGGTAAGTGTCCCACCCGTGTCCCCCCTCGGGGGTCCCTGAGCTGCTTCCTGCCCTGGGCTGGGGCCTTGGAGCTGCACCAGCGACACCTCGGGGGCTGCTGGACGGACTCACCCCTGATTCCCACCTCAGGCTCAAGTCAGCAGGACAGCTCAGAGCCAGGACGGGGACTCGGCAGTCACCTACCAAGATGCCTTCCTGAGAGTCATGCCCTACGCGTCCAAGAGCAGGAGCTTCCTGCACATCCGCGACCCGCAGGGGGAGCGGCCCTGCGGCAGCTCCCTGCTCGTCCACGTGGAATCCATCTTCGGCAAGGAGGCTTTAGGCGGCGAGCCGAAGAACCTGGATCTGGTTTTCATGGTGAGCCCCGGCGCGGGGAGGGAGGGCAGCAGGAACTGGGGTGGTTGTGTGGGAAGGGCCACATCTCCGCACACGTTCGTGGTGTGTCCCCAGGGACAGGACAGCCTGTCCCAGAGAGACTGAGGGCCCTGCCAGGGGACGTGGCTGCTGCCGCTGTTGGGCCTGCACCCCATGGGAGGTGTTGGGGGGCCGGAGCCTGGGCGTGGTCAGGAATCACCCCAGAACCCTCATGGTGGGTCCGTCCTCCATCAGGGCACTTTGATTCCTCACTGAGCACCGGTTTTGTTCTCACCCCCTTCTCTGCAGGTCCTGGCCAAGGGCACCATTACTACCATCCTCAAGAGAGAGGTGGCTGCAGAGCCCGGTAGGTCCCAGGGCACGGCGGGGCTGGGCAGGGCTCTGCTCCCTGTGCCCGCTCCTCGCAGAGCCACGGAATGGTTGGGGTCAGAAGGGGCCTCCAAGCCCATCCCATCCCACCCCCTGCCATGGGCAGGGACACCTCCCACTGTCCCAGGGTGCTCCAAGCCCTGTCCAGCCTGGCCTGGGACACTGCCAGGGCTGGAGCAGCCGCAGTTTCTCTGGGTAACATCTCCCCCCTTCCCACGGCCCAGGTCAGAGAGTCTCCCTCTCCCTGGAGCTGTCCGTCGGGCTGGAGCTGGCGCCCATGGCCAAGCTTATGGCCTACGTGGTGCTGCCCAACGGCGAGATGCTGGCTGACAACACCGAGCTCTACGTGGCCAAGTGCTTCCCCAACCAGGTGAGAGGAGCTGGGCTGGCCGTGGCTGTGCCTCGGGACCCACCCCGCTCCCGGTGCAGCGTCACGGTCTCTCAACCATTCCCTGATCCCCAAACCCTCCGAGAAGAGCCCTCCCTCCCCGTGGCTCGGTCCTGCCGCTCCACGGGAGGTGGCTGCCCGCTGCCCCTGTCCCCTGCTGTCCCCGAGCAGGTGGCGATGGCGTTTTCAGAGGCCAGGGCCCTGCCCGGGGCGGCGCTGAGGCTGCGGCTGGCGGCGGCCCCGGGCTCGCTGTGCGCCGTGCGGGCCGTGGATCGCAGCGTGCTGCTCCTGAAGCCCGAGGCCGAGCTCAACGCCGAGGCCGTGAGTGCTGGCCCTGCCTGGGGTCCCCGTGCTGCCCCAGGAGCAGCCGGGCTGCGGGTGGGGTGACAGTGGCCGAGGTGCCCCTCGCAGGGACCCGGTGCCGCGGTGGCTCCCGGGCTGAGCCCTGCACTCTGAAAATGAGGATTTTGCACGTGTTCATTCCCAGATCTACAAAGCACTGCCCGAATTCAGCTACCCCCACAGCATCCAGGATGAACCCTCCTGTGACTTCTACTGGGGGGACTCCAAGATGGAAACCTACAAGCTGTTCCAGGTGAAGCCCCTGCCCGCCCGGGCCTCCCGCTTCCTCCCCATCCCGGAGCTGCCCCTGCTCTGCTCCGGTGCAGGGAAAGCCACTCGTGTGGCAAAGGACCTTCCCTCTCCTGCCAAGCCCGGGCTCCTTCTCCGCTTGTTTTCTGTGGCCCTGGGGCTGCTCACTGCTGGAACGGGGACATTCCTCCTGCTGGCTGGGGGAGGTGCCCAACCTCTGCTTTTTCTCAGGGTGCAGCGCTGAAGCTCTTCACCAATGCCAGGACCAGGGAGGATTGCCAGCCAAGGTTCTTCATGGTTGGAGCCGCGGGTCCAGGAGGTGAGCACAGCCCGTGTGCTGAAAAGAGCACAGAGCTGGTGGCCACTCCTGGCTGCCGTGTCCTCAGGGGGACTCGGGCCCATCCAGAAAACACCCTCGGCATCAAGGAGGATGGAAAAGGATGGAAAAGGATTTTGGTCACCTTTGTGCTGGCTGCAGCCGAGAGGCCCCCAAGTTCTGCTCTGCCTTTTCCAGGAGAGGCGGGACTATCCCGTTTCGTGGTGGAAAGAGGTATGGTCACAACACTCATGGGAATGCCCAGCCCAGCCATCCCAGCCAGCGAGGACCGGGAAGAGCCCCCGGCCCCCCGGACGTATTTCCCAGAGACGTGGCTGTGGGACCTGGTCCCTGTGGGGTGAGAGGGGACAGGGACAAGGGAGGGGAGCTGGGGACCTCGGCACTCTTTCTCCCTGTGGGATGGCACCAGCAGTGTCCCAGCGGTGACACTCGGGCGATGCCACCAGGGGTGGCCTCAGGACGTTCCCTGTGCCGCAGGGAGGGCGGCTCTGCCGAGGTGACGGTGACAGTGCCCGACGCCATCACGGAGTGGGAGGCCGGGATGTTCTGCACGGCCCCGCAGGGCCTGGGGCTGTCCCCTGCTGTCACCCTCACGGCCTTCCAGCCGTTCTTCGTGGAGCTGGCGCTGCCCTACGCCGTGGTGCGCCACGAGGCCTTCACCCTCAGGGCCACCGTCTTCAACTACCTGCGCCAGTGCCTGCGGGTGAGCGGGGACGGGCAGGGGACCCCGGGCTGGGGCAGGGGCTGACGGAGTCATGGCTGTGCTCGGGCAGGTCCAGGTGAGGGCCGGGCAGGTGCCCCTGGCTCTGGGGGCTGGCAGGGGCTGATGGAGCCATGGCTGTGCTCGGGCAGGTTCAGGTGAGGGCCGGGCAGGTGACCCTGGCTCTGGGGGCTGGCAGGGGCTGACGGAGCGGTGGCCGTGCCCCGCAGGTTCAGGTGAGGGCCGGGCAGGTGCCCCCGGCTCTGGGGGCTGATGGAGCCGTGGCCGTGCCCTGCAGGTTCAGGTGACGCTGGCGGAGTCGGCGGAGCTGGAGGTGACACCAGGCGCAGGGGACACCTACAGCAGCTGTGTCTGTGCAGACGAAGCCAAGACCTTCCAGTGGGGCGTGCGAGCCACCAGCCTGGGTACAGAGCTGCCACCGCCCTGCCCTGCTGCCCGGGGACCCCCTCAGGGGTGGGCAGGGGTGGGCAGGGAGGGCAGGAACAAAGCCCACGGCACCTGGGGAGCTCTCCCTCGCTCCAGTCCCACCCTTCCTGGGCACCCCCAGCCCAGCCAACCCCAGGCCAAGCCTGGGGGCTGCACTCAGGTTTGGGGGCTCCCTGGGGACTGAGGGCTGTGTCTGCACCCGCAGGGGAGGTGAACATCACCGTGAGCACCGAGGCCCTCAGCTCCACCGAGCCCTGTGGCAACGAGCTGCCCCTGGTGCCGGCCCAGGGCCGCGTGGACACCGTGATAAAGCCCCTGCTGGTGCAGGTCGGAGCACTGGGGAGGGGGAAAGTGGGATGGATTTGGGAGCAGGGTGCCAGCAGCCCTTGGGGGGCAGTGGGAGAGCACCCAGACGTGAAGCCAGGGTGACGCAGGGGACAGGGGGACAGGCAGGTCCCTCCTGACTGACTCTGGTGCTGCCTCCTCACAGCCCGGCGGGATCCTGGTGGAGAAGGCTCACAGCTCCCTGCTCTGCCAGGAAGGTAGGACTGGCCAAGGGTGTCCGGCAGCGCCGTGGGATGAGGACAGGGGCGCTTGGCCACTGGTCACAAGGGCCACCAGCCCAGAGGAGCCAAGGGCCAGGGTGCCTGGGCAGGAGGGGGAGGGTGAGGCTGCCACGGGACAGGCCGGGAGGAGCTGGGCATTCCCCTGTCATGGCCCCGTGTCCCCACAGGTGCTGAAGAAGTGTCCCTGGAGATTCCTGCAAACATCCTGGAGAGCTCCCAGAGAGCCCACGTCACCGTGATGGGTAAGGGCGGCCTGGGGACCGCGGGGGACAGGGTGGGTGCAGAGGTGCCCTGGCTCAGCAGGACGTGGGACCGACCGGAGCTGACACAGAAAGGGACACGGGTGCTGGTGGCAGGGACACAGCTGATGATGTGTCCCCCTGGGACAGGTGACATCCTGGGCAACGCCCTGCAGAACCTGGACAGTCTCCTGGCCATGCCCTACGGCTGTGGGGAGCAGAACATGGCTCGCTTCGCCCCCAACATCTACATCCAGCAGTACCTGGAGAAGACCGGGCAGCTGCTGCCGGACATCCGCGCCAAGGCACAGGGCTTCCTGCAGAGCGGTCAGTGGCACCCTGAGCCCCCGCCCGGGAGGGACACACGGCCCCTCCCCCGGGCACGGGAAGAGCGCCCTGTGCCCGTGTCCTGCCGCAGGCTACCAGCGGGAGCTGCTCTACAAACACGAGGACGGCTCCTACAGCGCCTTCGGCAAGGGCGACCGCAAGGGCAACACCTGGTGAGGGCTCTGCAGGGGCACCCGGTGCTCCTCCTGCCCCCCAGGGCAGCCCCGCGCTGACCCCCAGCCCTCGGGTGTGTCCCTGGCTCCAGGCTGACGGCGTTCGTGCTCAAGTCCTTCGGGCAGGCCCGAGCCTACGTGGGCATCGAGGAGCGGCACATCACGGACGCGCTGCGCTGGCTGCGGCGGCACCAGAGGAAGAGCGGCTGCTTCCGCAGCGTGGGCAAACTCTTCAACAACGCCCTGCAGGTGCGGCAGGGGCTGGGGTGGGGACCGGAGCGTGCTCTGGGCAGCGGGGGGGTCCCTGTGCTGGTGTCACGGCCTGGCCGGACCCGTGTCCCCCCGTCCCCTGCAGGGCGGTGTCTCGGACGAGCTCTCGCTCTCGGCGTACGTGACGGCAGCGATGCTGGAGCTGGGGCTGCCCACGGTGGTGAGGACGGGCCCAGTGTCCCCACAGGGGCTGGCGGGGTGGGGACGGCTGCTGGGACAGGGCATCGGCCATTCCAGGCCATGCTGCAGCCGGAGCTGGGCACAGCTGGTGCCGCTGGGCAGCACTGGGGCCTCTGAGCGAGCCCCTCGCCCTGGGCTGGCTCCTGACCCGGCTGCCACGCCAGGAGCCGGNCTCCGGCAGAGGGGCAGCTCCACTGGCGCAGGGAGGGGCAGGCTCGGGAGCGCTCGGAGCCGGCCTGGGCCGCGGCCGCGCCGGCCGAGGTGGAGATGACGGCCTACGTGCTGCTGGCCTACCTGTCCCAGCCCTCCGTGTCCCCGGCGGACCGGGACACAGCGGCCCAGATCGTCCGCTGGCTCTGCAAGCAGCAGAACCCCTACGGGGGCTTTGCCTCCACGCAGGTACCGGCGCCGGGCTCCGCGGGCTGCTCCGAACCGGCCCCTCCCGGGAGCCGCGCTCAGGGTGACCCTGGCGCTGTCCCCGCGCACAGGACACCGTGGTGGCCCTGCAAGCCCTGGCCAAATACGCCACCCTGACCTACGGCGGCGACGGGGACTTCACGGTGACGGTGACGTCGCCCAAGGGGACAGCGCAGGACTTTGTGCTGGACAGCGGCAACCGGCTGGTGCTGCAGCGGGCGGCCCTGCCCGAGCTGCCGGGCACCTACGGGCTGCGCGCCCGCGGGCAGGGCTGCGCCCTGGTGCAGGTGGGTGCAGCCTGCGCTCCCCGGCCCTGGCCCTGTGCCCGTCCCCTCGCTGGCCTCACGCCGTGCTGTCCCCCAGGTGACCCTGCGCTACAACGTGCCCCCCCCTCCCAGCGCGGGGGTGTTTGAGCTGCGGGTGCAGACGGAGCCGGTGCCGGGCGCACAGAACCCCCAGTTCCTCCTGCGGCTCTGGGCACGGTAGGGACGGGGCTGTCCCGGGTTTGGGGGGCACAGGAGCAGCCAGGGAGGGAGGAACCCCCAAGCCCACCCCGGGGATCTGCCCGTGCAGGTACAGCGGGGAGCGTCCCGTCACCAACATGGTCGTCATCGAGGCCAAGCTGCCATCGGGCTACAGCCCCGACAAGAAATCCGTGGTGGAGGTGAGGAGCCCCCAGGGCCCGCTCTGGGACACCCCATCCCCCAGCTCCCTGTCCCTCGGGGGCTGTGGGACACGCAGGGACACCTGCTCGGGGTGCTGGGCACCCAGGGAGCGGCCGTGGCCCCTCCTGAGCCGTGTCCCTGCAGCTGAAGGAGCAGAGCCTGGTGAAGAAGGTGGAGGTGCAGCCCGACCAGGTGACCATTTACCTGGAGCAGGTGAGCTGGGGGCAGGAGCCCTGGGACATGGGGGTTTCCCCACGAGGGGTGGCTGCAGCTGCCCCTGTGCTGTGTCCACAGCTGAGCAAAGAGGAGGAGGAGACCTTTTCCTTCCGAGCCCAGCAGGACTTCCCGGTGAGCAACCTCCAGCCGGCCACCGTGTCCCTGTACGACTACTACGAGACAGGTGAGCCCTGCGGGGCCCTGTCCCCTGGCCCTGCTGCCACCTCGGTAGCCCCCGGGGCTCAGCGGGGTCTGGCTGAGCTCCCAGCTCTCCTTGATGAGCTTTGGCTCATTAAGGGAGCAGCTGCTCCCACCCCATGGTCACCACCCGTCCCTTGCAGGTGACCGTGTGGATGTGGCCTACACTGCACCCCCCAGCTCAGGTAGGGGCCGAGTCTCCAGGCCAGGGGTCAGCTCACCCTCGGGACCCTGGTGGGGACCCACCCCCCCTGGAGGGCCACCCTGGGCTGTGCTGAGCGCCGGGGGAAGGAGGGCAGGGAGCGGGGATGGAGGAGCCCATCCGGAGTCCTGCACTGATTGTTGGGGATTTGCTGGCCAGAGCTGGGGACAGCGGTCAGGGAGGGCCCAGGTGTCCAGGCTGAGGGTGTGGAGAGGTGCTGCACCTCTGAGGGGCCTCAGCCCCCAGCAGCCCTGACCTTTACTGGCCACCCCCTGGAGCTCCCCACCTGGGGCTTTGGGGTCACACAGGCGATGGGACACTGAGCTCCAAGGGATGGGGCTCAGCCAGAGGGTCTGGGGCCACCGAGGGGCATGGTGGGGGGCTGTGGGGACTCTCACAGGACCCCATATTTCCTTTTGAAGAGGAGGACAACGCCTAACCCAGCCTGGAGCCTGGCAGCCCATCCCATCCCATCCCTGCCCCAGCTCCCGCTGCCGCCAAGCACGGGGGGGCTGAGGGTCTCTGCTCCCACCCTGGCCACGGCCCCGACCCTCCACCGGGGCACGAGGTGGCCCAGAGACCCTCCCAGCAGCACTGGCCCCAGCAGGGCCCCTCTGGATGGAGCCACAGCTCCCCCAGGACCTGCAGGGCACGCGTGGCTGCTCCGGCCCTGCCGCGGGGACAGCCGGGGCCGCCTCCCCTGCACGGGGCTCTGCGGTGCCAGCTCCGGCCTCTCCCCTCCCCACAGCACCTGCAGGGCACCCGCAGCTCCTCCCCTGGCAGGTCCCCACCACCCCTCACCCCCCGGGAGCCGCAGTGCCACCCCAGCCCCCACACGGTGCCAGTGTCACCGCAGGGGACCCGGGGACACTCTGCAATCCCAGCGCAGAGCACTCGGC
This sequence comes from Platysteira castanea, assembly GCA_013397175.1. NCBI lineage: Eukaryota > Metazoa > Chordata > Aves > Passeriformes > Platysteira > Platysteira castanea. The sequence goes on from VYXC01000948.1 coordinate 25,535, forward strand.
TGCCTCGTGGAGGGAAGCCAGGCCCTGGTGGACCCCAGCCCCTGCCCTGGGTCTGAATAAAGACATTTAATCAAGCACTTTTCTGTTGGTCTTTCTGTTCCTTGAGGGGACAGGGTGGCTGCTGTGGCCTGGGGCAGCAGGTGAAGGTCGGCAGAGTCGATCCCCGTCAGACAGAGCCGGGTGGGCTCTGGAGGCACGAGCAGATGCACAGAGCCAGCCAGCAGTGCCCTCTGTGCCTGTCACACGGCGCAAGGGGACATGGCAGTGCCAGCACAGGTCCCTCACCTCGCCCAGGTGCAGGACACGGCCCTGGGCAGCCTCAGGCTGGGGCTCAGCTCTGCTGTCCCTGAGCAGCCGCTCTGGGCACAGGCATCACTGTCCGGCCACCTCAGTGACAAATCCAGCCCGGGGATGTCCCCCAGAGCCACCCCCTCCCTGGGGACAGCTGGGGCTGCCGTGGATGCTCCTGTGACCTGCCCGGGGGGTGTCACCCGGCAGAGCCAGCCTGGTGACACCTGGAGCTGTGGCCAAATGAGCCCTCCCTGCCCCAGGGCAGGGCTCGAGGCACTGTCACAGCAAGGCACGGACTGAGCGAGGAGTGGCCAAGCCCCAGCCCTGTCCCCAGGGCTCCTGAGGTGGCCGTGGGGGACAGGAGCCAGCCCTGTGCCCCGAGCTGAGTCCCTTGCTGGGGATGGAGCCGCTCCCACCTCACTTGTGGCGCTTCTTCTTCTGCTCTTTGCGCTTCTGAGCCCTCACGTCCTTCTTGAGGCGGCTGTCCACCACCTTGAACTGGCCCTTGACACCCGGGGGTCGCCGCACCCGGGGTCCCACGCCCTTCTTGGCCACCAGGTAGGTGACCTGGCGCTTCTCCTTGGCCAGCCCGGCCTTCTTGTAGATGCTGCAGGAGGAGAAAGCTCAGGCTGAGTCTGGGTGGGACAGCAACCAAACCAAACCCAGCGTGTGGACATCGGGTCCCACCCGAGCCCTCTGGGCTCTGCCACCCCCAGACCGGCCTGGCTGGGGACACAGAGCTGTCCCCGTGGCTGCAGGGACACGGCCCCACCAGGCAGCCCAGCCCAAGGGAGGAGCTGGGTCCTGGCTCGGCCACTCACCGGCGCAGCTGGGCCACCTTCTCCCGCTCCGAGATGTCCACGGTGCTCACCACGGCCTCGGCCTTCTTCTTCATCTGCTCCAGCTTCTTCAGCATCTGGGGGACAGCCGGTGGGGACAGGGGTCAGAGGAGGGACAGGGGGTCAGAGGAGGGACAAGGGAGGTCAGAGGAGGGACAGGGGGTCAGAGGGGGAACAGGGGAGGTCAGAGGAGGGACAGGGGCATTGGAGGAGGGACAGGGGTCAGAGGAGGGACAGGGGGTCAGAGGAGGGACAGGGGAGGTCAGAGGAGGGACAGGGGGTCAGAGGAGGGACAGAGGGGTTGGAGGAGGAACAGGGGTGTTGGAGGAGGGACAGGGGGTCAGAGAAGGACGGGGCATCAGAGATGGGACAGCGGGATCGGAGGAGGGATGGGGGGGTCAGAAGAGGGACAGGGGAGGTCAGAGGAAGGGCTGACACCCTGAGAGAGGACTCAGAGCACCCCTGGGAGCCCGGCCCCCACTCACCCTCCGCTTCTTGCGGGCCTTGGCCTCCGCCACCTTCTTGATGGGGCGGGCGTTGATCTCCTTCCAGCGCTGCCGATAGGCCTCCACCGTCTGCTTGTCCACGGGCAGCTGCCGGCGCCGGTGCTGCCGCTCCTCCTCCACGAACCACTCGGGCAGCTCCCCCTCCTCCTCGTTGTAGGAGTACCTGGGGGGCTCAGGTGAGCTGTGAGCAGCACGGGCTGGGGAGCAGCCCCTGCAGCCCCCAGCCCCCCAGGTACCTGTTGAAGGAGTCGTCGATGAGGTCTCGCCGGGCCTTTTTGGAGCTGATAATGACAGAGCCGAGGGCCAGGCCCTCTGCATCCAGGACTCTTTTCACTGTGGGACACGGGAAAGGTTGGCCTGGCTGCAGCCCAGGAGCCGGGGAGCAGCCCTGGGGAGCACGGTGTGCCCCTGCCCCATCTCCTGTCCCTCCCAAGGGACCCCCAGGTCTGTCCCTGCTCCATCTCCTGTCCCTCCCAGGGGACCCCCAGGTCTGTTCCTGCTCCATCTCCTGTCCCTCCCAAGGGACCCCCAGGTCTGTCCCTGCTCCATCTCCTGTCCCTCCCAGGGGACCCCCAGGTCCCCCCACTCACCTGGCTTCTCAATGGGCACCACCTCAAAGCCACAGGGCTCGACACGGCCCCGTTTCTCCCGCACCGGTGCCAGGGGCCTGTGGAGAGGAGTGGGCAGGGCTGGGGTCCCTCAGCTCTCCAGGACTGTGGAGCTGGGGAGGACCCCCAGAGCCCCTCAGCCCTCACCTCTCGTCTTCACTGCTGCTGTCATCGTCACTGCTCTGCTCCTCCTGAGCTCCACTGGCATCAGGGGCCGTGGCTGCTGCGGGGCTGGGCTCGGCTGGAGCCTCCTCCTGGGCCACCTCCTTCTTCTTCTGCCCTTTGTGCGTTGTTTTGTCTGGGAACGGGAGCCGCTGGGTGAGACAGAGCCGAGGCAGACCCTGCCCCAGACTCCTCCAGAGACCCGGCTCATTAACACAGCTCTAATGACAGCTCGTTAACGACACGGGCTGGGAACAGCCCCTGCTCTCGTGTCCCACGGCAGGGGGTGGAACTGGATGCTCCTCCAGGGCCCTTCCAACCCAAACCATTCCGTGCTGCTGCTCAGGGCAGCATCCCCGTTGTGGCCGGACCCAGTGCCCCAGCCTGGGCTGCGGGACTGTCCCCGCGTGTCCCCTCACCTCCCCGAGCCTCGCGCTGCCTCTCAGCCAGCACCCGGGACTGCCCCAGCTCCAGCTCCTCGTCCGCGTCATCCTCGATGCCAGCGAAGGCGTCCTGGGGTGGGGAACGGGGGGTCAGCCCCAGGGCAGGGGGGTCAGCCCCAGGGCAGGGGGTCAGCCCCAGGGAGGGAAGGTCAGCCCCAGGGCAGGGGGGTCAGCCCCAGGGAGTTGGGGTCAGCCCCAGGGCAGGGGGGTCAGCCCCAGGGCAGGGGGGAGTCAGCCCCAGGGAAGGGGGGGTCAGCCCCAGGGCAGGGGGGTCAGCCCCAGGACAGGCCTGGGAAGCTGCTGGGGCCGAGGCTGCTCTGTCACTCCTGCCCCACGAGTGGGCCTCACCTTCCCGAACCACAGGCTGGTCTGTCGCTCCTCCAGCACTGACTTCTCCTCCAGGGGCACCAGCAGGGGATTCTCCACTTCCTCCTCCTCCTCCTCTTCTTTCTGCTTAAACTTCTCCCTGTGACATGGAGCAGCAGGACTGGTGTCCCCAGCCACGGCCGGACCCTGGAGCTGCTCCCGGGGCAGCCCCTGCCCCAGGAGGCCTCTCCCCTCTCCCCTCTCCCCCCTCACCTCTTCCCGCCCCGCTCCCGCTCCAGCTTCTGCTGCCGGGCCTCGATCTCCAGCAGCTCCTCCGGGTCCAGGTCGCTGGCCAGGGACACGTCGTCGTCTTGGTCGTGATCCGACACGTAAATGTCATCGTCCCCAGGGCCGGTCTCCAGCAGGGCGTCAGCCGAGGCCATGTCCCCCCGGGACAGCTCATCCAGCAGCTGCAGCACGGGTTGCGCAGTCACACGAGGGGCACAGGTGCCCTGCCAGGCCCTGTCCCCCCCCGACGGCCCCGGGAGCTGCCCCACGCACCGGGGTCCTGCGGACGCTGCGCAGGGAGAACATGCTGGTGTCCCCGTCGTCGGCGATGGACACCCCGGGCAGGTCCATCTTCAGCTCCACGCGCTCCCGCTGCTTCCGCTGCTCCTTCAGGATCTTCTTCTTCTTCCTGCAGCAGGCAAAGGGATGAGGCCACGCTGTCCCCTCCCCACACGAACACCCCAGAGGCTCAGCCCCGGCCGCAGCACTGCCACCCCCGGTGAGGGGTCCCCAGTGCTGGGACAGCCTGGAGCAGCTGCTTGGAAGAGCGGAGGAGCCCAAACCCACAAACCCCTCACTGTCAGACAGGCTCTGACTCTGCCACCCTCTACCCCCACGCCTGCAGCCCCCTTCTCCCCTCTTTCTACCTCTTCAGCTCTGCCAGCTCCTTGGCCTTCATCTCTGCCAGCGCCAGCTCCACCTCCTCTTCCTCCTTCGCCTCCTCAGCAGCTGCAGCTTTCGCCTCCATCTTCTCCTTCTTCTCCTCCTCCCTGCCCTCCTCCTCCTCACCGGAGCTCAGGCTGCCAAGAGGCCGGAGCTCAGGGAGCTGTGCTGGGGACAGCCCCGGGCACAGCCAGCCCCGCTGCCCGCCCCTACTCGATGTCCAGCTCCTTCGCCTGCTCCTTCAGCTTCTTGGCCAGGAACCGCCGCAGCTTCGTCCTCCAGTTCAGCAGGGCCCTGGGGGGTGGCAGCTGTTAGGGACAGCCAGCGGCCCCAGAGGGGGATGTGGCCGTCCCCCAGCCCCAGAGAGGGAGTGTGGCTGTCCCAGTGTCCCCCAGCACCTGAGCTCCTTGCGGCCCAGCACTCGGATGTCCTTGCAGCACTGGCGCAGCTCCTCCGTGGTGGAGCTGTGATTCTCCAGCTCCCCGTCCCCCAGCGTGATCTGGCACAGGGAAAGGGATTTAAATTCCAGCCTCCTTGGCACGGGACAGGGGCAGGGACAGGGACAGAGAGTCGCTCCAGGCACACACCTCGTTGGCCTTAGACAGGAAATCCACGGGGTTGGGAGCCTTGAGGAAGTCCATGAGGGTGAAGCGGTGGTACAGCGTGGTGTCACCCTCGGCGTAGCCCTCGGCCTGGCGGGAAAAGGAGCTGTGGCAGCCAGGGCAGGGCACAGCCAGGGCAGGGGACAGCCAGGGCAGGGCACAGCCAGGGCAGGGGACAGCCAGGGCAGGGGACAGCCAGGGCAGGGCACGGCCAGGGCAGGGCACAGCCAGGCAGCTGCCACGGGCCCTGAAGGGCGGGTGGGGTCACCCAACTCGTGCCTCGGTGCAGTGGCCACCCGAGTGCATCCATGGGTGGCACTTGGCGAGTTCAGGAACTGTTCCCAAGCTCAGCCTGAGCCAGGACGAGTCGCCAGCCCCAGCCCAGCCCCAGCTCAGACACAGGAGCTGACAGTGACAGGTTTGTGCCAGCTCCGTGCTCGCTGAGGCCACCTGACACAGGTTTGCTGTCCTAAAGCCACCTCAGAGAGACACAGACCCCGTGCCCAGCCCCTGTGGGGTTTCACTGACCCAGCCCCAGCGCTGCAGCGCCTTCAGGGCTCCAAACCTCCTCCAAACTGGCTCTTCCAACACTGCCCATCCCAAAAACTTCCATTTCCCTGAACAATTTTAATTATCACAACCTCTTGAGGCCCAATTTTTTTTGTGTCTGGCCTTGGTCATACCTTGGGCTTCTTTTTGCTGACCAGCTCACTGACAGACTTGGCAGCAACCTCCACGTCCTTGAAGGCGTATTTGGGGTCAAAGAACTTGCTGTCAATTTTGTCTGGAGCCTGATAACCTGGGATGGAGAGGTTAGAGCTGTGAAACACGTTTTTCGGGAATGGAGGAATCAGAACCATTCCTCCTGGGCTGGAGGAATCAGAGCGATTCCTGATGGGATGGAGAGATCAGAGCCACCCAGAATGGAGGAATCAGAGCCATCAAAGCCATTCCTCCTGGAATGGAGGAATCAAAGCCATCCCTGCTTTGATCCTCCTGGAATGGAGGGAACAGAGCCACCCAGAATGGAGGAATCAGAGCCATCAAAGCCCTTCCTGCTGGGATGGAGGAATCAGAGCCATCAAAGCCCTTCCTGCTGGGATGGAGGAATCAGAGCCATCCCTGCTTTGATCCTCCTGGGATGGAGGGATCAGAGCCACCAGCAGGTTTTCCCAGCCCCACCCCAGCTGCTCCAGGTTCCCCGGGTGCTCACCCTGGCACACCACAAAGATCTCGGCAGACTCGTTGCGAGAGGCCTGGGGCTTGGTGGCCTGGACCTTCTGGAAGAACTGCTGGAAGATCCAGAGCAGGGGCTGGTAGTCCCGGGAGCGGAACACCTTGGTGATGAACCAGCCGCCCTTGCACAGGAACTCGCAGGCCAGCTTCAGGGCCATGAGGGTCAGGTTGGCTGCAGCACGAGAGAAGAGGCAGTGAGGCAGTGCCCCTTCCCTGGGAGGGTGGGGAGGGGCTGGGCTGGAATTCCCAGNCCAGCTCCGGCCAAACCCCCCCACTCACCGATGATCAGGCTGGACACCGGCATGAACTTGGAAGCCACCTGGAGCCTGGGAAGAACAGAGAGGAGCGGAACTGCAGCAGGANGTCCCTCCCCAGCCCGAGCAGCGCGGGATGCCCTAAGGGCAGCGGGATGCCCCCGTGCCCCGTGCCCACCCTGCGAGTAGGCGTCGTGCACCCAGCTGGCTCCCACGTTGGGCGCGCCGTCGTTCAGCACCACGTCCACCTTCCACGTCTGCAGCTCCTTGCGCAGGGCCTGCGGGACAGGGACCCCGTCTGTCCCCCACCGAGGGCCCCAGCCCAGCCCCTGCCAGCCCCCCGCCCCCACGGGGGAGCTGAGGTGACAGTGGGGACAGTACCTGGCGGCACTTCTCGGTGGTGATGTCCTCCTGCAGCGTCACCACGTTGGGGATGGGCTTGATGGGCACCAGGTCCACCCCTAGTTGAAGAGAGACACCAAAACTCCTCAAGAGGGGCTCCAACCCATCCCAAGTGGCTTCCCCACCCTCTTCTGTTGCCCTGGAATTTTGTAAGCCTTCTGTTTTTAACCTTGAAGTCAAATTCTTTTTCACAGTTTCATGTAAATAGTAGCCGATGTTTA